>VZDJ01000034.1:163576-189649 GCA_008694505.1 Cyanoderma ruficeps
GGGAAGGGAAGGGAAGGGAAGGGACCCCACACTCACCCGCAGCCCCTCAGCGCCCGCAGCTGCCGCCACATCCCGGCCCCGCCGCGCTCCCGGCCCGCGGCCGCCACCACCCACCGCGCCGGGGGAGGGGAGGGCGGGGAGGAGACACAACCATTGATTAATTAATAAACTAATAAATTAATAAAGCCCCGGGGGCCGCGGTATGGAGGAGCGGCCCCCACCTGCCGCTCGCTGTGTGTGAGGGTGCGGGCCGTGTCCCCCCCCACCCGCGGGGTGTCTGTGGGGTGTCCCCAGAGGCGCGTCCCCCCCCCGCGCGGTGATGGTTGCGCCCAGACCGGGGGGCGGTGGCGGGCGCGGCACGTGGGAGGGGGCGGGGCGCGGGAAGGAGCCAAAAATCATTTTAAAAAGGGAAATTCGGGGAAAACAACAACAAAACCGGCCCCAGGAGAAGCAGCGGCTGCGCGGGGAGTTCGGCGGGACCTGCCCGTGGGAAGAGACCTGGACGGGGAGAAGGAGAAAAGCAACCGCGAGTCTCTTTGGGAACTGAGAATTACCACAAAAGGGGTGATTTTAACCCAAAGGTGGAGCTTGGCTGGGGCACAGGGCCGGGAGCAGGCTGAGGTAGCCAAGGAGTATTTTAATTCCCAAGGACAGTCATATTTCAGGAGCAGCAGCAGCTGAAAGACCCTAATTTTGAGGGGAGTTTGGGCTATTTTAGGACCTCAAATCACCTGGGCTGGGCGTGTTCTGGGAAACGAGGACGGTCCCTCCCTCCTCAGACCCAAAAAATCCTTTTGCTTTAGAGGCATTGCCCCCCCCCAAAGAATTACCACGCGGAGCCGTTCAACCAGGAGTCTGGTATTTATTTTATAGTTTTTTGTGTTTTTCCTCGTCACCAGAGACCGACTGTGACCTGTTTGACGGACAGCTCCCGCCCCGGGGTGCGGCACCGCGGGCTGAGCCCCGGCACCGGCAGGACGGAGGGGACGGAGCGGGATGGCCGGACACCGGCCGGACACCGGCCGGACACCGCAGCAGCACACCGAGAGCCGCCAGCAGACCTGCGAGGGGGCGGTGGGGTCGGTTTTGGCACTAAAAAAAGGGAAAATGGAGCAAATCCGCCCAGCTCGGAGGAGGGCGGGCGGTGGTGGCTCTGGCTGAGGGAGTTTTCAGGGCTCCTCCCGACGTGGATTGGATTCTTGAAGCATTTCATGGCCCCAAATCCACTGGTGGTGTCCCATTCCAGCTGCTGCAGGTTCCCAGCACAGAATTCCAGCCCCATCCCAGCTCCAGAGCCTGGGAGCTGGGTCATCCTCCGGCCTTTCCCCACCAGGGCTCCAACAGCATCGTCAGTCCAGTCTTTTTCGTTAAAATTAGCTAATATACAGAATATAAAGCACAATATTTACACGGGGACGGTAACCAGGGGCGTTCCCACACCATCAGTAGTTCATCGTTGTGGGGATAAAAGAAACTCTTACGTGACCTAAAGAGCAACAGACAAGGAGTGACACAGCAGGAGGGAAGAGGCATCGATACCCTCCACTCCAACACCATAAATAATAAATAATCATTTTTGGCAGAAGGTCGCTGCACTGACTTTAACCACGGGAAGGTGTTTTAGGGACTGCGTTGTGAGTTTTTTGGTGAAACCACGTTACACAAAGGAGTGTGTTTTAGTGACCAAGGTTGGACTGCCCTCAAACCCTCTCCAATGAAACAGAAATTTGGGGTTTCGGGGGTGGCAGTCTGGGCAGCTCCCCTGGGTTTGTGGCACCGCGGTCTGGGCTGTTCTGCCACAGGGATGGTGTCGGTTTGAAGCCACCCCATGGGTTGTTTTAAGCATTAACAGCATAATTTCCCAAAAATGGGAGCTAGCCAGACCCACAAGCACCCCCTTCCCAAGAGCTTCGCTGTCGGAGTGCCTCAGATTAGGGGGGAATGGTGATTTCTGCAATCAAACACCCACATTTAAACACAATTTGTTGCTCCTTCAAAAGAGAAGCTTTGAAAGGCTCCTGCAAATGCAGAAGGGTCTGAGGACACTGAACTCGCATGGAAACAAACAGAAGGGAAAGGTGAAGTGTTTCCTCACTGCTCTGCCAAGGGCCTGGCCAAGCCCTGAGTGTTTCCTCTGCAGGGAAAGGGGCTGGGATCCCATTCCCACGGAGAATTTGGCAGGCAGTGCTTCCAGCTCACCTCCACTCTGTTAATCCCAGCAGGACACCGTCTATTGCCTGGCTGGGAATTTTGTTTTTCGGCTGAAACTCAAAGGGACACAGGTTACATCCCATTACAAAGCTTAAAATCAAGTGTTTGGGTGGCAAAACACCAAAGGCAAAGGATAAAAAACCCACAAGTCCTGCAGCCAAAGGTAGAAAATCCTCCCTGGGGTGTTCCTGCCTTGGGGAAGCGCTGGGATGTCGTAATCCAGCCGGGACAAATCACTCCTTAAACATTCAGCTCTAAAGTGAAGCACTCCGAGGTGAAACCTCCCAGTAGTGCAGCTCTTCCAACACAAACATCCTTCCCGTGTTCCCAGAGCCAAGGGAAACACCGGGAAGCAGCTCTGGGAGCACTCGAGGCCGCCGTGGCTTTTCCTCAGCCAAGCCCGGGCCCGGCGGCCAGCTCGTGTTTTTTCTGGCAGGAATGATCATGGACAAGAAAATTAATATAATCTCACTTTAGCAGCAGCTTTTGGATGCATATTTGGGCACGATTCCCATCTGTTGTTTTGTTTCGTTGAGTTAATCCCGATTTCTACAGGTACAGATAAATATAATTTACACTCCAGGCTGAGGCAGAGTTTAACCCCTGTCCTGCCGCGCTCCCGGGATTCAGGAGGTCCTGACCCTTTCCAGGAGCGTCCTCCCAGTCAGGGGAAAGGAATAAAATTGCAGGGAAGGGAATAAAATCACAGCAACAATTCTGCAGAGGCAGAGAAGCTGCTGGACCTGCAGCCTCCCCTGGAGGAAGCGACCTGTGAGTGCTCCACAGCCAAACCTGTCCCGATTGTTTCCGCGTTGGCTCTTGGAACCATCAGAGAATTTGGGGGTCCCATCAGAGCAGAAGAGACTTTACAAGGGAATGATTGCATCTGCCAACAGAAATCTGTCTGCACTTTAAAAACCTGTAATAAAAATAGAATATATACTGTGTTTTTATAAATAGATTACACGTTTAGCTTAGATGAGTTTCATTACATTCCCCCCCAAACACACTTTTTTTTTTTAAAGAATTTTGCTTTTTTTCCTTGTGTTAACTAAGATGATCATCACTAAGTCTTTGAAAAACATGTTTGTACCACGTTATTCTTTAAAACATTTGTACCACATTATTCTTTGGACATTTTGGAACAACATGCATCGACAAACTGCCATTTGTTTACTGAAAACATTTTTGTACAAACCCAGTTTAGGAATTTGATCTGTTATTACATTGCTAACAAGCAAAAAAATTTGCTTCCTTGAAATCCCCTTTTAAAAAATGAGAAACAATGAGGAGGATTTTCTGATTGTAAATCTAAAAAAGTGTCAATATGACACCGCATTAAGAATAGAAAACAAAAATAAAGTATTTACAGCTTTACAAAGGAAAAAAGAAAGAGGTCATCAAAATCATTTCCAGCATTTTTACAATTAAATTCCTTTTTTTGTTGTTGTTGTTGTGGTTTTTTTTTTTTCCTCTGGCAAGCTTTGATCTGGTTTCTGGAGTGGTACCACACACACGGAGCAGGAGCAGCAGCACAGCCAGACTTGGAACCAACGACCTCCCAGGGAAACCCCCGAGGACCAACCCCAGCTGCCCCCAAAAGGCTGGGCCAGCCCAAACGAAAATAAACCCCCACCCCGAGTATGAGAACACCTTTTCTTCCTTAAAAATGGATTACCTGTGGTTACAAGAAAGACACCGACACCCGTGGGAACCTCTACTGTCCTACACATCACCACCGTGCACCTGAGTCCTACACCCTCTGCTACACCCCACAGCCCTCACACCCACCCCACTGCAGGGGCTCCTCCCCACCCGACACCCCAATTCCTGCTCCGGGAATTCCCTGCCCTCAGCACACACTGCAGGGGCTCCTCCCCACCCCACACCCCAACTCCTGCTCCAGGAATTCCCTGCCCTCAGCACCCACTGCAGGGGCTCCTCCCCACCCGACACCCCAATTCCTGCTCCGGGAATTCTCTGCCCTGAGTAAACACTGCAGGGGCTCCTCCCCACCCGACACCTCAATTCCTGCTCTGGGAATTCCCTGCCCTCAGCACAGCAGCTCCTGGGTTTGGGAATGCTCAGCCTTTTTCCTACTGGGATCCTAAAACTGGCTCAGTTTTAGGAAAAATAACAAATCCAGGGCGGAATGGCAGCACAGCCCTGACAGATGCTGGGTCTGTGGTGCCAGGAGCATTCCCGGGGGGAGCAGGGCCAGGGACAGGCTCCGGGACCATTCCCGGGGGGAGCAGGGCCAGGGACAGGCTCCAGGAGCATTCCCGGGGGGAGCAGGGCCAGGGACAGGCTCCGGGAGCATTCCCGGGGGGAAAGGAGCCAGGGACAGGCTCCGGGAGCATTCCTGGAGGGAAAGGAGCCAGGGACAGGCTCCGGGAGCATTCCCGGGGTGAGCAGAGCCAGGGACAGGCTCCGGGAGCATTCCCGGGGGGAAAGGAGCCAGGGACAGGCTCCGGGAGCTGATTCACTGTGCTGAGCAATGCCTGCCCCAGCCACTGAAGCATCACAGACATCCAGCCTTGGCAGAGGCTTCCTCAGCCTCGGGAGAGGCTCCTCGGGAGCAGCTGAAGTTCAAAACCCTTCAGGACCCTTCAAATGGCAGATTTCAAACATGCAGTGCCAGCCCCCTCCAAAAAATAACCCCAAATCCCCCCACACCCACCCCCCAGCTTGCAGCCCTAGTGAACATCACATTTACCACTTCGGCCACCTAAGGAATAACAGGAATGAGCACTTTGGAATGAAGTTTCTCTTCCAGAGAAAAGCTATCTACATTTACAGGGTAGAGCAGCCTTTGGAAAGCCCCTCACCCCAGGATCCAAGGAGTTGTCACCTCCTCTGCTCTGAGCATTGCCATCAGTAAGGACACCATGGGAATATCCTGGGATCCACGGGCTTGGACAGAAGCCATCAGGTGTGGCTTGGGCAGAAGCCATCAGGTGTGGCTTGGGCAGAAGCCATCGGGTGTGGCTTGGGCAGAAGCCATCGGGTGTGGCTTGGGCAGAAGCCATCAGGTGTGGCTCGTGCCCTCCACACTGTGGATCCTGATGGATCATCCTGGTCCCTCCTTCCCAGCATGGAGAAGGCAGGAGATGGAGCTGGCAGCCAGGCAGCAGCACAGCAGGGGAAACATTCCTGTGCCCACAGTTCCACCAGGAACCCCCCCAGGTCCTGCCCCTCTCTGTTTCCCCCCAGGAATGAGCCCTTTCCCAAGACACCCGTGCTCTTTATGGAATGGAGCAGCACAGATCTGCTGTTTGCTTGCAGTGCAGCTCCAGAGATGCTGGATCGATACTCCGGAGGGTTGGGAACACCACTCAGGGAGCTCACAGGATTGGCCACTTTGCCTTTCCATCACAGGGAGGGTGCTGACACGGGGATTTTCCCTGTCCAGCCCCGGCACTGCTCCTGCACAGCACTTTCCAAGCCTCCTGGCAGGCAAAACAAACACGTTTGCTATTTACTCTGAGTTCCAGTCGTTACTTAACCCCACAGCTGGCTTTGGGCAGTATCAACTGCGCTCTCAATCTTGGTTTAAAAACAAAGAATTATTGGCTGAGGTTTATACCCTGTTTTTACCTGGCTGAGGTGCTACAATTCCCATTCTAACCGTGAAGAGCTCGGCGGTGCTGGAGTTTCCTCAGCCACCACCCAGTGATCCGACTTTGATGCTGCTTCTCTGGGTAAAAATACAGAAAAAATGGGCAAAGCCAAGGTCTTGCCACTTTCTCACAGAGAAAGCACGTGGCTGTTCCTCCCCAGTTCTAGGGCAGCAGCACTTTGGGATTGGGTTTACTACGCCCTAAAAAGGATTACAGCACTTGCCAGTGTTCAGCTTTCCCAAAGAACAGCGGTCTGGAGCTCTCCCAAAGTCCTGTCTCCAGCCTACATCTATGTCAGTTTATCCTGGTGCTTCACCTACCCCACTCTACACATCATGGAAGCAGCATAAAATGGAGTCATCTCTCTGTCTGCAAAGGAAAATCTGCAAACACTCAAAAAAAACACCAAAAAAAAACCCCTGAAAAAAGACACAAACCACCAAGGACCTGGAAGGGCTGATTTCCCCTCCTAATCCAATCACTGGAAACAAAGGCATTGTGATACAACATTCCACCTCAAAAGAAGCTCTACAGACATCTAAGTGTGCAAAATGTGGGTTTAGCTTTCCTTTTCCCAAGGGATAACTGTAGCCCAGCAGGGACCAAACATTCCATATAAATAAGGCGAGCTTTTTGTTTGTTTGTTTGTTTGTTTTTGCATAGTAGTTACTCAGTGATAGTCCCCCCCCAGTGACCCCTCCTGTGCCCCCCCTCTTTGCCACCGAGCTGAGTCCTGCTCCTCCAGGTCCTGGAGTCCAGCAGAAACCTTGGACACATCCCAAAGGCTCCCTCACCCCAAAAGGTGGGACGAAGAAAACACTCTGAATTTTGTAGAACTGCTTCACCCTCCGAGCTGTCTCCAAACCTGCTGTTATTTTTAAACGGTTTGCAGTCCAATTTGGAGGCAATTCTTTTTTTTATTTTTTTTTTTGTGCCAGACGTTGGTAATTGCACCACAATTGTCTTGGTTTCGCTGCTCTTTTTGCCAGTGTTGCTTTTGCCAATCAGTGCAGCAGCTCGATAAAAACCAGCAGCTTATTGAAGTACCCAGAGCCTCTGCAGCACCATCCTCTGCTGCCACCAGCTTTGGTTGTTTTGGTTCGTTGTTTTTTTTTTTTTAAATAATATATTTTATAAAAACACCTGCTATTAATATTCCACTGGAGCTCAAAGTGGCTCAGCTTGGGGCAAAGGCACAATTAAAACACCGTGTTTTCCTACAGGACTCTGCAGTCATGGTTTGCAGAACAATAGAAATGTACAGCACCAATCCTTGGGTGGGAGGGGATGCGTGTAGGAATGAGTCCTCAGAGTCCCTCTGCAGGGGCTCTCAAGTCTTTCACCTTTCCCCCAGCAATTGGTTTGGAATCTTCTCTCTCCATCTTCCCCGTCACTGGAATGCTCCCACTCCCTATCAGCTGACCATGGGCTCCACGTCCGTCTCTCTGTCCAAATCGTCCTGAATTTCGTCTGTGTTTCCTGAGTCGCTGCTGGCTACCGAGCTGGGGGATGGAGAATTCCTGCAGGGAAACGTGCAGCCAAAAAATTAAGTGTCAATGACAGAAGGAAGAAAAAAAGCCTTAAAACAATCGCTTTCCCTTTCCAATATTGTTTAAAAACCCCTTTATTATCATTAAACATTGGAATTTCCCCAAGCTATTTAAAAAACCTTTTAATAACATTAAACTTTGGGTTTACAGTAAATATCAGTAGTAAAATCAAGGTGCCACGTCACCCATCCCCTACACAAACACAGAGGTTTCCCCAGGTTTACTGATGGGGAAAGGGAGAGCAAAGACTCTCAGCATCCCTAATACCCACAGCCCTGAAAATTGAAAGTTTATCATCTTGTTCTACTGGGGTTGAGCAAGAGATAAGAGAAATCCCTCATAGTATAAGGTTCTTAACACATGAGAAGATTAAAAAACAAGTTCTCCGTGTAAGTCCAGAGTCGAGATTTAATTTGGAGTTTTAAGAGTTCTAAATCTGAGATGTTAAAGACTGGAAGTCCACCCGAGCTGGAGCTCCCTGTGCTGAGGAGCAGCTGCTGAATCCCCGGAGCTGTTACAAGGTGCAGGACCCCAGCCTGTGCTGCAGGCCCCTGTCAGGGCTGATCCTGGGACACAGGATTCTCCAGCCTGTGCTGCAGGCCCCTTTCAGGGCTGAGCCTGGGACACAGGATTCTCCAGCCTGTGCTGCAGGGCCCCTTTCAGGGCTGAGCCTGGGACACAGGATTCTCCAGCCTGTGCTGCAGGCCCCTGTCAGGGCTGATCCTGGGACACAGGATTCTCCCAAGGACACGTCGCTTCTCCAGGAAGTGACAGTGTTGCCTTTAGCCCAAGCTGGCAGGAACTGGAGCCTTCAGTTTTAGCTTTCACATTTTTCAGGTTCTGTACTGCATTAGTATATAGCTCAGAACTTCATACAGAGTGTTAACAGTTTAGTCAGACAAAACAATCCCTTTCCAGCCCCAGAACAAAGGTCAGTATTGCAGCTTCAGGCCCCAAGAAGTACAAACAGTGAACTGGAGGGGAACAAACTGGGAGAATGTGACATCATCACCTGAAACTGTAATTGGACAATTAAACCCCAATATGCAAACGGAGCAGAACTTATAAAAGTGTGAAAACTCGTGACCCCTGGTCCATCTTGTGTGTAGCCTCAGCCAGGCTCTGGTACTGCCCCAGGTGGATCCTTTGAAGGCCTTTTTGATAAACACCTACTTTATTTCTCTTACTCTGTCTAACCTCTTTTCTAGGCAGCCTCTGCAGGCATCAGAAACAGGAGGGAATGAGCTCCTGGAGGGAACGGGGCTCCTGCAGGGAACAGGGCTCCCGCAGGGAATGGGCTCCCGGAGGGAACGGGGCTCCTGGAGGGAACGGGGCTCCTGCAGGGACTGAGCTCCCAGAGGGAACGGGGCTCCTGCAGGGAACGGGGCTCCCGGAGGGAACGGGGCTCCTGCAGGGACTGAGCTCCCAGAGGGAACGGGGCTCCTGCAGGGAACGGGGCTCCTGCAGGGAACGGGGCTCCCGGAGGGAACGGGGCTCCTGCAGGGAATGGGGCTCCCAGAGGGAATGTGGCTCCCGGAGCCCAGAGGATCCCGTTACCTGTCGGCTGAGCCCTTGATGAGCCTCCTGCAGGTTTCCATCTGCACGTCCAGGCCCCGTTTCATGCTACACATCTCCATGTACTCGTGCAGGTGCCGGTTCATGTCGCTCTTGGCCGTGGCCAGTTCCAGCTGGGGGAGAAAGGGCAAAGAATCAGCCTCAGGTGCAGTGAGGAGTAAGAACCTCAGGTGAGGTGCAGTGTTGGAGTAAGAATCCCCCTGGGCCCAATCCACACGGGCCCAGGAGTGCCCAGAAATGTGAGGACTGAATCAGAACCTTCAGAGAAAACTAAGATACATAAATCCACACAGGCATGAGGTAGAAATGCAAGTCTAGTTTTCAATAAATAGAGGATTTTTAAGTGCCTTAAACAAACAAGAGCCTGTGTCAGTAAGTAAGAAAAGACCTAATACCTAGTTTAAAGTTCAGTAACATTGCCTTTTGCAAAGTTAGCTAAATTCTAGTCATAACAAAAATAATACAGCCTTGCTAAAAACTCCTAGATAGAACAGACAGAGCTATATGTGTAGAATTTGTGTAAGAAATTATGAGATTTTGAGAAGCTCCAGCTGCTGCTTTTGCCAACCTGTGAGGCCATGTCCTGGGAAGCATTTCCCAGGGTCAGGGTGGACATGCAGAACAAAGGGGGGAAAAAAAGAATAATAGTGTGTTTATTCTCTTTGTTCTGCAGGTTCTCTCTCCAGCAGCCTCAGATTTATGCTCAGTGCTGAAGTATGGAGTAATAATAGCCCAGAGAATGGCATTTAGAAAAATCCCCAGGGCACGCCAGAGGGAAATGCCTTCGCTTTCTTGGATATATGAACATTCCTGCTCCCCTCTGGGACACCCCAGAGCACAGCACTGGGCTGTGTCCATCCAGCAGGAACAATTCCCCTTCCTCACCTCTATCTGTCCTATTGTCTCCTGGTATTCCTTGTCTCTCGTTTTGAAGAAAGACTCTGTTTCGTGGATCAAGTTTCCCAGGTTTTCTTCCTGCAGGGGAAAGGAGGACACAAAGCATTAGCAAGGAAACAAAGGAATTCAGGAGCTAACTGAGGATTTTATTTAACGTCCCCTGGAAATTATTTTATTTAACCTCCTCTGGAAATTATTTTATTTAAGATTTTATTTAACCTCCCGAGGTTATTGTGTTGCTTCATGCACTGATTTTTTAAAGACTTTTTCTCACAGGCAAGGGATATTCTTCTTCAATAGCAGGAAAACACATTTCTGTGCCACGACCACAGCTCTGGACACACAAAGGCGAGGTCTGACCAAGGCTCCAGCAATTAAACCCATGCACCTGATGCATCCCAAAGCACCAACCCCCTGGATTTTCCTGAGCCTTTCACAGCCTGATCACACTTGGACAGACTGGAACTGTTCTCCAGCCATGAAACTTTTAATTTTCCCTGCACTGACCACACGGCTACTCACGGCTTTGCACTGGAATTCTCATTTTCCAGTTACATATCATCAGTCTCCAGCACCTCTCACAATTCCCACTGGAATTCCTGCACTGCTGGATAAAGCAGGAACAAATGCTGTCCCAAAGGAAAGCTCCTCCTCTGGACTGACAGTATAGTCTGGGCTCCCAAACACACAGAGCTGCTTCGTGCTGCCCAAAAAGGCACCACAATGTCACTGTTCCCTCTTTCAGGTCTTCAGCCACCTCCGTTTTCCATTAAAAAAATTATCCTCAATTTAACACGACTGCACCAGTGAGCGTTCATGGGGTTTCCCCCCTTTGGCCACATCAGTGGCAGATTTACAGGGCTCATTCCTGGCACCCACACCAGGCTATCCAGCCTGGAGTTACAATAATCATCCCACTGATCCTTTTATATGCAGAAGAGCTTTAAGGAGGAAGGTCATAAAAGAAGGTGGCGAGGGCAGCGTGTAAGAACTTGAAAGGAATAAAACCCACGGAAGGAAGATTCAGGCATGTAAAGCACATGTTAAAGAGCAGGCACAGCCGGAGCAGCCTTTATTCTGAACCTCCATCTACAAGCCAAATCTACCCTTTCCTTGTATAATTTTCATTTAGAAGGATTTAAGCTTCTTAAAATCTTTAGAGTTTCCCCGCGCGGGGCCTGGGCTCGGCGCTATTGCCGTGCTTAGCCAGGCACGCCCGGCGTATGCAAATCAGCTGTCATTAATTCCCGCACGAGCCTGCTCGTTATCACCCCCCTCGTTATCGCTGCCACTCTCCCGCTCCCGTTATCCCCCTGCCACTCTCCGCGCCAGCTCAGCGCGCTTTCTGCAGCCCCAGCACTTCCCAGTAATCCCCGGAGGCTCCGAGAGCTCCGGATGGATGATCCAGGAGCCGGGAGGTGGAACAGGAACACGCCCGGCACGAGGCAACATTCCCGAGGCTGCTGCCTCAGCATCTTCCCCGGCTGGGAGGCAGCGGCACCATTTCCCACCTCCCACCACCGTGCTGCTCAGGGATGCAGGAACACGGCCATTCCCGGACATTCCCAGCCTGTTCCTGGCCATTCCCGGACATTCCCAGCCATTCCCAGCCTGTTCCTTGCCACTCCCAGCCATTCCCGGACATTCCCAGCCTGTTCCTGGCCTTCCCAGCCATTCCCAGCCTGTTCCTGGCCATTCCCGGACATTCCCAGCCATTCCCAGCCTGTTCCTTGCCACTCCCAGCCATTCCCAGCCATTCCCAGCCTGTTCCTGGCCATTCTCGGACATTCCCAGCCTGTTCCTTGCCACTCCCAGCCATTCCCGGACATTCCCAGCCTGTTCCTGGCCTTCCCAGTCATTCCCAGCCATTCCCAGCCTGTTCCTTGCCACTCCCAGCCATTCCCAGCCATTCCCACCCTGTTCCTGGCCATTCCCGGACATTCCCTGCTATTCCCAGCCATTCCCAGCCTGTTCCTTGCCATTCCCAGACATTCCCAGCCATTCCCAGCCTGTTCCTTGCCATTCCCAGACATTCCCAGCCATTCCCAGGCCGTTCCTTGCCATTCCCAGCCATTCCCAGCCCCATTCCCTGCTATTCCCAGCCATTCCCTGTCATACCCATTCATTCCCAGCCATTCCATCACTCCCAGCCATTCCTGGGGCATTCCCTGCCATTCCTATCCCATTCCCAGCCTGTTCCCATCCCATTCCCTGCCATTCCCAACCCTCCCCAGGCTGGTTTAAGAACGCTCAGGAGTGGCTGGATGAGCTGCCTTTCCCTGGGATTTTAGGATTAAAAGGAAGCTGTTCATCATCCACCGCTGCCAGCAGATCCCCAGGGACTGGGCAGAGGGAAGCACAAGATTCAGGGGTTCAGAGGAGCCCTGGGGCTCCGTGTGGTCCTGCAGCCACAGGTTCTTTGTCTGGAATGGGATTTACACCCTTCAAGCCTTTCCCAGGCAACTGAGGTTGCTTTGCTCCCCACAGGAACAACTGTGCAACCCCATGCCCTGCGCCCACATATTGCCATAATCAAGTGTGGATGATAATGCACAGAGAAAGCGAAGTGCTGTGGAAGGTCACGGAATCCCAGACGGGTTTGGGCTGGAAGGAGCCCAAAGTTCCCCTGATTCCACCCCCTGCCATGGGCAGGGACACCTTCCATTGTCCCAGGCTGCTCCCAGCCCCGTCCAGCCTGGCCTTGGACACTGCCAGGGATCCAGGGGCAGCCACAGCTGCCCTGGGCACCCTGTGCCAGGGCCTCCCTGTTGCCCTGAGTTTTCTGTCTTCTGTCTCTGTGCAGAAGTTTTTTCACACAGCTTCATGTAAACAATGTTTATTCTTAAAATGTTTGCATTCTTCTCCTCTGAGAGAAGAAATGATTGATGGTGATGTCCACCATCCGGGTTGAGAGGTGGCGACCTGTCCAGCCAATCTCTGAACCTCTGTACAAATGTATAAAAGAGTTTAATTGTAAATAAAGTGAGAGAGGTTGTTCCTCACTGCGATGCTTCTGGGCCTGCTCTCTTTCTGTCCCTAAAGTGGGACACGCCCAGCCTCGGCTAACAACACCTCCCACCCTTTAGGGAAGGATTTTTTCCTAATATCAAACCTAATCCACTTCCTGTCAGCCCAGAGCTTTAGGAAAGGGTGACAGATTCCCTGAAACAGACACCTTGGATCCTTCACCTCTCACTCAGTACTTTTAAATACTCAGTCTGGAGGAGCCAAGGAGATAGTTTGACCAATAAAGTGATTGCACAGACTGCAAATCAACCACAGAGAGGAAGCACCAGGGGGATTTTAAAATCAAAGCTGGTTTGTGTGGCAAACTAGATTACCAGTCAAACACCCACAGGCACAAATGGCTAAAATGGAGTAGCTGAGGGAGAGTTTCTGCAGAGAAGAGTTGGAGAAAATAGTGGGAATGGACTCACCTCTCCTTGGAGGTCGATGGAGGGATTGCAGTTGGTGAAGTCTTCCCACAGCAGCAGCGTTTCCTCGTTCTCCTCCCAAGTTAAACTGTCACAGTCGTCATCAAAATCAAACGTCTCACGGCTGAGAGCAGAGAACAGGCATTAACCACGGCACTCCAGCCCTGCTCCCTCAGTCCTTTAATTAATTGTCCAGAAAAATGGGCCGTGAGAGCTGAATGAGGCTGGAAATCCTCACAGCTTTTACAAACAGCCTGCGCCACTGCCCCAGCCCCACTCTCCTGGGCTCTCTGCCACCCCAGAGCAGAATAAAAGATCCTTGTTGGAGCTGCTGCTCCCGGCACAAGGCCTGGCTCTGCCCTCCAGATGGAGC
The DNA here is from genome assembly GCA_008694505.1 of Cyanoderma ruficeps. NCBI lineage: Eukaryota > Metazoa > Chordata > Aves > Passeriformes > Timaliidae > Cyanoderma > Cyanoderma ruficeps. The sequence continues at coordinate 177,237 of VZDJ01000034.1, forward strand.
TGCACAGTGGCTTCCCCTGCCTGCAAAACCGCGGCGATGTTTGGAGCTGCTGGAGCGGCTCGGGGGATGTCACCAGGCACAGAACCCGCGCCGATTGCACGGGGAGCTCAGCCAAGGGCTCCCCTGCAGCCCCTGGAACACACCGGGGGCTGAAAGGAACAGGGGCTGAAAGGAACAGGGGCTGAAGGGAACAGGGGCTGAAAGGAACGAGGATGAAAAGGCCGAGCCCCGGAGATGTGCAAGGCAGCACAAACACTCCTGCAGCCGCGGAGGGCAGAGCACACAGGCAGGAGTGGCCTTTCACACCATTATCGGCTCAAACCTCCTGCAGTAAAGGAAAGTTTCAGAGCACGGAGCAGTAGCTGCTCCTCATCCTGGTTAAGGAGCCCTGACAAAGAGCTGGAATTGCTCCCTAAGCAGTCTGGATTCCAGGCTGATGCATTTTTATGGCTTTAGCTCACTTCCTCTGAGCTGATAACATCTCAGGAAGGAGCCCGATGATATCCCGGGAGGCTGCAGAGCTTGGCAAGGGACAGGAGGTTTGTCTGGATCAGCAGCACTGTAAAAACGTCATTTAAAAAACTTGGATACTCATGATTGCACCTTTTGCAATTCCACTTCTTCAAATCCTTTTCTTTTTGCAAGATCTGTCCTGGCCAGAGAGCACAAAGGCCCCTGGGCTGACCTCACACACTGCCCAAAATCCACCGCAGTTGGGATTTTTCACGACTTAATTCTTAAAAATGAAGTTCATTACGGCTAAAATGCAAATGGTTTTGTTTCTGTTAATGATATCAGCTCCTCCACCTATTTCTAAGCTATTATTTTTTACCTCACAAAGACCCCAAGCCCATCCCCAGTGAACCACCAACACTTTCAGCCCAGCTTGATAGAACAAGGTTCCTGTAGCACTTTGTGCCCTGGGTAATAGCACCAGGAGACAAGAATTTCATTAGCAAGACCAAAAACAACTGGGTATCACAGGGCAGGTTTGGGAACAAAATCAAAACCTAAATCCATGACCAACCTAGCAGGTGCATTTTAACTCCTTGCTTTTTTAAAAAATCCACACGCTGCCTGCTGTCACACTGAATTTAACAGTAGAAAAGTCAAAAATCTGTATTTATTACACTGATTATTACTGAGGGCCTGAAGACATCTGAAAAGAGTCCTAAGAAGGGAAATCATCCACAGCTTTGGCAAAAACCATCCCTCCCACATAGGGAATCCGGGCACAAAAGAGGAAACACTCTCCCTGAAGCAGAACCCTTGGCAGTGTCTGACAGCAGAGGAGGAGCTGGTGGTTCTCAGCCCATCCCTTGTGTCCTCCACTCAAATCCTGTCCTGCACTGGGTGGGAAAGCTCTGGGAGTTTGGGTGGGAAGGCTCTGGGAGTTTGGGTGGGAAAGCTCGGGGAGTTTGGGTGGGAAAGCTCTGGGAGTTTGGGTGGGAAGGCTCTGGGAGTTTGAGTGGGAAGGCTCTGGGAGTTCTGCTCCCTGCTGTCCCTGCAGGAGCTGGCAGGAGACAGCCCACACCCCCCTCGGGCACTGCAGTCACACCCTCAGCGCTCCCTGGGGCTCTTCTCTGCCAAAACAGAACAGCAGAGACCCCCAAAAGCCCCACCGGGCTGTGGCCACCCCCATCCTGGCCCTGATGGGAGAAGGGGACACAGGGGACACCTCCAGCCACCTCCCTGAACTGCTCAGAGCAGCACCACGTGCTGAGAGTCCCTCCTGGGCTGCTACAAACTTCCTTCGCGAGAGGAATTTGGTTTGGGGTAAAGCTTTGGTTTGGGGTAAAGCTTTAGGCAAAAAGATTTAGTTTAGGGGTAAAGCTTTAGGCAAAATAAACTCCAATTCTTCCAATGTGAGAGCCCAGACTTTGCAGCACAGCTGACAACACCAACATTCCTGTCACCTAGAAATTGTTATCCACTGATCTTCCAGACAGATCCACCACTCCCATTTGCCTGCAGCCCAACTGAAAAACATCCCAAAGAACTGGAGAGGTTTGTATCCATTCCAAGCTGAGCTTTCAGTTCGAATACTATCCAGCCAAGCAGCAGCAAACTCTAGAAACCAAATATTCAGCCCACGCAGAACAGACTCCTGGTTTTGACCCTTTTTCCTTGTGTTTTTCCTCTTTTGCAACAACACAGAGTAGCAGAACTACTTGGTGTTTTTTACATCCTCTGTGGTTCCTCCCACTTGAGGGAGGAGCAGAAATCTGTTAGTTTTACTCCAACTCCCCCCAAACCCAGCCTGTGGCAGGCTGCCAGCTCAGAGATCCCAAGGCTCAGGAGCAGCATTCCCGGGGTACTCACAGCTGGTTGAACATCCTCTTCATCTCATCCGTGATGTTGAGGGAGCAGCTGACCTCGTCGTCCGAGAACCTGGCGTTGTCGGCGTCCTGCTCCGACAGCTCCTCGTCGGACGCCAGCTTTCTCTCCTTCTTCTTGGAGGCCACCTTGGGTGGAGAGAGCACCGTGACCACGGGGCTGGGCCCAGGGGACAGGGAAACGGGGGTGGAAGGACAGGAGAGGAGGTCTGGGTGGGTGTGGCTGCCCAGCAGCTCCCGGGAATTCCAGAGATTCCCTGCCCGGCCTGTGAGGAGCGCGGTGGACACACAGGGAAGCAGCTGGGGAGAGCAAAGCGAGCTGCAGGCTGCCAGAGCTCTGGGGACGTCCCTGTGCTCACTGAGCCCGGCCTGGGACCTGCCAGAGGCCATGCAGAGCCTGCAAGGAGCCAGGGGAAAGCAGAAGGGGCAGCAGTGCCCGGGCAGAGAGCAGTGACAGAACTCTCCCTTCTCCTGCCACAGGTGTGGCCTCCAGCACGGAACCCCAGCGAGGAACAGACGGGAAACATTTCCAGAGAGCCTTTATTCCAGGGCCGGCCTCACCCCGGCAGCAGCAGCAGACTGAGAATCCTCAGGACACGGGAAGGGTCGGCTGAGCCACGGCTGAGCCTGGACAGCCCCCAGCAAATGAACTTCAGGGAACTCAAGGGACACCCCGGCAAGCTGCACAGGGGGAACACACAGGGTGATCCCAGAGGATCCCCCAGGGCTGGGAACACACAGGATGATCCCAGATCCCAGAGGATTCCAGAGGGCTGGGAACACACAGGGTGATCCCAGATCCCAGAGGATTCCAGAGGGCTGGGAACACAGGATGCTCCCAGATCCCAGAGGATTCCAGAGAGCTGGGAACACAGGATGCTCCCAGATCCCAGAGGATTCCAGAGGGCTGGGAACACACAGATGATCCCAGAGGATCCCCAAGGGCTGGGAACACACAGGGTGATCCCAGAGGGCTGGGAACACACAGGGTGATCCCAGAGGACCCCAGAGGGCTGGGAACACACAGGATGATCCCAGAGGATCCCTGAGGGCTGGGAACACACAGGGTGATGCCAGAGGATCCCCGAGGGCTGGGGACACAGGATGCTCCCAGCTGGTGCCAGAACCACAAGCACACAATCCACTCCCAGCCTAGAGCAGTTCTCCCCCTTCTTGGCACAGGAACCATCCCCTGTCAGCCTTGTTCTCCAAGGGGTCATTCTCCTGGTCTTTTTAACCCCTGCAGGCCTGACCTGGAGCAGCAAGACTCAGCAATTCTCTTCAGAGACAAGAAGGAGGCACTGGCACCATACAGGGGCTCAACTTGCCAGAGAAATAATTCTCCTCTGAGAAGGTTTGAGTCTTTTGGGGAACACGAGGGGAAGAAAACATCAAACATTTCAGCAGCTTCACCAGCAGAGACCACAAGGATCTTTTACAGTGTTTTTGGACAGCACTTAGCACACTGTGTGGTATCACTATACACAGAAAAGCATCGGATTTACTGAGAGCCTGAACAAGACACATTTAGATGGAAGCAGAAGGAAGGTGGGTAAATCAGGGCTGAAACTGCAGTTGTGACAAGACCAGCCCCACTGGGAGCGACAGCCTTCATCCAGGCAGGGCTGTCACCACTCACTTCTGGAGCAAATTAAAGGACTTTCCTTGGAGCTCCAAGGAGCTCCACAGAAAGCAACTGGAGCAGCCAGAGCTCACCATCACAGAAATGTTATTTCTGGCCACAGAGCTCGAGCCAGAAATAAGAACATTCAGATGGCAGTTCCACGAGCTTAAAACCTCTCACTTGTGAAGGGAACAAACGGGAGGGAGGAATTCTACAAACCTAGACCCTGTAACACTGCTTTTCTTCCCTGCATTCAGTGCAGACTAACATCAGACTCACAGCACAGCCTAAAGATCCTCCTGGCACTCCTTTTTTCCTAAACTCTGTGCACTTTGTGCTCTTGGCGCTGCAGCGGCTCCTGCAGCAGAGCTACACTGACAGACAGCGGGGGAAATGCTGCTACCGAGAGAGAATTCAAGAAAAGGAAAATGACCTGGACCACATTGCTCAGCTGTGCTCCCTCCTGCCCTACCCTATGGAAAATTCAGGGCCTAATCACCTGGAAAATCTTGGAAACGTCTTCCGAGTTGCGCTGCTGCGCGACATCGCACAGCTTGGCCGTGATATCGATTCGGCGGCAGATGTCCATGTCCACCTTCATGGCCTTTTCTTGGATCTTTGTGTCCAGGTCTGTCATGGGCTGCAGGAAGGACAGCAGGGATTACCTTCTATTATTAGACAGTTCAGGCAAGAAGAGATACCCCACAGTATCTCTGGAACCCCAGGCGGCAGCAGTGTTAGATAACCATGGCACCCTGCTCTCGGGCAGGCAGGGCACGGGCAGCCTCAGGACTCCACAGCTCACCCCTGGTTCTAACAGAGCTTCAACTCACTGGGATTTGCCACTGAAAGAAAAAACCTGCACCCACCCCAAAACAACTGCTCAGCGTGGCAAGGGGGAACCTCAGTGGGTCAGGAACAGGGCGGGAAATGGAATGCCCGGAGAAGCTGAGGCTGCCCCGGCCCTGGAAGTGCTCAAGCTGGGCTTGGAGCACCCTGGGATGGTGGAAGGAGTCCCTGCCCATGGCAGGGAGTGGGACTGGATTGTCCTGAAGGTCCCTGCCATCCCAAACCGTTCTGGGATTCCATAAATAACGCTTCCAAAACGGAGAACACCCCCCTGTGTAGCGTGTGCAGAGCAGAACGAAATGTAAATCCTGGTGAGGATCAACACTTCCCCTCTTTCAGACACAAAAGCCGTGTCTGCACGGAAAAGCTGCTGTTAAACCAGAGTCCAGGCTCCACGGCCACTGCACACACAGCACAGAACCAGCAAATTGTGACTGGATCCAAAGGGATCCATGAAAACCTTGGCACAGAGAACACTCCTCACCGGCACTAACCTGGCTTCCAGCCCAGCCAAAGTTCTGCATGAAAATTTCTGCATGAAAATTACTGCCTTGGAGTAGTTCTAATCTCTAAGAGATACTCCCACTCAGACAGAACATCTGGCTCCTCATGAAGGAAGAAACATTAAAAAACCCCAAAGCATATTTTTCATCCTAGTCGAGACTTGTTCTCCTGGACAGTCTCACTCCTTAGCAATGCTTCCACCTGGGACAGTGGAAAAGTGGAAAAACCCTTTGCAGACCATTCTCAAACACTAAATCCCCTTTCTAAGAGGAAAGCTTTGGGATTTATGTTGGTTTGCTTTGCTTTTTACCACCATTTTTTTTTTGTTTAAAATTATTACAGAGTTTTCTCCAGCCCCTGTGAACCACCTTTGGAGTTTGAGGGTTTTTGGTTTAATTTTTTACACAGAGTCTCCTCCAGCCCCTGTGAACCACCTTTGGAGATTTGTGTTTTCCACACACACTGAGGAAAATAAATCTCTCCACACTGACACACTGGACACAACCCTACCCACTGAACTGGTGATCCTTATCTGCAGGAAGGAAAGAGCCACGTGCCAACATTTTGCACTTCACTCTTTAAATATTTGCCCAGTGAGGCTGAAAACAAGCACTGCCAGCGCTTTCCCTCATCCCTCAAAGGCTGCAGAGCCCAGAGCACTTTCCCTGGGCCCGGGAGGATGTTTGCCCTCAGCACCACCTCCCTTTCTGCACACACAGAGCAGCAGCAGCTCCTTGGGAAACACTCAGGCCACAGCCCGAGCAGCCTCTCCCTGCCGGGCTCTAACCAGGCACAGCCACCCTCCGTTAACCACCACGAGGACACGCAGCTAATTGCCACATTTCCCACGAGCAGATCTAGTGGCCCTGAGAGAATGGATTTGACACCTGGGAGCGGGTTCTGCAGGTTTGTGTGAAGTCAGGGGAAGGCTGTTGTGTGCCAAAATTACAGAGTAAATCGGCGTAACAGGGTTTATTCCTCAGACAAGTGGCTTCAGCACTACCTCAGACTCACTCAGAAAGGCACCTTCATGTCCACCTGGCTTATCTTTCCAGATATCTGCATGCCCTTACTTTTAAATAAAAGAATTTTATCCAGTCAGGGCCTAAAAGATCCTCTGGCTTTGAAGAGTACTCAATATCTAATGAGACACGAGGAAATTCCTGAGAAAACAAGACTTTTTAATCTATTTTTTTTTTTTAAAGCATGAGGTTGAACCAGCCCTGGAAGCAAAGCCAATACCTGAACCAAGATTACTGGATTCTTCTTTTCAGAATTCCATTAAGGGAGATGGGAAATAGTTGTTTCTCCCTGTGAGGGTGGGAGGCCCTGGCACAGGGTGCCCAGAGAAGCTGTGGCTGCCCCTGGATCCCTGGCAGTGCCCAAGGCCAGGCTGGATGGGGCTGGGGGCACCCTGGGACAGTGGAAGGTGTCCCTGCCATGGCAGGGGGTGGAACAGGAGGATTTTTAGCTCCTTCCAACCCAAACCGTTCCACGATTCCACACAAGGTTCAATTCACACAATTCCACACAATCCTTCAGGATTTTCTTGCATGACTCGAGGCAAAGTCCTGTGCCAGCAGCTCCTGGGGCTGCTCAGGGCTGAACCTGCACCCCAGTCTGGGAATTTTCCAGCCCTTTTTTTTCCCAGACCCAAGTGCTGCCCACCACTGTGGGGAAGGGAGGGCAGAGTCCTGCTTGTGGGGTAAGCAGCAGTTAATGCATCTCCACACAGACCAGACAGGAAGCAGGGAAGGGGGATCTGTCTGATGCATTAGATCCCAGCAGCCATCACTAATTACACAGCAGCGCTGGCTAATTACACAGCAGCTAATCACCTGGCCGTGGATGGAGCCATGTGCAGGACACACACACCCACAGAGGGCCCTCTGTACTTACATCACTCATCAGACCCTTAAAGACCACCAGCTCTGCTTTCAGCCTCTCAATCTTCTCATTCAGCTCCTCCTGGAGAGCTTCTGCTTCCTGTGCCTCCTGCAAGGGAAAACAGCCAGGAGGTGAGAGGGGAGAGCCCAGCAGAGCTCCTCACCCAGCCTGAGCAGGCTGGCAAGGCACCAGGAGAAAGGGGATTAGAAGGGAACTTCATTCTTCAGTGAAATTTAACTGTTATCTTCCATTGTAACTTCCACTCCCTCCCCCCACTTTGTCACAAACTTTGTAACAAACTTCATCATTTCCTGCTCCAATTTCCCAATATTAGCACCACCGTCCTCTCTAGCAGCACAGCTGCTCTAGCCAAAAGGCACATTTTTAATTCCAAGACAAATAAAATGCTGACCAGCATGACAAAAGCAGCAGAAAACCCTCCAGACTGCTCAAACCTCACCTCTCTCAGTGTTTCCACCATGGATTCCAGGCTCATCCTTCTCGTCAGCTCCTCTTCCCATCTGAAAGACAAAAGATGTGCAAAGTGTTAATTACAGAGAAAAGTAGTTTTTCCCCTCAGAATCACAAGTGCTCTGGTGGCTGTGGGAGGATGACAGTTATGGGGAATGCAGAGCAGATGGTCTCCCTCAAACCAGAACACTGAGTCTGTGAGGGAAGAAAAGCTGTCTCCACTTTTACCGGGATCAGCATTCCTCCTGCTCTCACACCCCACAGAATCAGGGAATCACAGAGCTCTGGGCTGGGAAGGACCTCAGAGATCCCACTGCAGCCCCTGCCATGGCAGGGACACCTTCCCCCATCCCAGGTTGTTCCAGCCAGGCCTTGGACACTGCCAGGGGTTCAGGGGCAGCCTCAGCTCATCTGGGCACCCTGTGCCAGCCCCACCCTCACAGGGAACAATTCCTTCCAATTTCTAACCTAAATCTCCCCTCTTTCAGTTCATTTGATATTTGGCTGCAAATAAGGCAGGAAGTTTTCGATCCAGGAAGAATCAGGGAAGTTATGTCAATCAAAACCCTTCCAATTTCCCAGTTCAGTCCAGGCAATCCTTATGTTTCTGTATCCAAATCCTCAATACTCTCCATGCCCCAGTCACTTCCCAGCCCTCCAGCTGCCAGGAGGGCACTGGGACAAGTCCCAAAGTGCTGGTGCCCACATCAGTGCTGAGGGTGGCAGGGAAGGAGACAGAGCTAAAACTGTTTAATTAAACCTCACACCGTGTCTGAGATAATTAGTGGGCAGTCTGGTCTGTGGAAGGGAATGAAACAAGATGATTTTAAGGCTGATTCCAACCCAAATCATGCTGGGGTATTACAATTATTTTTTTAAGTGTTAAAAAAAAATAAAATCCTGTTTTTAAGCACTGAAACCCTTCACAGCAAACCCAGAATCTGACAGTATTAACTGGAAAGATTCTGGGAAAACAATGATACACATCCATAAACGTGGACATGGTTTGAGTTCGGGGGAGAGGGAAAACCAAATCCATAAACATGGACATGGTTTGAGTCTGGGGGAGAGGGAAAACCAAATCCATAAACATGGACATGGTTTGAGTTCAGGGGCAGAGGGAAAACCAAACCCATAAACATGGACATGGTTTGAGTCTGGGGGGCAGAGGGAAAACCAAACCCATAAACATGGACATGGTTTGAGTCTGGAGGGAGAGGGAAAACCAAATCCATAAACATGGACATGGTTTGAGTTCAGGGGAGAGGGAAAACCAAACCCATAAACATGGACATGGTTTGAGTTTGGGGGAGAGGGAAAACCAAATCCATAAACATGGACATGGTTTGAGGTCTGGGGAGAGGGAAAACCAAACCCCTCTTTGGACAGGCACCACCACAGACCTGCCTGGGCTGTTGGGACAACAGGAATTACACTCCTGGAAAAGAAACTTTAGATACCACAAATCAAAAAGAATCCTGTGGACAGACTCTCCACGTGCCATCACAACCATGTCTGTTGCTACTTCAGCACTTCTCAGAGTTCAGCTGGAACTGTGAGGCCAGAAATCCACAGAACCAAAGAAAACACAGCGGTTAAATCCACCCAAACACATGGATTCATCCCGTTTTCCAAGGCACGGGGCACGTGGTGATGGCTGCAGAGCAGGATGGCCCCGTGGAGGCTGATGTGATGCCCAGAGCAGCTGGACAGAGCTCTGCCTTCAGAGGGCAGAGTTAATCCCACCTGGAAAGGACCAGAGGGAATGTTTGGGCAGGGAAAGACTCGATGCAGGCTGCACTCGCTGCAGCTCCGAGGACATTCCTGCCCCATCTGCTCTCCCCTGCTGCTGTGGGGCAGGAATATCCAGCACAGCAGCCTGTGAGAGCTGGATTTGTGCAGGAGGACTTGTTGTGCTTCTTTTTTACCAGCACCGATTCCACTGCCAAGCAGAGGAAAATATTTAGGCTGGAATTTGCATTTGTCACCAAACGTTTCAGCTCGGATTTCCATGCCCTGGGTAGGTTTTGTACTAATTACATGTGCATCGCTATAAAAATAGCAACTTTGCCTTTCACATTCTAATATCAGAGGCAAGAAGGTGAAATTAATTAAAGCAGGCAATTATATTGGCAATCTAGGAGCAGCTTCTCCTGTTACAGGGCAATCATCCCTCCCTTCTGCTGCCAGTGGTGGATGGGAGTCGAGCAGACACTGCAAAAATTGATCTGCTGCTTCTCAAGGATTTAACTCTTGGGAGGAGGGATCCTGGCTGCATCCAGCCCTGCTGCTGAATTATTGCCTCCTCACCCTGCCCTGGGCCTTCTGCAGAGGGAGGGAGGTGTTTTTGGAAAACGTCATCCGCGTCTTTTCCCTGACTCTGCCAAAAGCCAGGAGAAAGGATTAGAGTTCCTCCCCGGCAGGTCAGCCACGGCAGCTGCCAGAATTACACATCCCAAGTCTGCTCAGACCAGCCTCCCTTGTCCTGCAGGAATCCCAGGGGCTCCATTTCTTCGCTTTGTGCCTTTTGCAGAGATTTACAGACCGAATTCCCACCCAGCAAACCCCAACCAGTCCTCAGGAGAAGGGGAAAAGGTGCCACCTTCCACACACCCTCCCACCATCCCAGTGTTTCTCTTAATTTCAGCAACAACAAAACCATCAGGTGATTGTTAACCAGTTTTTAAGCAGAATTTTTAAAGTTCCTGCCTGACTGAAGGGAATTTTCACAGGTCTGGAAGAAGGGTACTGCTAACCATTAATATCAAATTCTTAACCCCAGAGCACATTCCTCCCACCCACCACCAAGCTGATTAACCTCATTTAACAGCTCAAAATGCCAATCCTACTTTCCCCTCACACTTCACCTTGGGAGAATCTTTGCAGTGAAGACAGGAAGGAGCCTGGCAGGAAGGCAGGGGATGACAATGGAGCAGAGGATTAATTCTGCATTTCAACTTCCAGGGAGGTGAGACAATAAGAAGATTTCTCATTCCTGTGATCATCCTGTGTTTGCTGCAACTCACCTGACTTTAAAGGGACCTTGGCAGCCGTGCTGCTGCACATTCCCAAAATCCAGGAGTCAGGGCACTCAGAGGATGCTAATTACGGCTCTGCTGCCTTTATTATTCACCACACTCAATTATTCTCCCGGTCGTTTATATTAATCAGTATTTTTCTCCTCAGTTACCATCTGAAGTCAGAGGAGTCTTCCACAAAGTGTAATCCCAGCAGGCTGTGGATGCCCCTGTGCTCCCTGGCAGACAGAACCAGGGGATGCAGCCCAAAACCTCCAGAGAAGGGCCCCAGAGCTCCAGGAGCTCTCTTCACCCCGAGGAGAGGGGGAAGCACCTCCTGAAGAACGGGCTCGGCACAGCAGGAACAGCAGGGGAGGGGAGAGGAGCTCCCTGATCCCCGCGGGTCCCTCCCAGCCCAGGATATTCCACCGTCCTGCAATACCCAGAGGGGAAATGGCTGGAAAACCAGCAGCCTTCCCCATCCTTGCAGCAGGGTATGAACTGTGCAGCTGCTCCCCAAACACGCTTTATTTCTTGGCTCGCACGCAGCGATTGCAATGGTTTCCAGCTGCCTCCAAAAATCCTTTTTTCTGACTCAGAAACGTTGCCATCCAAAGCTCCCAGACTTTGGGGCTTTTTATTACATTTTTAGTTATTTCTTCTAAAAAAAGATCAGCAACATGGAAAGCCGAGCCAGGCTTGGTTGTTGTTGTTTTTTTCCCTTCTTTCCCACCTTCCAAGGACGCGTCAGTCCCATCCACCCGCAAATAAAGGGCAAGTCTGACTTTTCTGAAGGCCTTTTTTCCCAGATGTGACACATCACATTCCAGGGGCATTCCGTCACTCCTTGGGCCCCGGCTCAGCCCTGCCTCACGTCGGAGAGGAGAACAAAGGACGCCCGGCAAGGATATTGGGCAAACAAAACCCCGGAGCGGTCAGGATTAGCCTCGCTTAAAGCACTGTTCTTGTAAAGCTGAGTCACACCGAGAGCTCTGCTCCCTCGGAAATTGGAAGAGCAACCACCGGCTCCCAAAAAAGAGAGGGAGACAGACACCTCGGGATAACTAACAGCCCTTAAAAGCCTCTCCGGGTTTTCCAGCCGCGGTGTTCATGGAATTACACCAAGCCCTGTGCTGACACTTTGCCTCTGCCTTAAACCACACTCAGGGAACGGGATCCTCTTCCCTTCTCCTGTCCCAGCATCACACCCAGTTCAGGAACACGGGCCAGGGCAGGGCAGCAGATTCACAGAAACCCCTGTGGAACACCAGGTCGGTTTTAGCCAAGTCTGCCTCGCCGAAAGCTGTTCAGTAATTGCCTTTTGGAGGGATTTTAGATGCCTGGGTTGATTTAACCAGCGAACAAGGTGCTCACAGAAGGCGCCAGGTACAAACACGCTGGGCTAAGGATGGTTTTGCTCAAGGCAGAAAGGCACAAACAGAGCAGCTGATCGTTAATGATGCCTGATGGTATCAACTGGGTTATCCTTTCATTAAAAATACCCCGCCCTCAAGGAATAAAACATTCACCGAGTCACACTTAATAACGAAGTATTCATTCCACAAGCAAAACTCTTCAGGAAGACCATTTTTGGTAGGGTTGTGGAGAGAAAAAACCTCCAAAAAGAACAACAGAAGCTTTGACTGTGCTCTGAGCACCTCCTGTGCCACTCTGAGGGGCCAGCTGAGGCCTTTACCCCTTTACGGGAGGGGAGGGGAGGGGAGG
>VZDJ01000034.1:190320-204170 GCA_008694505.1 Cyanoderma ruficeps
TCCCAACCCCCACAGATCCCATCCCAACACCCACAGATCCCATCCCGACCCCCACAGATCCATCCCAACACCCACAGATCCCATCCCAACCCCCACAGACCCCATCCCGACCCCCACGGGGCACCCAGCAGCAGCAGGGGGTGACACTCCCCATGCTGAGCCCTGACACTGCCGGGGACTCGGCCGCCCCTCTGGTGAACAAACCCGACTGCCCACACAGAGGGACCCACACTTCAATCCTCTAACCAGCCAGGGCAGCAATCTGGGCAGGGTTTTTGGTTTCTGGGCAGGGTTTTGCTGTTTGGCCTGGGAAAGGATCGTGTTCCAGACCTTCTGAATGCATTCAGACATGACACCAAACTGCTGCTGCAGTGCCCATTGAACCCTTCTGTCACCTCTGACCCCTCACCAAACCCTTCCTGAGGCTGGATGGGAGTTTGGCACCGTAAACACAAACAGCTCCAGCAGCTCCAAAGAGCTGAACCAGGCAAGATGGATTTCATTGAAATAAAGAACTCTGTGAAGCCTTCTTTACTTTTCATGGAATCCAAGATTGGTTTGGGTTGGAAGGAACTTAAAGTTCATCCCATTCCACCCCGTGCCATGGGCAGGGACACCTTCCACTGTCCCAGGGTGCTCCAAGCCCCATCCAGCCTGGCCTTGGGCACTGCCAGGCACTGCAACCACAGCCTCCTGGGTCTTGTTAAACAAAACAAAAGAGACAAATAAACAGACGACAAAAAAAACTGAAACAAATGAACAATTCGCCACTCTCTCTAATTTTGGAATCCTTCCCTAAGAGATCATTCTCCTTCCAGTCTTAGTTTTGCACTAAATTAGACATTAAATTACCATCAGATCCTTCACAATTGCTACATCTGTCTAAATGAGCATTTTCAAGATGCTGTAAATACAGGGATTCCTCCTGATCATCCCAAGCGTTGATCATGTTGATCCAACACGCCCAGCCTCATTGAAACAAATTAAATGCTGCTTGATGGGCTCCATGGAAAACACATTAATTTAATGGGAAGGGCTGATTCCATTAGAGCCTGGCTGGAACAAGAGATGCAGCACTCCAGTGAAGTTGCGTTTCTGCCTGTTGCAACACCCTCTCCACAGAAGCTCTTCGCCAAAAACCATTCCAGCATCAAAATTCCCAAACATCAGAGCCACGGGGGAGTTTATCCCTGAGCCTCTGTTGTGAGACCCCAAATCTCTGCAGAGCAAAACCTCCCAAACATCAGAGCCATGGGACAGTTTACCCCTGAGCCTCTATTGTGAGACCCCATATCTCTGCAGAGCAAAACTTCCCAAACATCAGAGCCACGGGACAGTTTACCCCTGAGCCTCTATTGTGAGACCCCATATCTCTGCAGAGCAAAACTTCCCAAACCCCAGAGCCATGGGACAGTTTACCCCTGAGTCTCCATGGTGAGACATCCAATCTCTGCAGAGCAAAACTTCCCAAACATCAGAGCCATGGGACAGTTTACTCCTGAGCCTCTATTGTGAGACATCAAATCTCTGCAGAGCAAAACCTCCCAAACATCAGAGCCATGGGACAGTTTACCCCTGAGCCTCTATGGTGAGACCCCAAATCTCTGCAGAGCAAAACTTCCCAAACCCCAGAGCCACAGCACAGTTTACCCCAGAGCCTCTATTGTGAGACCCCAAATCTCTGCAGAGCAGAACCTGCCCCCTTTGCACTGCTCGTGTCGGGTGTTTCACCATAAAGGAGATTTTAATGTTAAAGCTTTATTCCAGACCTGGGCTCTACTTAAAGAGGCAAGCAGACCTTTGAACAGCAATTCCTTGTGAAGAAAATTGCTAAAAGGAGTTACTCTACAGGAAAACATTGCCTAATTACAGCCCCTGATTACAGCCAGTGAGGAAGATGCTCCAGCCTGTTACTGGAACCACAATAAAATGATCTGCAGGTTCCTTTGTGTCTCCTCGCTGCCCACATGGGCTGTTCAAACAAAACCCAGGTCTAATGACACCACAGGCCAACAACATCAAGTAAAAGCAGCAGCCGTGCCTGCATTCCTTCAGAGGGAAAATTATGGGGCTCTCAACAGAGCAGGAGGATGCACAGGGAACTGTGCAACTCCCAGGGCAGCTTCAGACAGCCTGCAGAGCCCCAGGTCACCACTCCTGTGTGACTTATCCCTGCCACCACACTGCTCTGCAAGGGCACTGCTAAAGCTGCCCTTGGAATCTTGGATAAGCTCAGGATCGCTCCTGTGGTCCCTGCCCAGCCCCTCGCCCAAAATCCATTCCCAAGGACAGGGGAAGCTCCCTCAGAACAGGCCCAGCACGGCAGGTGAGGCTGCTCTGAGGCGTTCTCGGTGTGTTTGATACAACAGAGGAAGCCCCTACAGGATCCCCTGGCCCTGCACAGACCTGCTGATTATGGACTTGGGGTTTTTTCAGTCTCACACCCAGCCAAGGGAAGGAAAACCTAATCACTGTCTGGTTTCAAAGCCATTCCACAGGAGAATCCAGAACTTCTGCAAGTAGGAGAAGTCTGGACAGAAAGGTTTCGTACAGCTCAGCTTCCTCCTTCTGCTGCCCACTCCTCCCTTCCCTAATCCCATTTCTTATCCTCCTGGAGAGAAGGATCAGGCTGAGGGCAACAGAATCCGCTGATCATCACCGACGTGCCTGTTCCACAGTTATAAATGATTTTAAACATTGTTTACCAGGTTAAACCCACGACAAGTGTCCAAAGCCACAACTCCCACCCACGATGGCCAGAGGTACACGGCCCTGAGGAGAACCTGGTCACGGAAATGAATTCCTTAGTTAATTCCTTCCCAACGTTTCATGGAAGCTCACAGCACCTTTCCACTGCAGCCTGGCCCTTCTGCTGCTCCTGAGCTCAGGAAATCAGAGCTGCTTCAGAGCAGTCACATCCCCAAGAGCAAAACCATGAAAGGCCTCTGCCTGTGCAGCCTTTATAAATAAAGTATCCGTGCTCAAGAAAACGGAGTGTAATTAAAAGTACATTTTATCACACCTCCCACCGTTGTGCCATGGCAGGAACATGATGTTTCCTGCAGAGAAAGGATTTGGGGTTAGTCATAAACTGCTCTGCTTGATAAGGCACCACCAGGTGTGGAGAAAGGCTTAGGCTGTAATTGGTGATATGATAACGGACACAGAATGTGAACTAAGCTCTGCTTTCTGCCTCTCCCTCTGCACACTGGTGCCCCAGCACCGAAACCACAGGAAAACAGACCCAGCTGGATTTCACAGGCCTGGACTGCACAGAGTCCCAGGATGGTCTGGGTGGGAAAGGACCTTAGAGCTGATGGAGTTCCAATCCCTTTGCCACGGGCAGGGACACCTTCCGCTGTCCCAGGCTGCTCCAAGCCCCATCCAGCCTGGCCTCGGACACTGCCAGGGATCAGGAACCCTCAGCTTGTCTGGGAACCTGTGCCAGGGCCTCACAGGGAATGATTTCTTCCCTCTATTCTACCCCTGGCAGGCTGCAGGCAGAGCCAAAGCTGGTTTTATTTTCCTCCACAGCAGCAACTTAAATTCATTTTTCACTCCTGTCAGAACCTTGCTGACAGTGTTTACAAGCCCTGAACAAATGCACGGCTCTTAAGCACGGAGAAATAATTCTGCAGTGGGGATTTGCTGCAGTTTTTGACAGCTGAAATGCAGTTTTGGGGAGGCAGAGCAGCCCCCAGGGAAGGGGAGAGGGATTTGTCCAGCTCTGCCTCCCATTCCCAGCCACTGCCCAGCACTGCAGCAACCCAGAACTGCTCCCAGCAAAAGAACCTTGTGGGAAACAGCAGCTGGGCAAAGGTCTGCAGGGCTGGCCTGGGCTTTGCTTTGGGGGACAGGGAAAACACCGGGAAATCATGGAAAAGCAGCCCAGAGAACAAGGACAAACAAACCCATAATCAGAAAAACATCAATGGTAACA
Source organism: Cyanoderma ruficeps (assembly GCA_008694505.1). Lineage (NCBI taxonomy): Eukaryota > Metazoa > Chordata > Aves > Passeriformes > Timaliidae > Cyanoderma > Cyanoderma ruficeps. The sequence goes on from VZDJ01000034.1 coordinate 194,261, forward strand.
CTGGACAAAAACATCAGTGGGGAAGGGGAGAATGTGCAGCACAGAGAAGAGGAACGTCTCCAAAGCCAGATACCCCTAGGAGATTAAAAATAAAAGGGAAATATGATGATGAACTTTAAACTTCCAAATTCTGAGACTGGCCCTCGTTTCTTTGGAGTCACCAGAGACACACCAGGGACATCTGAGCTGCCAAGGAACTGAATTAGCCAATTATTTTTTCCCTTTCTCTATTTTATTAACAGTAAAAAGCAAACTTAAACTGGGCACATCCTGGTTTCAGTCTGGGAGGATGGCATCACATTTCCGAGGCTTTTTCCTGTGCTGGTATTTTTATTTTACCTCTGAGGGGTCTCAGGGTGCTGCTGGAAACTCATGGACTGGCACAACTGGAGAACACCGAGGGAAAGGAGAATGGTTTGGGTTGGATGGGACTTTAAACATTGATTTATTCCAACCCCTGCCATGGAAGGGAAAGAGGAATTCCATAGAACTCAACTAAAACTGGGAAGAAATCCCATTTTTCCAGAGCTCCAGTAGCAGTCTCTGTGCCACACTCTTGTTTTTAGCTCCACTCTGATCAAACCGTTTCCTCCCAAACAGCAGCTCCACACTCCTCTGTGCACGTTACCAAATCCTTATCTCCTGTGCCACTGAGGGATCCAGGGAATGTTCTCCAGGCCTGGGACGGGCACAGCTCAGGGAACAGCCCCACGGAACGTCACACTCCTGTACGAGCATTGTCACAACTGCAGATAAAGTAATTACTCCGACTCCTTTGGAAACAGGTAATCTGAAAAGCACAGGATTACATTGCTGGGAGTGCTGCTGGCTACGAGTTAATTATCAAATCCTGAATTCCCACGGAAGGGAACCTCCTGCATCAACGACAGCCCCTCACGCACACACATTTATTTACAATTATTTCACAGCTCCGCCCATTGACAAGCTGCAGTTTTATGGGATTTGCTGTGTTGTGCATTCAGGGGCTTTGTCCCAACGCTGTGGCACAGGCAAATATAAAAAACTGCTGGGAAAATTCAGCTGAATAAATCCGCTGATGGCCATGCTCTTGGAAGAAAATACCACCAAAACACAGCAGCGGATGCTTTAGAATCATTAAAGCTGCAAAAGATCCTGGACTCCTACAAAACTCCAGCAAAGGGCACAGAACAGAGATGCTGAGCCTGAAGAAAGCACTGATGTAAGTCAATTTTTTTTTAAGCTTCCCACCAATGTCCCACAGGCAGTTATTCTCTGCTCCTGAGAAAGTGCTCTGTGTTTATTTTCCCACCTACGGGATGAGGTGGGGTTAAACCTCATTATGAGGGTCTGGCAGCCAGGCCCAGGCAGCCCTGAACAAACGAGGAGCAGAAGTTGGAGACCTTGAAGGAGTATTTGTTGCCAACCCTGCAAGAGCAGGGCAGGAAGAAGGAGCCCATCCAGGGCTTTTAAATCCCATTTCACCCATGCAATGCCTTGGGATGGATACCCAGAGCAGAGGCCGGACAAGGTTCAGAGAATAAAAGTGGGTATTTGTTAAAGGCCTTCCATAGAGACACCTGGGGCAGTCAGAAACCTCCGAGGCTACACCCAAGAGTTGTTCAGACAATTATAAATTTGGTCCATTTACATATCAGGGGTTAATCCTCCAATTAGGGCTTCAGGTAATGAAGTCATTTACCCCCAGTTTGCTCCCCCCCAACTCATTTTGTTTATACTTTTCAGGGGCTGAGGCTGTCAAGTGTCCTTGAGTTTCAGGCCTAGAGAGGAATCGTTTTGTCTGAATAAAAAGGGAGGACAGCAGCTGACACACCGCGGAGTTTTCGAGTTACACACCAAAGCGGCACAGGACACCAAAAAATATAAAAGCTAAAATCCTAAGGCATCACACGGCCTGGACTATTCATCATCTCCAATTCTTCTGGTGCAAGTGCTAATGTGAGAAACTCGTAGGGAAGGTCAAAAGAAGCTTCAGAGACCCCGGGCAGACAAAGGGGAGGAACACAGCGTGTGATTATGGCGTGTGATGCCTTCGGACGGCTCGGCCCCATCATTACCCACAGCACAGCTCAGGGCAGAGCGGGGGAGCAGCTCCTGCAAATTGGAGCCGGGCTGTTTACAAGGGAGTTCCCCAGGGCGGTGGGAAGGGCTGATTGTGCCTGAGTCACGGGATAATCGCCGCAAAATCCAGCCATTGTCTGGGGAAACTTGGAAATCGCCTCGTGCTCCTCGCTTCATCGAATGTAATAAACCAGCAGGAGACAGGAGACAGGCACCGGCGCGCCTGGACCAAGTGTAATAGGGAAAAAAAAATACCGCGATTAAAAAAATGGAATGAAAATATTACAAAAATCTTACCCCAGCCTTCCACAGAGTATTAATGATTTGCTAAGATGCAGGATTGGCCCACATGAGGATTTCAGGAAAAATCCTCCATGCCCTGCAACCTGCACCCAAGGCAGTGTTGGGCAAATATTTGTAACAGATAAAAGTTCTTTGCAAGCTGCCACCAAACGTTGGAACTCCCACTAGAAACCTGACCGGCCTCCATATCCTGAGGTTTCCAAAGCAGGGGGTCCCACCCTGTTTCTCCTCTCCCCACTTCAAACTCTTATTCCTTCAGAAGGTGAATCTTGGGGAACATAAAATACCCAATAATAAATCCCACCGGGCCTGAAGGGCATTCCCAGCACCAGGCAGGGCTCACTTCAGAGGCCAAGCGCCCCCAGAGCTTCGAAACAAAACCCAGGAGACAAGACTTGAGTTCATTTTCAAGGCTCTCCCTCAACTCTTTAAGTAGCATGAGAAGAACCCATGTTTTCCATATATACCTGTATTTCTCCTTCTCTCACCTTTCCTTCTTCTTCTACCTGAATTCTCTGCTCTTTTCTCTGTTTGTTTCATTTTTTTTAAATCCCCAGAATGCAGGAGACTTCCAGAGCTGATAAAAACATTAGTACAGAGGAGGGATCTCGGGTAGGACAAAGAATAAGAGAAACAAAACCCACAATAAACCAGATTTGAAATCACAATCAAGAACGTTCTCTAACAAAGCAGAATAACTCCACACAGCTCCTGGCAGCCACTCTGAGGAGGTGACATAGCAGCGTGCTCTGATATACACCATCACCCTTTTAAAAATACATTTGTGTTTTTATGGTGCTCAGGACATTTCCTTTGTAATTTCTCACCTCCTACTGCTGCCGAGGCCTTCTCAGCACCAGCAGAGACTTTGCCAAAGTTGTGGCAGCTCAGACAAGGAGTTCCAGGAGGGATTTAAGGCCATAATAAGATCTGAGCTGTCGGAAAGTCCAGGCAAACTTCTGTGGCATGTTTTTCCTTTCTCTTCCCTATAAACACCTCCTGCAAGCTCTCCTGGAGGCTGCCAAGTGAAAATACTGCATTATCTCAGCGGCTGCACATGACTCTGGGCAAGATTCCTCCATCACAGCTCCCAGGAACTGCCCACCAGCCCCGGGACTACAGGAAAGCTTTCCCATGTAGGGTGAGGATTGTTTTGTTTCACAGCTGCCCTGGGACTTCAGGGCAGGCTGGTGGAGAGGGAAACGTGGATGTTTGAGTGGTGCCATGGGTCTCCCGGTCTCCAGACGGGGAAAGGATTTCCTGGCACTGGAATTGCTTCAAGGGGAGTCCCACCAAGGCTCCCAGAGAGGTGTCTGCCGAGGAGGGCGAGCCAGGACAGCTCCCAGTGTGACCCTGGGGGCAAACCAGGGCTGTCCCCCTGATTCCCAGATCTGCAGATCCAGCCCAGTTAGGCTGGGCCTAACAGCCTTCCTGAAGGATTGCTCTCAGGGACACAGCAGCCTGAAGGAAAGGAAATAAACCCCCGGGATGGCACAAACCCACCAGGGACAGCACCACTTCCATCACCTCCAGCCAAACGCTGGTATTGGGATGGTCACCACACACACAGTGACACCATAAAAGTTCAGAAGGTTTCCCTTTATTATGGCCCCATGCTGTCTTTTATACAGTTCTTGCAAACGTCGAGAGTAACTTCTAAGTGGTTAATAGCTTTCTTGTTAATTATGCTGTTGGTTAGTGAAAGACATTTTACTTGTCTATCAAATCTATCCTCGGATGGTTTACATATTTTCTTTACTGATTCTCATGGGACAAACCCCTTGTTATTACAGGTGAACTTGGTTTTCACCCTCAGAATGGATTATTGTGTTAAAGGAACTTCTCATTCTCAAAACAGCCTCACGAACTCACAGATTACTTGTTAGCTACACTTAAAAGAAGTGACAGGCCATCTTTTTACCCTATTCCTACAAAACACCAGCACGTGAACCCCACCTGCTCTCCCAGGGATGTTCCCATCTCCTCTCACTCCAGCACTCGGGCAAGTCACCCATTTTTGGGAAGAACGGATCCCCCCTGTAAAGCAACCCTGAAATGTGGAATTAAATGTGCACTGCCTGAGCTCAGCTCTCAGAATGGAACCTGCACAAGGCTCAGAACACTGATGCTGAACATCCTCTCTCATAAAAGGCCTTTATTTACTTTCTGATTCTGTGAGTAATTGCTGTCTATAAATAGCCCTCCCTGCGCAGCCACACTGCTGTTATCACCTCAGTCACTGGGAAAGGCCCTGATAAGACCGAGTGATAACAGATCAGGATTACCCTTCTGTGGAGAGGAACCTGCTGGAATTCATTACTGCACGATTTTCTCTCCCCTGTGCAGCTCTCCAGCCTGAAGCAGCACAAATAATGGAGTGCCCGTGCCCTCCTCACCTTGTCTTTGGGTTTATCTCCCTCTCCACCACATCCTTTAGGAGCCAGCCTCAAAACTGAGAGCCAAACTCAAAAACCGAGAGCTGGGCTTGCCCTAATCTCTGTTCCAGCACTAAATACTTTTACTGAACCCACTAAAGAACAAAGAAAAAAATGAGATAAAGCTTATCTGCTCTCAGGAGTCAGGGAGACAGGTGGAATACACACCTAGAGCACAGCAAAGCCTCCCAACGCTGTCCTACACATCCATTATCTCTGTGTCAAGAGCTTTATGACCTTTGTAAAAGTAAATGTATTTAAGTGCAGCTTTTATGTGCAGTGTGGAGATTCTGACCTCAGAAGAAATAAACTTTTCTTCAAGGGCTCCGCTGCCACTGGAGGGAACACACGGGACTCCTACCGTGCTCCTATGGATCCATTATCTGCATTTCCAGAGTTTTACTGCCTTTGAAAATGTAAATATACTGAAGGGTGGCTTTCATGGGCAGTGTCAGGGTTGTAAGAACATGAGGATTAACCAAGGTAAGAAATAAAAACTCTTCAAGGGCTCCGAAGACACTTGAGGAGCACACAACCCTCCCAAGAGTGCTCCTGTGGATCCATTCCCTTATCTGCATTTGAAGAGTTTGATTGCCTTTCAAAATGTAAATATATTTTATGTGCGGTGCCAAGATTGTAACAGCACAAATATTAACAGAGGGCAAGAAATAAACTGTTCTTCAAGGGCTCCGATGGCACTTGAGGAACACACGGCACCCCTACAGTGCTCCCACAGAGCCACTCCCTCATCTGCATTTGAAGAGTTTTATTGCCTCCACAAAGGTAAAGATATTTAACATGCAGCGTCACACTTGTGACAGCACCAATGTTAACAGAAGGGGAGAAATAAACTGTTCTTCAGAGGCTCCAGTGACACCTGAGCACGCAATAGCCCTCACAGGGAACAGAATGTACCCCCTGCCCAGGCTGCTTTAATCACCTCTGGTACATTGATTGATAGAACTCAGGATTCCCAGTTAACCGTGGTGACTGCAGAATTACCATCAAACCACAGCACTCTGCCATTGAGAGAAAAGCAAATGAATAAAGGTGACAGCAGGGGTATAAAATTCAAGATGAGGCATTTTTAAATATTGATATAAAGGCAGAACAGTCTTCAATTCACACAAACAACACAGTTGCTCTTGCTGCCTCAGTTGCAAAGATATCCAAGAACTGGAGTTGTTTAGTACCTGAATTTTCAGCAGTGGGGGTTAAATAACCCATAAATAGCCAGGGCAGGGGCAGCCCTGGGATATTTGTAGAGGGGAAGGGATGGACAGCAGCAGAGCTCCAGCAGAGACTTGGTTTTCATGGAATCCCAGACTGGTTTGGGTTGGAAAGATCTTAAAGAAGTGTCACCCCCTGCCATGGCAGGGACACCTTCCCCCATCCCAGGTTGTTCCAGCCAGGCCTTGGACACTTCCAGGGATCCAGGGGCAGCCTCAGCTTCTCTGGGCACCCTGTGCCAGGGCCTGCCCACCCTCACAGGGCAGCATTCCTTCCCAAAATCCCATCTAAATTGTCCCTCTTTTCGTTTAAAACCATTCCCCCTGTCCTGTCCCTCCACCCCTCATAACTAATCCCTCTCTGTATTTCCTGCAGCTCCTTCGGGCACTGGAAGGCCACAATTAGGTCACTCCAGAGCTTCTCCAGGATGAACAATCCCAATTCTCCCAGGCCAGGAAACAGGGCTGGAGTGACTGAGGCAGTGACCTCATTGCCCTGCCTTCCAGTGCCCCACAATTACAGGAGAATGGAGCTGAGTCACAGACCCAACCCCCCCAAACCACAGCTCCCCACAGGGAATAAATCCCTGCCCACGGGCCTGGAGCTGCATCTCACTGGGAATTTTATAGGAGAGAGACCAAACTGCAATTAAAGCTCCACTGAACGCTGGGAAAAGGAAAAGGCTGGGCCTTTGGAAACAGGGGGACGCCTCTTTTAGGGCTGAAACAAACCCAGAGCAGCTCAGGGCTGCACCCACAGCCCCACACGAGGCTCCCGCCCTCTCCTCCATTACATAAAAAGCAGAAAAACGGAGAATTCCTTCCAGCCACCAAAAGGGAGCAGGGAAGAGCCCTCCTGCACCCACATCCAGGGGGAGAAGGATGCCCTGCCCCGAAGGGAAAGCCCAAAGGAGAGGAGGAGGAAGGAAAAGGGGTTTGTTTGCAGAGCCCTCAGTGCTCCCTGCAGCCTCTCTGCAGGTGGGACAACGTCCCCAGGGTCACTTTGTCCCCAACAAGGAGAGCTGCTCTCGCTGCCAGCCGGCAGCTCTGTGCTGCCCGGGAATACAGATTAGCAGGAACGCATTTTCCAGGGCATTCCGGAATTTTTTAACTGCTTTGCACTCCTTGTTTCTCCCTTTCTTGAAACAAAATAATAAAAAAGAGAGGGAAAAAAAAAGAAAAAAAAAGTGTTTTAAAACTTGCAGAAAGAGCAAAAAAGGTGAGGTGATTCTGGCATAGTCATCTGGGGAAAAAATGTGATAGAAGAGTTGGGAAAAGATTCCAGACTTGGATGCTTCAGCATATGGTCAATGCCTTATGGAAGAGAGGGAAATAAAGATTTATTTTCTGCCTGTGAGAGGGGGAATTTCTTGTGGCAGTTTTAATGACGGCAGCTGTTTGAAATATTAAATATTGATATTAAAATATCCCCATTGCGATTCAATATTAATGTATCCCCTGCCAGCTTATGGAATTCAGTAAATTTACACCAGTGCCTGGTTTTCTCTTTAACCAGCTTTGATTCATCAGGGTCAAATCCTGTGACTGAACTAACACGGGCCTGTTCAATTTAAATTCTGTGCTCTGTATCAGAGGGAGCTTCATTAAAAAAATAAATTAAAAAAAGGCACAGTTGTATTTTCTCCCCTTAAAGACAAATTTTACCTGTAAGAATCCACAGGCAGAGAGACATTTTCCAGTGGAATCACAGATTTGGAATCAATCCTGAGGCAGGATCCCTTTGATCTCAGATTCCAGCCTGAGTCACTGCGTTTCAGGGGAAGGGGGATCCAGCCCTGCTGTAAATCATCACTTCCTTCAGCATTCCCTGGCTGGGTGAGCCACTGCAAATTACCAACTCCCCTTGCCCACATGAAGAGGAGCCAGTTAATTCCTCCTCTTTTTAGTCCAGGACCTTGGAGCTGTCAGGTTTTCCAGCACTTTTCCAGGTGCTGACGTCTGTGGACGCAGAGCAAATAAACCCAGGCACCCCTGAGTGCCACGACCACAAAACACAGAGCTTTGGATGAAGCTCACCCACCCCCAAACCTTAAGGGTGGGAAATTTCAAAAGGTTTGTCCACACCTGCTCCCAAACCTTAAGAGTGGGAAATTTTAAATGGTTCATCCACACCCGCTCCCAAACCTTAAGAGTAGGAAATTTCAAAAGGTTTGTCCACACCTGCTTCCCAAAGCTTAAGAGTGGGAAATTTTAAATGGTTTGTCCACACCCGCTTCCCAAACCTTAAGAGTGGGAAATTTTAAATGGTTTGTCCACACCCGCTTCCCAAACCTTAAGAGTGGGAAATTTAAATGGTTTGTCCACACCTGCTTCCCAAACCTTAAGAGTGGGAAATTTTAAATGGTTTGTCCACACCTGCTTCCCAAATCTTAAGAGTGGGAAATTTAAATGGTTTGTCCAGACAACCAAGAGATTTGGGAAGTCACACAGAGCTGAGGTGCAGGCTGTAACACCAAGCCTTGTTTTTGACTGGATTTCTGGGCAAACGCAGAACAAACCCCCTGAAATGAGCATCAGATTGCAGATTAAACCCAGCAGCAGTGCAAGGCTCTGATCACACACAGGCAAATTCCACCTCAAAGCAAGGAACGGTGCTGCTTTCCAGGCAGAAAAAGCCAAGAAAAGGGACACCCGAACCTGTCCCCAGCACGAAGGAGCAGCGCGGGCACAAAGAGCCGACGTGACTCAGTGAGTCCCGAACTCCCTTTGGAAAGGGCTCCAAATTACCCGGGTTTTGGGGAAGTGGGACAAATCGGGCAGAGCCAGAGGAGTCACATGGAGAGGAGCAGGAGGCAGGAACAAAGGGCTGCAGGGACTCGGTGGCTGTGACTGCAGCCTGGCCGCTGGCCGGGCTCCCTAACGAGGACAGCACACAGAGCTCCATTCTGTGCCTGTCCCCTCCTGCAGGAGTCGCAGCTGATGTCATTTCTGTCATCTCTGCACGTGGACGGCCAGCACTGGCAGTGACACCATGGGAGAGGCTCCCAGGCCTTTGAAACCACAGCTGAGAGTTTGATTTTTAAAAGGTTTTTGAAACGAAACGCCTTGGTGATCCAGCCGTGGTAAAAAATGTGTGTGTGTCCCCCCCCAGCTGGTACAGCACTTGAAAAAGTCAGGGAATCTTTCCTGAAATCACCTCTGGTAAATCACCTGAGCTTCTCCCAGGTTTAATTTGAATCTGATAATGAGCTGAGCAGAAGTGTTGCTGGACCAGGGGACACCAGGGATTAGGAAACACCACACGAGTTCTTTATTGCATCCAAACTAGATCCCACCCTCCTACACGACTCCTCCAGCAGCAGCAGAGGCCAAACCATCCCCAGGTGCCACATCCACGGGTTTTTTGAACATTCCCATGGATGGTGACTCCACCACCGCCCTGGGCAGCCTCTGCCAGTGCTTTGGGAACCTTTCCATGAGGAAATTTTCCCTATATCCAATCTAAACCTCTCCTGGTGCCACACGAGGCTGTTTCCTCCCATCCCCTCACCGTTCTCTGGGAGAAGAGGCAGACCCAAATTAAGGAATTTTGACAATATATCTGAAATTCAACAAGCTCTCAGTGCGCCCAGGCTATTGCCCTGCCCTACTACAATAATCTTATTTTCGTCCTTTATTCCAAATTTGGAATTAAATTGGATCTTTGAGGGCCCTTCCAACCCAAACCACCCTGTGATTCCATGATTTCCCTGCTCCCCAGGCCATGTCAGTCCCGTGCCGTTTCTTATCATTTATTGCCTTTTATTATCACTTCTCACTAATCCCTTTAGGTTCTTGGATCAAGGTAATTTTTAATAGGAGGAGGTCAGGAGGCTACACAGGAGTTTCAGTCACTGTGAACAGTGCACATGCAGACGTTGT
>VZDJ01000034.1:213314-300466 GCA_008694505.1 Cyanoderma ruficeps
CACCGAACCCCCCTGAATTAATGGCAGAAATTAATTAACCTCGGGTTGGGTGAGGTGGGAATGCCCACCCCGGGAGGGCTCCGCAGCCCCGTGCCAGGCTGGGCCATTCCTGCGGGAATTCCTGCGGGAATTCCTGCCGGGAATCGCTGCCATTCCCGCCCAGGAGAGCTCCCGCCGCCTGCCCATCGTGGGTGCAAACGATGGAGTCCCGATGAGCCCTTTCCTGTCGCGACAGGGAGCAAAAGGGCTGGGAACGGGGCTGATTCTGCCTGCAGGGATGATTGATAATAACGGGGATGATTGATAATAACGGGGATGATTGATAATAACGGGGATGATTGAATTTTCTGCCCTGAGTTTTCTGCCTTCTGTCTTCGTGCTGCAGATTCTCACGCAGCTGCATCTAAACAATGTGTATTTTTAAATGTTTGCATATTTCTCCTCTGAGAGAAGAATTGATTGATGGTGATGTCACCATCCAGGTTAGAGAGGTGGCCCCTGTGTAGCTAATCTCTTGACCTTTATACGAATATATTTAAATAGAGTCAGATTTTTGAATTAAAAGGTTTGTTCCCTTGAACTGCTGCTGGTGGCCTCATCTTTCTGTCCCTGAAGTTGGGACACTCCCAGCCTCGACAATCAGCAGATGATAACAATCGCTGGGGATGGGTTTGCTCCCAGCTGCCTCACCCAAACCTGGGCTGGGGCAGGGACTGGGGAATCGGGGCCCTTGGGTTTGATTTTAAACCCATTTTCTTTTCCCTTTGGCAGCATCCTGCACTCCCAAACCTCGGTGACCATTCTCAGGCCTGCTCCCTACATTGGCTGGGGTCTTTAATGTTAATTTTCCTGGGGTTGGTTGCATCTCTTGAGGCTCTGTTGGTTCGGCACTCACGGAAAGTTCTTTTTTCCTTGGAAAAGGGACCATTTTCCAGACAAACCCACCCAAACCCATCCCCAGGGCTCCCCTTCTGTGCCCCAGGTGCTGCTGCCGGGGCTGATGGGGTTGGTTTGGGTATTTGAACAAACCTCCCTCTAAAACAAGCCAAATTCCTCTGCTTTAACACCCACAAAATCCCCCAGGCCCCCCAAATGCCCCTCAGTGACCTCAGGGGGTTCTGCTGGGCCGGGATTTTCTCACATCCAGGTGAGGCCTCATCCTCTCATCCCTCCCTCAGCCCCTCCCTTGGGCTGCAGCCCTGCTGGACTACCTAAAAACACAGGCCAGACGAAATTAAGGGAATGAAAAGCATTCCTTTTTTTATTATTTATTGACTGAGGGGCCCTCAGGTACATTTCGAGCAGGTGAAGCCCCCCAGGGGCTACACCCAAAATGGACCACGGGTCACGGGTTTGTAAATTTGGTTCATTTGCATATTGGGGGTTAATCCTCCAATTACAGCTCCAGGTCATGAAGTCATTTACCCCAAGTTTGCTCCCCCCAACTCACTTTTGGTTCCAGTTTTGGTTCCAGAAGGGGCCTGAGGCAGTGAGGTGTCCTCGATCCCCGGGCCCGGAGAGGAATTGCTGTGTCTGCCCAAAACGGGAGAACAGCAGCTGACCCTGTGTGTGGAGTTCAGTCACAACTGCAGGGTCACAAATAGGTGAGAAATATCAAAGCTGAAACCCCGAGGCATCAGCTCCATCCCGGGGCTGGGGTGACCCCCCTGGGCTCTCACCTTTCCTGACTGAGGGTGTGTTGCAGGAGGACACGAAAAGAACCACACTCACCTCTCAGGATGTGAGATGAAAAGGAAAAGGGAAGTTTATTTTGGAGATTTCAACTTTTATAGTTTTTGGGATTCGGTCAAGGATTGGGGGACAAGGGGAGCACCCCTCTGACCCCAGTGGTCAATTCAGAACTCCATCAATTTGTCCTTCTCTGTGGAAAGGAATGCGTTTACAAAATATCAGTCTTTATTTTATTACAATGCGTAAGAACTCTCCAGCCCAAGAATAAAAACGTCAGAAGGCTGAAAAATCAAGGTGACAAGGCTTGTGTGAAACCAGCAGGATCTTTAATAGTGCATCCCCAAAATGTTTGTTTTCCACCACAAACCCCCGTGACGGGGCAGCGTGGTGGCATCAGCTGCGGTTTTTGGCCGGCAAAGCCTTTCCCGCCCCTTTTTGGGGTGTTTTTTGGGAAACGGGGGCAGGAGCAGGCCGGGCCCTGCCGGGGGAGGACGGGCAGGGCTCGGGGACAGCCCGGGGTGACTCACCCGAGTGTCACCCGCCGTGTCACCCGGGGCCGGGGCCGTGCCCGGGGCGGTGTCACCTGCCGGGAAAGGGCCGGGCCGGGCCCGGGGTGGTTTCCCCGCTCAGGGGAATCCTTGGGATGGTGCCGGGATTGTCACCCGGGCGCACAAAGCGTTGGTGAGGATCTGCCTGGGCGGGGTGAGTTCCACGGAACAGCAGCTTCCCCTCCCTGCACCTTTCCTGCCCTTAAAAGGAGCTTTCTCCTCCCCAAAAAAGGTGTTTTCTCTCCCCCCGTTTGTCTCCTCCCTGTCCCGTGGGCTCACGGCAGAGGCGCTGCTGCCCGAACCCAAACCTTCCTGGCCGGTTTTGTACCTGCGGTCACAAAAACCGCGTTTGGGGGTTTGTGGGCACAAAAATTGTGCCACGTTACTGTCCACGTTGGGGGCACAAAAATTGAGCCACATTAGTGCCCACGTTTGGGGGACACAAAAATTGTGCCACGTTACTGCCCACGTTTGGGGGTTTATGGGGCGCCAACAGCACAAACCAGCTCCAGCCCAAGGAGAGAGGAGGGTCCTGCACAGACAAAAAGCTGCACGAGCCCAGGAAAGGAGAATTGGGGGCGCACGGGAGGGTGTGGGAATCGGGAATCAGAATTTGGGGTGCAGGAGGGGAACGCAGGAACTGGGAATGCAGGAATTGGGAATCAGAATTTGGGGTGCACGGGGAGAATGCAGGAATTGGGAATGCAGGAATTGGAAATGCAGAATTTGGGGTGCACGAGGGGATGCAGGAATTGGGAATCAGAATTTGGGGTGCACGGGAAGGATGTGGGAATTGGGAATGCAGAATTTGGGGTGCACGGGAGGGATGCAGGAATTGGGAATGCAGGAATTGGGAATCAGAATTTGGGGCGCACGGGAGGGGCGGGGCTCAGCACAGCCGCGCCCCCTCCCAGCCCGGCCGCGCTGCTCTCCTCCGTGGAGAGGAATAAATATTTTGCAAACAAACGCTGCCGGCGCAGGTGCGGCCCCGAAGGGCGGCTGAGCTCTGAGGAGATAAAAGAATAAAGATGATAAAAGACGAAAGATAAGAGATGCCGAGCGGCGCGGCCGCGGTCGGGGCACGCCGGAGTTTCCGTGGAGACGGCGGCCGCGCTCGCCGCTTCCTTAGGAACCAAACATTGGCATCCGCCTTGAGCAGAGCGGCAAAGATGCGGCGGAGATGGGCCCGGACAGGCGGCCCAGGCGTGTCCCGGGGCCGGGAAGGCTCCGGCAGCTCCGCCGGGATAATCCCGGGATGCTCCGGGACCCAGGTGCGGCTCCATCCCAAAATGGTCAAACCCTCCATTCTGGAGGCAGAGGGCGGAGCCTGGCCGGATCAATTTAATGACTTTTAAATTACCAGAACCCATGATTTCTTTCTCGTTGTTGCCCCAAGCTTTGGAATAGTCTGCCCGGGGAGGTGGTGGAGTCACCGTCCCTGGATGTGTTTGAAAAGAGGCTGGATGTGGCACTGGACACCGTGATCTAGTTGAGGTCTCAGGGCTGGGTTGGACTCGATGATCTTGAAGGTCTCTTCCAACCTCCACATTCTGTGATTCTGGGATTCTTTGCTGGGTTGAGCAGCGCCCAAAGCTGCAGCGCTGAGGAGGGTCGGGCTGAATTGGGGTTGATTTTCAGGGCCCTGTCCAGACCTCCCTTCCAGAAGCCATTTCCTGGTTGTTCTCCTTGCTCACACTGAGGAGTTTTAGCCCTGCAGGTTTTGCAGGACACGGTGAAGGAAATGTCCCTGCTGGGAGCTGGGATGGAAACTGGATCGGGAATGTGGGGCCGGGACTGCCCCGAGCATCCCCCGTGGGGCCGGGACTGCCCCGAGCATCCCCCATAGGGCCGGGATTGCCCCGAGCATCCCCCATAGGGCCGGGATTGCCCCGAGCATCCCCCATAGGGCCGGGATTGCCCCGAGCACCCCCCATGGAGCTGGGATTGCCCTGAGCATCCCCCATAGGGCTGGGACTGCCCCGAGCATCCCCCATGGGGCTGGGATTGCCCCGAGCATCCCCCGTGGGGCCGGGACTGCCCCGAGCATCCCCCATAGGGCTGGGATTGCCCCGAGCATCCCCTGTGGGGCTGGGATTGCCCCGAGCATCCCCCGTGGGGCTGGGAGTGCCCCGAGCATCCCCTGTGGGGCTGGGATTGCCCCGACCATCCCCGTGGGGCCGGGACTGCCCCGAGCATCCCCCGGCATCTCCCTCCTGCCTCTCCTTCTGTCCCCCCGCAGGAAACGCGGGACAACACAGCTGGACACGCCCAGGGACAGCGGGACATCACCCCTGGGGCACCACAGGGACACCGGGACCTGTCCTGAGGGGAGACATCACCCCTGGAACACCCACAGAGACACGGGGACATCACACCTGGAGCATTCGGGGACACGGGGACATCACACCTGGGGCACTGACACGGACACGGGGACATCACACCTGGAGCATTCAGGGACACGGGGACATCACACCTGGAGCTCTCAGGGACACGGGGACATCACACCTGGAGCATTTGGGGACACTGGGACATCACACCTGGGGCTCCCAGGGACACGGGGACATCACACCTGGGACTCCCGGGTTTCCCCCCGGCCCCGGGGACGCCCCGCAGGAACCCGCCGTGTCCGCGCCGGTGTCACCCCGTGAGTCACCGCGGGGCTCCGGAGCCGTTCCCCCGCCGCTTCCCGACCTCCTGCCCTGCTGGGGAGGGACAGGAGGGACAGGAGGGAGAGGAGAGAGAGGAGGGACAGGAGGGACAGGAGGGACAGGAGGGAGAGGAGCTCGTGTGGAGCCCCGCGGGTGGAGCCCCGGGCCGGGGAGCGCTGCTGCAGCCGCCGAGCTGCGGAAAAGTGCCGAGAGCGGCCAAGCCGGGCTGCGGGGAGGGAAAGGGAACGAGCCGAGCTCCGGAGATGCCGCTGGTGTCTGATGTCACCCGCCCGGAATCAGCTCGTTGCATCAAACCTTAGGAATAATTAAAGGATGCTGCCGGGTTTGCTCTTTGCTCGTTAAATGGGATTAAAAGCAGCGGCCGGGGAGAAGCTGCAGGGATTAAACCCCCGAGGGGGCCGGGGGGTCCCAAACACAGACACGGGGGTGGGGCGGCCACCTCCACCCTGAGATTCCCCGGGACAAGCCCCGGGACAAGCCCCGGAGCCCAGCGGGGCTGAGCACGGGATTCACTCGGGGCTGTCATGCGTGCCCGTCCCAGAGGGGTCCAGGCTCCGCAGGAGCTCCCGGAGCCCTCTGCCATCCCACCCTGGCCCTTTTCCCACCCTGAGCCCTCTCCCATCCCATCCTGACCCTTTTCCCACCCTGAGCCCTCTCCCATCCCACCCTGACCCTTTTCCCATCTCACTCTGACCCTTTTCCCATCCCACCCTGAGCCCTCTCCCATCCCATCCTGACCCTTTTCCCATCCCATCCTGGGTCCTCTCCCACCCTGAGCCCTCTCCCATCCTACCCTGACCCTTTTCCCATCCCACCCTGACCCTTTTCCCATCCCACTGTCCCCTCTCTGGCTGTGGACAGCCCTGGGACAGCCCAGGGCACTGCTCAGGGTGACCGAGGTGCTGCTGGCACAACACCTGGGCAAGGAGCAGCGGGATGGTGATTAATGGCAGTAATTATTGGGTTCTCACCGTTAGGGCAGAGGTCTCTCCCTCTGAGGCAGCCCTTTAATGAGAGGGTGTCCCTGGCTGCCCTGCCCTGCCCTCCTCCCCCAAATTACAACATCTCCTTTCTCCCTCCTGCAGCCCCTGCCCCGACCCCATGGCAGGGAAAGATGGGAGAGATGGGGAAGGTGTCAGAGCCACCATCCCTGGCAAGGGCAGCCAAGACTAAACAAGGAGTTCTTGATATTATTATTATTATTTTTAAACTCAGCCTCTCTCCATATGTCAAAGCTGAACTTAAACCACAGAGACCTGATTTTTTTTTCCAATTTCTGCTTAATATTTGCCCTTTTTTAATACCACACCCCTTCCCCACGGGAGAAGGGCTGTGGGCCAAGTGCCATCCTGCTTCTCCAGTGGCAAAAACTCCCGACAGGTTCCCCCTGCGGGGCAGGCTGGGGTTGAGGGCAGCAGCTCCAGAAGAAGCCGAGCTGGGCTCTCTGAGCATCCCCACTCCTCCTGCAGCTCCAGAGGCGTCTGTGGATCCCCAAGGAGCTGGAGGTTGCCCGGGTTTGGTTGGGCTCTCCCACAGCCGTGATTCAGCCCCAGAGGGTTCGTGTCTCCCAAGGGAAGGGGCCAGGCTGAGTCAGGCTGAGGAGTGCCAGGGTGGGGACTCCTTTCCAGAAGAAAAACCCTGAGTTTTGGAGCAGGAAATCCGCTGTGGGGTGCCTGATGCTCCCAGGGGGAAGGGAAGGGGCAGGAGAGCTCTGCAGCATCCAGGGGTGCGGATCAGGGAGCAGGAACGTGTCTGATCCCTCCCGGGTTCTGTGGCAACCGTGGGATGAGGGAGAAAATCCCTGTGGGACAGGAGGGAGGTTGTAATTCCCACTCCAAACCTGCGGGAACAGGGCCGGGCTGCAGGAGCAGCACCGAGCACGGGAGGATCCTGCTCCACAAAGGCTTAATAAGCACCAGGAGAAGAAAATCTTTCCAGAGGCACATCCAGACCTCCTTACACACCCCAAAATCTTCCCCTGCTGGGATGGGGCTTTGCCTCGAGGCCTCCAGCCTGCCTGGGGTTAAAACACAGCACCTTCCCCTCCACACAACGGTCCTTTGCACCATTTTAGTGATCATTTTACCCCAAAGCATCTTTCTTCTCCTCCATTCCCCTTCGGGAGAGGAGTGGGATCGCTGCTGATCCCCAGGGTTTGGATAGAAGGGCTGGAGCTGGTTCCTCCCCAGCTGGCAGTGGGAAGGGGTGGGATTAATCCTAAAGAAAGTCCCAAATAGGGATTTAATCATTATTCTTTTCCCTCCTGGAAACAAGGGAGTGGCTGTTCCTGGGGGCTCAGGTGGCTGCCCCCGGCTGTCCCCATCAGCTTGGTGTGCCAGGGGGGACATCCCTGAAGTCATTTGGTCCTTAATCCACCCAACACCCTTTTCCAGCCCTCCTGGTGAGCTCAGAGCTTGTTTTTCCCTGGATTCTCAATTCCAACACGTGAGTTGTGACTCATCCCCACCTGGAACGGGAGCGTGGCCGTGCAGCAAACGAGTCAAGGCCAATCCTGATTTTCCAACCAGGGAACAGAAACGTGACCCAAGGGTGGCTCCTGAAAAAGCCACTTTGGGAGGTCTCTAGGATGTTTTGGGACCTCCTTGGGCTGCAGGGTGGCCCAGGGCAGCTCCAAACCCTCCTGGTCACACTTGGGAGTTGATTTGGGAGCCTGGACCTGGTGGGTTTGTGCTCATTTTGGTGGCTTTGTGCTCATTTTGGTGGTTTTGTGCTCATTTTGGTGGTTTTGTGCTCGTTTTGGTGGGTTTGTGCTCATTTTGGTGGTTTTGTGCTCATTTTGGTGGCTTTGTGCTCATTTTGGTGGTTTCGTGCCCGTTTTGGTGGGTTTGTGCCCATTTTGCTGGTTTTGTGCTCATTTTGGTGGTTTTGTGCTGGTTTCTGTCACTCACCTGCCTGGAGGCCGTTTGATCCCTGAGCTCCCTGGGGATGAAGGAAGGAGCCCTGGGCTGTCCCAAAGGCCGGGAGGGAATCCTGCAGAGGATTTGCACCCAGGGCCAGATGGTCATTCCTGCAGAGCCTGGTGTGACATTCCTGGAGGGAAAGGTGGGATTCCATCCAGCTCTGGGGCACTGCAGCCCAAAGATGTCCCCACCACGTCCCTCGAGGCTCCCCCACAGCCCTGCCCTGTCCTGAAAGGTGCCACAGACCCACATCCAGGGAGGAAAATCACTTTTCCTCCATTGGAAAAAGCCCAGGGAATCTTTTTGTGGCCCTGGAACCTCCCTGCAGCTCTCTGGGTTTGTGTCAGCAGCTCCAGCCCGGGGCTGGTTTGAGAACAATTCTGAGCAATTGCAGAGAGAGAACAGGAGAGTTCGGCTGGGAGCTGCTGGGAACGGGCACAGGGGGGCACAGAGGGGCAGGGATTAGGGGCAGAGAGGGGCAGGAAGGGGCAGGAAGGGGCAGAGAGGGGCAGGGAGGGGCAGGGAGGGACACAGAGGGGCAGAGAGGGGCAGGAAGGGGCAGAGAGAGGCAGAGAGGAGCAGAGAGGGGCAGAGAGGGGCAGAGAGGGACACAGAGGGGCACTGAGGGGCACAGAGGGGCACAGAGGGGTAGGAAGGAGCAGAGAGGGGCAGAGAGGGGCAGAGAGGGGCAGGGAAGGGCACAGAGGGGCACAGGGGGGCAGAGAGGGGCACTGAGGGGCAGAGAGGGACAGAGAGGAGCAGGAAGGGGCAGGAAGGGGCAGAGAGGGGCAGAGAGGAGCAGGAAGGGGCAGAGAGGGGCAGGGAGGGGCACAGAGGGGTACAGAGGGGCACAGAGGGGCAGGGAAGGTTCATTCCCATCCCAGCAGGAAGGGCACTCAGCTGTGCTGCCCTTCCAGAAAACCTGGCAAAGGGAATGACAGAGGGAGGAGGCAGCGGGACAAGGAAACCATCAGAGAGTTCCCGGGGAAGGTCTCAGGTTTCCGTGTCACCTGCAGCAGGTGGAGGGGTCAGCAGGTCCCTGCTCTCCCCAGTTTAATTAATCCCCACTTTAATTAAATTCTGGAGCCCAACCCAGCACAGGGATGTCAGAAACTCCAGGAGCTCCTGCTCAGAGTCAGGTTCAAAGCAACCCCACAGCTCATCCGGGCTCTTCAGCATCACAAAGGGCTTTTTCCCCCCAAATAATGTCTTTAGTAAATAAACTGATTTTTTTTTTGAGAGGGGGTTGACTCTCTCATGGTTCAGTTCGTTAATTTTCAGTAATTTCATCTGTTTTGAGGCATTTTCCCTCAGTCTTCTCATTCCTAATTTAAGTAATAAACTCCCCAAAGTCTTTCCTGCCTTTCCAGCCCCATTCCAGGGGATTTTGGAGCCTGGAGCTCTTTCCCTTTGTGCAGCACTGAGAACGTTGGAGCCTCTCTGGGTGGCCTGAAAATTTCCAAACCACTTTCCTTTTGTTCTTGTCCCTCTCCACATCTTCAGGGGTTGTTATTGTCACCTTCAGTCCCTCCCAGGCCCATCTGCTCCCCAAAGCACCCCCAGGGTGTTCCCACCTTTTCAGCTCTGGCTTGTCCATCAATCACGGCCCCCTGTGCCCTGGGCAGGGAGGCTCTGCTTGCACCACCTTCATTTTCCAAAACACATCTCTGGGCCTCTCTGAGCCACCCAGGACAGCTCTGGGGAGCTTCTGGCAGGGCTGTTGGCAAGAACAGAGTTTCACTCCTCCCTCTACGGTGCCACCTCCTCATTGTCATTAGTGTTGAACAGTGACCACGTTCTGCTCCTGGGAGCTCTGAGGATCTGGTGATCCCACTGAGGGGGTAGAAACACAGGGATTTCCCTGCTGGAAACTTCACTGGCTCCTGCAGCAGCTGAATCCGTTTTTCCAGAAGATCTGTGCCAGCACCAGTGGAGCAAAGCAGGATTTCCACCCTGAGCTGTGGAAAGCTGCAGATCCTTCCTTGGCCAGGCAGGCAGAGCTGGGCAGCAGGAGCTGAGGGCAGCCCAAGGCTGTGGCTGCAGCAGAACACTTTGGTTTTGTCAGGAAAGACCCCGAGCAGGGCAGGAAGGCAGCCTGGTGATCCTGCCAGCTCCCAAACCTTCACCAGCCCCCGCTGCACAAACGGCAAAGCCAAAACACGCTGGGGTCACTGTTCTGCACCGTGCTGAGAGCCCTGAGGGGCTCAGCCACAAAGGCTCCTGCTGCTCCTGCTGCTCCTGCTGAGCTGCTCCTGCTGCTCCCAGCTCTGGGAGCTCTGGTGTTGGAGTCCAGGGCATCCCTTTGGATGACCTGGGACCTGAGAGAGGGAGTTGGGACCCTGCACAGGGGGTGTGGAGCCGGTCCAGGGGGGTTGGAGACCTTGGCACAGAGCCCAGGGAGACACCGAGTTTGATTTTAGTCCATGGGAGAAGCTTCCAACACCGAGAGAGGAATTACAAACCTCAAAGGTGTGAAAGTCGTAGTTTAGCACAGCACGGGGTGAGAAATTCTGTAGTTTAGGAATTCTTAGAATAGAGATGAATGGGGGACAAGATGGAGGATTTGGGGTGTTGCCCGAGATCCTTCTTCCTTGTCCTCCATCCTCTGGGGTGGTGATGACACAAAGCAGTTCCAGGCTGTTGGATCAGGGTAGAAATGACTGTTTTAGTGTAGACATCACACATTGGTACAAAACAGTAAATAGTGGGCACAGAATTATCTGTGTAAGAACCAAGCAAGGCCCCGTCAGTCGCAGTCCTGTCATGTCCCAGTCGCTGTCCAGACCTCGGCCGGGCGCGGAGAAAACTCTGAGATCCCAAATAATAAACAACACACGAGAGCTGAGAACGAGGCCTTGAAGGACTCTGCTCCTTTCTGCGACACGGCTCGGGGCTTTTAGAGGGCTGGGGACTTTTAACAACCTGGAATCTCGGACAGGAACCAAAAACCCGAGACTCTGGGAGCCCTGGGAGGGGCTGGCAGTGCCCAGGCTGCTGCCCAGCAGTGCCCTGAGTAACTCCTGCTCCCTCCCTGGAGCTGCCGTTGGCAGAGAGGGCTGTGCCCCGGACTCTGCAGGGCTCTCAGAGGTCTCTCTGCTCTCTGATGTGGTTGCAGGGCAGCAGAGGAGCAGGACGGCTGCTCCAAAGAGCCAACTCCACCCCTCCTGCACTTCACAGGGCCCGGCAGAGCCACCAACACACCCCGAGGCCCTCGTGGGGCACCGGCCCAAACCTCCCGGGGCATTTCCTGCCCAGTTCCCCCCTCAGCAGCCGCCAGGAGTGACATCAGCCCCCAGCCATGGAGGTGAGAACACAAACACGGCACCTTCACCCCTCGGCTAATTGCCAGCCCCAGCGCGTGGCCAACACTCACAGCAGGCACCAAAGGGGCTGGGACGTTACTCAGACTCTCAAATTATTATGATGATGATGATCATTATTATTTCTGGGATGGGACCGTGCTAGGAAATTCAAGTTCAAACAGAGACGAGGCAGCCAGGGAAAGCTTTATTAGATTCCAGCCTCACCTGGTGTCAGCAGAACTGTGCCAGGAGAGGTACCAGCATGCACAGGTGGGGAGCAGTGCTGGGCTCCGGGCAGGGCATGCAGGGCATGCAGGGCTGCAGGGGGGCTGTGCAGGGCTCTGGGGCTGCCCTGGCTGGAGCTGAAGGGTTCCCAGAGAGGGGACAGGGAGGGGACAGGAGCAGCCCCCCAGAGAGAGGCCATCCATCAGGGGCACAGCAAGCTTTGGATCCAGCCTGGGAAGGAGCCAGGCCAGGCCCTGCACACTCCATGGAGCTGCTGCCTGCACCCAGGGAAGGGAAGGGAAGGGAAGGGGGGAAAGGCTGTCCTTGCAGAGCCCCTGAGGCTCCAGCCCCACACAGACTCCCAGGGCAGGCAGGGAGTGCCTGGCTGCTCCCTCTGGGACCTTCCTGGGGCTCCTTGTGCAGGCCAGGGCTGGGCAGAGCAGCAGCTCTGGAGGAGAATTCTGTGAGGAACACCTGGGGCGTGGAGGCTCCTGCCTGGTTCAAGCACTAGTCGAGCCCAGCTTACCCATTTGTTCGGTTTATTTAACTTCAAAGAGGTGCACACTAAAGCATTAAGATTTACTGGTTTGGATTCCTCTCTGTACAAGTTCTTTCAAACAGCTTGAATGCACGAGGCTTTACAGATAGAAGCGCTGAAACACAAGATAAAATCTAAATTCCAAATCACTCCATGAAGAAAAATTGTAGAAAATTAAAAATTAAAAAAAAAAAAAGAAAAGAAAAGGAAGGAAACAAAACAAAACAAAACAAAACAAAAAAATTCCAACAAAAAACTGCAGCACTCCTCGGGGAAGGGACAGACTGCACGAGGAGGGACACAGAGGGGTGGAAGGCAAGCGATGGAGGCTCTGCCCAAAGCTGCTCCGTGCTGGCTGCTCAGGGGATGGAGTTCAGGAGATCCTTGAGGAAGCTGTCGGGATCATTGATTTCTGACAAGAGTCCTTGGAACACAAGAAGACAGGAGAGAACAGTCAGCCCCACCAGGCTGTCCGTCCTGCCCCAAGGAGGGGTTTGTGCTGGGCCATGTGTGAGCTGCTGACAGCTGCAGGGTTATTTTAGGGCTGGACACGAGGAGGGTAAACCCTGCTGGATTCATGTGCAGGAGGGACTGAGATGTGAATTTAATGAAACATTAAATCCATATGGATCTGCTCCTGGGCCCCAGCTCTGCTCCCTGTGTTGGGCAGTGAGAGCCTGGCCTGGGGTACACATTTTGGGAGAACAAAGAGCAGCTTCAGCTTCCCTGCAGGATCTCAGCATCTCCCGACTCCTGGAGGCACCAAAATCCTCAGGGAGCAACTGCTGCATCTGCTCAGCAGCCTTCAGACCCCCCCAGAGCACCTTCCAGCTGTGCTCCAGCTGTTTGGGGGAGCAGGGGGGAGGCTTTCCTGCCCGGGGCTGCTCAGGTGTGTGTCCCAGCAGCGCTGGCACAGCTCAGGCCGTGCCTGGGCACTGCTGCTCCCTCCTCTCCCTGCCCCAGTGTCAGGAATGTCGCTGTCTCCAGTCACGAGCTGCACGAGGCAGCCTATAAAAGGGCAAGCAAACACTCACCAGCCACATCCAAAAACTCGGAAAACGTTTCCACTGGCATGAATTCCTCCTGGAAGGTTTTCAGGGCCTTGTCTGCAGCCTCGTGGATTGGCATGTCGTTGTGTCGGATGAACTCGGCCAGAGAGAAGGACCAGCCTCCCTCTGTGTTACTGGTAGGCACCTTCTGGCAGGGGATGAAGGCACCAAATCAGGCCAAAAATAATTATTTCAATTAAAAAAAAAAAGTTACTGCAAACCCTGGTGCCTTCTCCCTTTTCTCCCGGATTTCCATCCCTGCCTCTTGCAAACAACCAAGAGAGAAAACAATTCCCCAGCTGCAACTTCATGATCTTTTTTTACAGAATGAAACAAGGTCCCAGGCATTCTCTCACCCTGAGTACCGAACCCTCTTTGGAAGCTGCAGGTTTGTCTCTGCTCCTGCCTCCTTCCTCACCCAACCACTTCCCTGGCCCAGCCTGCAATGCCCTTCCTGCCATGAACAATCAACAGGAAAAACAAGCAAACACACAAGAAAGGAGTGCTGCCAACTGGAAAAGCCTCTCAATCCTCCAGCTACTCAACTGCAAGGGGTGGTACAATGAGCACAGGCAGCTTCATGTGGCCCTTCTGCTTTTACAAGGTGCAGAAGAAAAAAGAAGGATAGAATCCTTCCCTGTGAGGGTGGGAGGCCCTGGCACAGGGTGCCCAGAGCAGCTGTGGCTGCCCCTGGATCCCTGGCAGTGTCCAAGGCCAGGCTGGATGGGGCCTGGAGCAGCCTGGGACAGTGGAAAGTGTCCCTGCCCATGGCAGGGGTGGCACTGAGTGATCTTTATGGTCCCTTCCCACCCAACCCATCCTGGCATTCTGTGCAATTTTGTTTCCAAGGATCTTGGAGAAAGGGGTTTCAAACTTTGCTTTCTATTTCAAACCCCTGTAACTGCTGGGCTGAGAAAGCTGCAGTGGAGCTCTGCAGAGGAGCTGCAGGGCTCTCCTTACCTTGAACATGTTGTAAATGAGATCCACGAGTGCCCAGAAGAGCAGGCCCGAGCGGTACGTGGCGTATTCCTTCACGGCCTTGTCTGCCAGCCTGCCAGGAGGGAACCAGCCCGCAGTTAATCCCCTCACTGGGAGCTCTGATAACCCCCCTGATGGGCACCCTGAAAGCTGGGACAGCCAGAGTCCATCAGTGACAGGCAGGGAATGAGCTCTGAGTGTGCCCTGGCCATTTTTACCCCAGATTTTTGGGGGCAGCAATTCCTGAGGCTGGGCAGCCCCTCTGCTGCAGCTGTGCTGTGTGACCAGAGCAGCTCTGCAGTGAAACCTCCTTCCACAGCAAGGAAACCAGCACAGGGGGAACTGGAGGGCTCAGACTACACAGAAAGCCAACAGCAGAGTGGGAAAAAACAATTTCCAGCCCTTGTTTGTGTGTTCAGTGCTGGGAGAACAGCAGGTGCCTGAAGGAATGAGCAAATCCAGGTCTCACACACAGGGGGTACCAATGACACAACAGCTTTGTGCTTCCAACTCATAAAAGCATTTCTGCAAGACTCTGAGGGAAATCTCTTGTCCTTGAAGAAATGGAGCAATTTCCATTTAATTTCTGCTTGGTTATTCTCCTGCCAGGAAAGGACTTGTGGAAATCCAGCATCTGGGTTTGGAGCAGCAGCAATGCCCTAAAAGGTGCAGAAGCTGTGCTGGGACAGCAGCTCCCAAAGTCTGCAGGATTAATCACAAACAGGTTCTGGCAAGGCAGAACCTCCTGCCAGCAGCTCTCATGGGTTTGGAATTTTTGTGCCTGTGCTCCTCAGGTACATCTGCCCCACCACGTGCTGCTTCCTGCTCAACGCTTCAGAGCTTTGGAAAAACAAAAAAAAAAATCCCTTTTTTATGCACCCAGGAGCAGCTCAGCTGCTGCTGCTGCTGCAGGTCAGCAACACCACGGGGAGTCCCAGCTGCAACCTGCCCCAGACTGGGACTTCTTGGGGGAAAAATGAACGTTTTGCTCTTATTAAAAGGCTCCATTTGTGTGTGTGTGCCCTTAAAACAGACATCTTAGTAGGTGGCAGCCTGCTCGGGCAGCTCAGCTTAATTATTGAAAGGAAAACCAATTAGTAAAGGTGACTAAATTTCCACGGGATGAAGAGCAACTCAGAGCGAGGCTAATTCCAGCCTCCCAAATACTGCAAGACAGACTTTTCTCTCCATGTGAATGGGTTTGATCTCACTGGAGTCTGCTCCTTTAATTGAAAACTGAAAGGCCCGTGTGGGTTGGGGCTGTAGGTCCCTTCTGGAGCAGCTGCTCCTGTTGTGGCTTTGTTCCTGCAGCTGGACAGGGACTGCCAGCACAAAGCCAGGCACGGACACTGGGGAAGCCTCACTTCCCTCAGGAGTGTTTTAGGAAGGTCACAGTGAAGAGCAAAGGGGAAAAAAAAAAATCAAAAGGGTCTTTCCTTCCCAAATTCCAGATGAAAGCTATGCTGAAAAACACCTGCAGAATTGTTTGAGCCAGAATTTGTGGCTCAGTAACAATGAACACTCGATTCAGTTCTTTGGAATCTGTAAATTATATTTACAAAAACAAAACCAGAACTTGGATCCATTCTGGTAATTTAATCTTTGGGTTTAAATAGGAAAAGTTTCCAAAACAAGGGAGGTGCTGGGCATCTCCCCTCTGCTACCTGTGGTACCATCACTCCTGGCACAGCCAGAAGCCCTTTTTGGCTCAATTCTCCCAAAATCTGTGTGACCCTGACTGGATGGGCACCTCCCCAGGGACAGGGAAGGTGTGGGATCTGCTGCCTTGGAACAAAGGAATGCAGAGCATTCCTGCACCTTCCCAGGATTTACAGGGATTCAGACCATGAGCAGATCCTCAGCTTTTTGGGATGTCCTGGGGGCTCCTGCAGTGACTCCTGTCCCTTTTTGGGATGCCCTGGGGGTTCCTGTAGTGACTCCTGTCCCTTTTTGGGATGCCCTGGGGGTTCCTGCAGTGACTCTTGTCCCCTTTTGGGAGGCACAGGTAGGAGTGAGTCCTCGAGTGTCCCCAGCCTTCACCCTGGTGTTCTGGGCATGGAGCTGCTCCCAGACAACACCCAGAAGGTGGAATGCTCATTTTAATCCTTTGCATGCAGACATTGCCCTGGTGTGACAGCCAGTGCCTCCTCTCTGCCTCAGCCTACAAATTCAAGATATTGGCACTTATCTGCAGAGCCTTCCACCATCCATCACCCTCTTCCTGCTTTTCCACCAGAATAAATAAGCACAGAACTGTGATTTCTGAAGGGAAATCAGAGCTGCCCTATTGCTGTTTCTGAGAGGCTTTATCAGAGGGAGGCTTTGTGCTCCCTTAGTCTGCAGAGATTAAAGAAAGCCCTTGAATAAACCTTGACATAATTCCTGAGCACTATTTCTGAGCGTGTTCCCCTGAAATTCCAGACACTGGATGCTTTAGCTGGAAGTTCCTGGCTCTGCCTGTTCCAATATCCTTTT
The DNA here is from genome assembly GCA_008694505.1 of Cyanoderma ruficeps. NCBI lineage: Eukaryota > Metazoa > Chordata > Aves > Passeriformes > Timaliidae > Cyanoderma > Cyanoderma ruficeps. The sequence goes on from VZDJ01000034.1 coordinate 229,712, forward strand.
ATTACAGCCGTGCTTGGGGAAGGAACAGAACATTTGGGGAGGGTTTAAAAAGCAGCAAACGCAGCCTGGGCTCAGCTCTGCACCCCCCTGAGCCTCCAGAACATCTCCTGGATCTGTCAGACGCCCCAGGAGTCACACAGGCTGCTGGAAACGGGACACAGGAGCCAGGGGAGCTGGAAGCAGCACAGAGATCAATAGAGGAGCCCCTTTCAGGGCTCTCTCCCTTTTCCAAGAGCACTGGTTCATGCTGGGTTTGTGCAACTACAATGTAATGACTTTATCAAACACCTAATTAATGTCATCAGCATAAGAATGCCCTTTAAGGCGACTTAGAGTAATAATGAATTGATTCCTAATTATGACAGCTATTTCAAATCATCCTTTCAGAAACTGGAATTCCCTTTCCCTCTCTGGAAATATTGTGCCTTTGTCAGGCAGGCACAGCCACTTATTCTTGTGCTTTAAGTGCCTGACAGCTGCTATTGATTTTTTTTCTCTTTAAAAAGCAATGGCATTTGACTTCTATTTCTATTTTTCTATTTGAGGGAGGCTGGAGCACTGATCAAAAAGGCCCAGAACGAGCTTCTTTAGGGAGGCAAACGGGGAGTGAGGCACAGCTCAGAGACAGCTGCAGTGCTGAGGGGGGGAGGAGGAAGGAAAAGCATCGTTTCCATTGAGCAGCTCATTGATCCACTCCAAGAACACCCAGAATGAAACGCCCCTGCTCACAGCAGCCCTGGGGGGCAGCTCAGGGCCAGGCTGGAGGGGGCTTGGAGCACCCTGGGCTCTGGGGGGTGTCCCCAGGCTCTGGGGGTGTCCCCGGGCTCTGGGGGTGTCCCTGGGCTGTGTGAGGTGTCCCTGGGCTCTGGGGGTGTCCCCGGGCTCTGGGGGGTGTCGTCCCCAGGCTCTGGGGGTGTCCCTGGGCTCTGGGGGTGTCCCTGGGCTGTGTGAGGTGTCCCCAGGCTCTGGGGGGTGTCCCCAGGCTCTGGGGGTGTCCCTGGGCTGTGTGAGGTGTCCCCAGGCTCTGGGGGGTGTCCCCGGGCTCTGGGGGTGTCCCTGCCCATGGCAGGGGGTGGCCCTGGGGGGCTTCAGTGCCCAAGCCAAGCCAAACCAAGCCAGGCTGGGACTCTGCAGCTCTGCAACACGGAGTGCAAAGGTCACTTAGAGGGGTTAACACCTGGTGTAAACTACACACAGTCCCCATGGCTGTGAAAGGCCCTGTGACAGTGACACGATGGCTCTGTGACAGTGACAGGAGTGGGTTTCACTCTGTGACGGTGACAGGAGTGGGTTTGTCACACTGTGGCAGTGACACGAGTGGGTTTGTCACACTGTGATGGTGACACCAGCTCTGTCAGTGCCCCAGTGTGACAGTGACAGGAGTAGGTTTGTCACTCTGTGATGGTGACAGGAGCGGGTTTGTCACTCTGTGATGGTGACACCAGCTCTGTCACTGCCCCAGTGTGACAGTGACAGGAGTAGGTTTGTCACTGTGATGGTGACAGGAGCTCTGTGACAGTGACACAAGTGGCTCTGTGACAGTGACATGAGTGGGTCTGTTACACTGTGGCAGTGACAGGAGCGGGTTTGTCACTCTGTGATGGTGACACCAGCTCTGTCACTGCCCCAGTGTGACAGTGACAGGAGTGGGTTTGTCACACTGTGACAGTGACAGTAGCGGGTTTCTCACACTGTGACAGTGACAGTAGCAGGTTTGTCACTCTGTGACGGTGTGACAGGAGCAGGTTTGTCACTCTGACGGTGACACCAGCTGTGACTGACCTGCTGGCCCCTCCCGGGGACACGACGCGGGCGTGGGAGGTGACGAGGAGGCGGCGCAGGATGTCCCCGCGGATGGCCCGCCACCTCTCCGGGGGACAGATGTGCAGGGCCAGCACGGTGTAGTAGTGGGGCCCGTCCACCTCGAAGGCGCTCTCCACCCACTTCTCCCGGGGCTGCTCCAGGAAGCTCTGCAGGTTCTTCTCCTCCCGCGACGTCGCCCGCGTCCTGCAACACAACGGAGGCCTCAGAGGCTGCTCGGGCTGCAGGGGGCTCAGCTCTGCTCCACGGCAGCTCTGGGCTGCTGCTCCCTGCACAGGGAACCAGCTGGCCACCACCAGCTTTTCCCAAATTCCTCCCTGGCTGAGGATTTGTTCCCAGTGGGCACCACCAGCTTTGCCCAAATTCATCCCTGGTTGAGGATTTGCTCCCAGTGGGCAACACCAGCTTTTCCCAAATTCCTCCCTGGTTGAGGATTTGCTCCCAGTGGGCACCACCAGCTTTTTCCCAATTCATGCCCTGCTTGGGGACCTGCACCCAGTGAAGCAAACACATTTTCTCTGCAGTTGTGGGTGGCACCAGAGGTTTGCCAGGCAGTTGCCACTGCCCCAGTGGAAGACAACACCACTGTATTTTCACTGTATTTTTCCCTTTCTTTGAGGAAAAGAGGGAGCCAGGCCAGGCACTGGAGTGGTGCCACCTCCCATGGGGACACCACGCAGCCACTGCAGCTCCTGCAGCCACACCTGGATCCATTTGTACAATTCCTCTACTGCAAAAGCAGCCCCTGGGAAGTACAAGCCAAATTCAAACCCCAAAGACACCGTACTTTACTGCAAGCTTATATAAATATTTTATCATTTTCCTCCTTTCCCTCAGAGCTCCAGTGTCCCAGGAGTCCTGACACCCCAGAACTGACAGTGCAAACCACACGTTACAGAAGACTTTGGGAAGTTGCATCACACTTTACCACATCTGTGGCTCCACTGCACCAGGCAGAGGCTGCCAGCCAGGTCAGACCCTTGATTTTTCACTGAGATAAACCATCCCTATCAGGCATCAAGCAGCATCCCAGCAGATGAAGCTGTCAGGGCCGTGTGACCTTTGGATCTGCTAAAAGATGCAGCTGGGAGCCAAGCAGTAGCTCTTTATTTTCTCCATTTAATATTAAAAATTCTGTCTGGGAAGTACAGAAGGCCTTTTTCCACATCTGCCCAGTGGGGTCTGGGCTCTGTGGTGCCAACAGCAGCCTAACAAGATGAAACAAATAGTTTCCATTTATTTGTCTCCCAAAGGACTGGGAAAACAATAGCACAGGGATCTGGAGATAGATATTAAAAACAAAAGACAAATTGTATTACAGCCAAAACCTTGATTAGTTCCAGGCGGGAAAGTGAGAGGGATTTTACTGCACTGCATTTGGAGTGACCTTGGTGTGTATTTTAATATTTATACCCTCATCTAATTAGCATTACTTACTAATATCTAACTCCTCAAATAGAGGATATCCACGGGCATCCCAGTTTTGCAGGATCAGAAACAGCTCATGCATTCCAAAGCTTCTGGCTGCCTATGGATGTGGCCACATAGCCTCGGGGCAGTACCAAAGCACTGCTGTTTATTGGCAAAAAATAATAATGGTCACCCCAAAAAAAGAATTAAAAATATCAGGAAAATCTGATGGACCTGAACCCTCCTCCAGGGACGTCAAATCTGGAAATAAAACTGTGTTACTTGAACACTGAATAAAATGCTATCAGGGTTAAGTTTCCAACGAACAATTACTTCATCGCAGTGTCTCTTCTGCCTGCTCAGGAGAAAATTAAGCCGGCAGAGTTTCTTTAATGTAATAACCCTGTTGCTCACCCCAGAGGTAATAATTACATCTAGAATGGAAAGAGAAGCTAATTCCCAATTGCTTTTACTCAATAGGTTCCCTGTTATCCGGCGTGTCCAGGCTTCGCTCCCAACAATGTAAATCCTTAACAACCTCCTTAGGATGTGCAACCCCCGCTCCTCCTAAAACTCTGTGTGTGATTTCCCATCTGTGCTGGCCCGTGCAGAGAGCAAAGCCCCGAGCCTGGGGGAGGGCAGGGAGGGGTGGCACTGACGTGTTGAGCACGTAGAGCACGGTGTGGATGATGTAGGGGATGAGGTGGATGTTGCTCTCGCGGCCGCCGCCCCCGGTGTCGATGCTGAACGATTGCTCCATGGCGAAGCGCAGGAACAGCAGCTTGATGTCGTGCACGTTGAGCTGGTACGTGGGCTCCCTCTGCCCCGTGCACTCCTGGAGGTAAGTGTTGTGTCTGCAAAACAGCAGGGGACTGAAGCAGAGAACTTCCAAGATAAAGAGAGGTTGAGTCAAGATCTGCGCGGATCTAACCAGTACAGTCAATCACACATTCTCCGTTTATTCTGCCTAAGATGGCAGGTTATATACAGTTCTAGATAATTTACAGTGAGAGCGACATTTTCATTGGCATTCAGTGCAGGAGAAAATGCAAACACACACTGTTTAATTTTACTTTTAAGGTGGTTAAATGTGCCCATTAATAATTGCTCTCAGTGACCTCTAGAAAACCCACTATCTAACAATAACACCTTGACATTCAATTTTCTACTGCGCCACGAGTATTGTCACCTGTGCAGCAGCTTCAAGGCCTCAGGGCCTTCAAGGCCAAGCCTCAGCCAGGCAGGCCTCAGCTGGGCAGTTCAATATCTCATTCTAAATACAGGTCCTGTCTTCCTTTTCTCAGGAAATCTGCTACGGGGAACCTTCCCAGAGCTCCTCCTGACACAGCACGGCCCGGGATCCCGGCAAGGACGGCACAGAAAAGCTCTAAAGCAGGAGCAGCCAACACAAAAGCAGCCCCTGTTACCTTGGATTAACCTCCCCAAAGGGAGGCTTTCGGCTCACTCTGGTAAATCCAATTCCATCTGCAGATATCTGACCACTCATCAATACTGTTTTCCCGTGGCCAGGACCTGGGATACGGCTCCCTGGCTGAAATGCTTCCAGGGTGTTACCACTCCATTGCACAGAATCCCAGAATGGTTTGGGTCAGATGGGATATTAAAGATCATCCAGTCCCACCCCCTGCCATGGGCAGGGACACCTTCCACCATCTCAGGCTGCTCCAAGCCCCCTCCAGGCTGGCCTTGGACACTGCCAGGCATAGGGCATCCATAACTTCCCTGGGCATCTTGTGCCAGTGCACACCCCTTCACAGGTAAGACTTTCTTCCCAATATCTGACCTACACCTGCCCCTGTCAGGTTCAAAATTTCTAATGTGACATTACAAACCCAGCACAAGGTGAATCCTGACAACAGCACCTCCATCTGCTCCAGACAGGTGCTCAAGTACTTCAGTACCATCCAGGAGAAGTCTGGAAATCTACACCAGGGAATGCACTGGCATCAGAAGGTTTCTTTTGTACAGTAGGGGCTCACTGGGCCACAAATTAATCAACACTGCATCTCCAGCAGTGACTGGGGGCTAAGGAGGCTCTGAAATTATTTACAAGAAGCCAAGGAGCAAACAGACACCTGCACTTTTTTAGGAGATTCACTCCTGATGGTAGAACCTGAAATGGCTCAGTTTTACCGAGACTCAGCTGCACCACCTCTGATCCCAAGATTTCAGGGGAGTGTGTGGCAAGGATCTGAGTCACCCAGCTGGGGAAGAACCTGGCTGTACTCACCGTGCCAAGCATGTGGCAAAAGCAGACTCTGGCACGTGGGGCCCCCACACTGGCAGGAGCCCATTGCACTTGGTGTTGGCATTTTGCAGGGCTGCACTCTCCCACTCCTCACGGCCCCGAGCCAGTCTGCACGGAGAAAGAGAGCACACCAGGCAAGTCAGGATGCAAGCTTTTGTCTGAGGAAACATCCCAAACATGACAATTCCACAGCTTCTCTCACTGCTGGAGCTGGCAGAGTCTGGCAGTGTTAATGCAGACCTGATACAATCTCACACGAGGCCAGCCCGTGAGGAGCCTCAGGAAGGTGCATCAAGCTCTGAGGGTGTCCAGCACTTCTCAGAATGGCTTAGAATAATTGTGAGAGCTGATCAGGTGTGCTTTGAAAATCAAAAGGTTCTAATAAATGAGAAAATGTCAAACGATACAAAACCAAACAGAAGCCATGCTCAGTGCAGGAAAGCCCTCACACCTGGCTAAGGCACCCCAAAAAGCCCTGAGCACCTCTGTGTTCCTTCTGAAGGACTTAATGTTTTAGGAGGGTTATTTGGCCTGCTGCCCAATAGAAACAGCTACAGGTTTTGAGAAACATCCCAAAGATCCAACCACTGCCCCTGTGCTGGCACTGGGCCAACCACGGTGAAGGAAACACAGAAGTTTCTGGTGCTTTTCCTTAAAAGTCAGGGGTGAAACCAAACCCCCTTTTCCTTTATTTGGAAACATTTGCTTGGGTGGGGAAATAAACTGCAGCATCCACCCTGAGAGAGGCTGCACAGTGATGAACCCAGCTCACCCATCCTGAGTTCCAGGGTGAGTGCCCTGGTCCCAAAGGCTCTGGGAAGGGCTGGGAGGGGCGGGCAGTGGGCAGACATACCTGACAGCTGCCAGGTGGCAGTCGTAGTGCACGATGTTGAAGTGAGACACTGTGCTGTAGCCCTGCTGCTTGCGGGGCTTGTTCTCAAACTCCTCGAGGGCCACGCGCTTGGTGAAGGTGTAAATCCCCAGCACCTTGGTGGGCTGCAAGGACACACAGCTGGCTTAGCAACCACTCAGCTCTGCAACAGGGCACATTTCCTGCTCCTTCCACACCACACTGAACCGAACCTCTCCCAGTGCCAACCTCAAACTTAAACTGATCCTGTGTTTTTCCAGCTTTCACTGAAAACACACTTCCACTTCCCAGCCACCTCTGGAATTACTGATGCCAAGAACCACACCCGAGACTTCCTGATCTTCCAGTGCCAGCACCTGTGCAATCAGATACTGGCAAGTGCCCTTAGGAGCTGAGAGGGCACTGAAAATGTGCCTCCCTTCACATGGAACTTGAATCTCCCTTTACCTGGAACTTGAATCTCCCATCACCATTACTTGGAACTTTTCGCTCCCACTACCCGGAATTTTTAGTTCCCATTACCTGGAACTTTTAGCTCCCATTACCCAGAACTTTTAGCTGCCACTGCCTGGAGCTTTTAGCTCTCACTACCCAGAGCTTTTAGCTCTCACTACCCAGAGCTTTTAGCTCCCACTACCTGGAACTTGTATCCCTCCCGGCAGATGCAGCAGGTCAGTCCTGGTTCCTCTATCAGCTCCTCCATCTGTTTAAGCAGCGCTGTCTTGGTCACCACCTGGCCCTTCTCATTTGTCTGCAAGAGAGAAAAGCTCAAGCAGGTTAAAAAGAATGACAAACCACACCATGCCCACCCCTGGCACTGGAATGCCCATCCCAGCTCCCAGCAGCTGTGCTCCCTCCTGGCAGGACCAGGCAAACCTGGGGCCGGAGCTCTGCAATATCCATCAATAAATTACTTTACACACTTCCTGCTGAGGCAGTTTGGGCAAGGCAGGTAGAAAAACCCCTGAAGGACCAGAGCACGCAGCCATTACCGTCATGCCCAGGGTGCCCAGGGCCTTCTGCCTCATGGCCATGGCCATCCTCTTCTTCTCAGCGCGCGTCTCCTTCCGCGCGGCGTCGATCTTCTTGTTCACCTCGGGGTGCTCCCTCAGTGCCTCCAGGAGGTTCTCTGCCAACGTCCCAATCCCTTCATCACTCGACACCTGCTCCAGTTTGTGCAGGTTGGTGATGGAGTCTGTTCCTATTAGCACCTGTGGGGATGGGAGCACAGCACTCAGGGAAAGGGGACTCGGGACAGTGACTGTCCCCTCTAAGCCCACGGGGACAGCTGGGCAGAGCACTGAGGTGCAACCAGAGTTCCTTCCTTTTTCAATGCTCCTGGGCCCTAAAACCTGTGTGTAAGACTGGGGCAATTTGCCTCTCCACTGGTCATTACCAGGAGCTCGGTTGGGGATGTTGGATAGAACATTTATTTTGTGATAAGACATTGTGTCGATGCCTTCAAACACCAACAATCACGTCCTCAGGAGCTTATCAATAATTGCCTTCTCTTCACATTGGTGTGTCAATCTCACACCACACAGCAGGAGGAAATACTGAAGTCAGAACTTCTGACTTTTCCACATGACGCCTGAAGCTGCCCAGCAGAGGCATCAAGACAAAGACATGAAGTCATGTTCCCAATCTTGTCATGTGACACACAAAACTCAGAGGACGCTCTGCAAAGGCAGAACTTGCCCAGGGAATGCCTGAACAGCTTCCACACCTATGCCTATTTTGATATTCCCAACAGGCTTTCACATTCTTATAACAGGTAAGCTCAGGAGAACTGGATTTTCTCTCTGCTTTATCCCCCAAAGAGAATTCCCTTCAGGCTAGAACCAACACCTTCGGGCAGAGAAAAGCTGTGAGCAAAACTGTTCCAACTATGACGAGGATGACAAAACGAAACCCAACGAAAATCAGTGTAGAACCAACTCTTAGAGGAATTAATCCTCAGCTCCAGCCCCAGAGCAGAGTGACAGTGCAGGAACGTCCCCCTGGCCTCACCTGTGTTGCAGGGTGCTGCGTCGCAAGGCCTCGGAGCAGGCGCAGGATAAAAGGAAGTGCAGGTCGAGATAAAAACTTCTTCCATATGTCTGCATCCAAACTGCATGGAAAAACAAAAGCCAGCAGCTGAGGGGAGCGTCCCAGCCAGCAGCACAGCTCCAGGCTGCAGGGAACACTCCCTCCCTGGTGTCCCTGTCAGCTCATTAATGAAGGGACAGTCACACTCCCACTCCCATGCTGTGCACAGCCACGGTGCCAACTCTGAGCCTGGGGATTGGTGTCCATGAGTTGGCCACCAACAGCAAAAGCTCTGTTGCTGTGTAACAGGAGGGAACAGGCAGGAAACACAAGGATTGAGATATCCAAGGAATCAGCTTGGATGGGTATCAGATGGGAAGATTACAGGCTTTTTAGCTCATCCCTGTACATTCACTGCCTCACCAGACCTCTGCAACACAGCTCTGAATGGGTTCTTGTTCATGGATTTCTTGGAAGATTGTGGTGATGGGATGAGGAACATGTCCAGGACAGCCACACACATTAACCACACACATTAAATAGTGACTCTTACTTCTTTGCACTGGGAATGTGTTTTTTCATGTAATCCAGGGCGTTCTGTGTAATCCCCTTCTGCAGGATGAGATCTTTCAGCTGATGGCCGTTGCTGTTGTTCTTTATTCCTGCTGCTATTTTACAGAAGCAATCCAGGAAAACTTTATCATCTCCACTGTGCTCCTCATCATACCTGAACAAAGAGAAGAAATGGTAACTCTGCCTTGTAATTCTCACTGACATTATCACTGAATATCACTGCCCCAGCTCAGAGACTCAGAAAAGCTACTCAGGCCCCAGTCACCTCAAAACACCCCCTGAACACCCATTTCTCGAGCTAGAGCTCATTTATTTCTTTCAAAAATAGCTTAGAAGTAAAAGAAGAAATGAAGCTGAGGCCTGGCCTTACACTGGAGCAGCATCAGTGAGAAAATAAAGGCAGAGACGTGCGAGCACAATGGATCTCAGGTGCTTGTAGCTCAACTGTGCCAACGTACTTATCAAAGTTGCAGTAGGGCTTGAAGCGATCCACCAGGATCTGCATCTTCTCCAGCTCCCCGAAGGACAGGTAGGGGATGATGCGCAGCAGCCCCTGCAGCACGCTCAGGTTGGAGCGCACAAAGGTGCTGTTGATCTGGTCCAGCAGCATCACCAGCTGGTCCTTGTCCCCCGTGAGCAGGAGGTTGCCCTGTGAAGGAAGAGCAGCAGGGTTTACGTTCAGGAATAAATCTCCCGCTCTGGGAGCTGGTGGGTTACTCCAGTTGTGAAGGGGTAGTCCCTGATAAAAATAAAACCCAGCCTTGTTCCCAAAGATCTCGTGGAATGGCTGTACCAACCCCTCTAGCTGACACCTGCCTTATTCCAACTACTGTTAAAGCATTTTCCAGCCAAAAGTCTAATAATTCCAACCCAAAGCACACCAGATTCCTGTCCACCCACAGCTTCAAAAGATGAGTGAGAAGCTCTTCTTGTTCTCCGTCTAGCTGAGATACAGTTTTACTCTCAATTAGCTGGAAAATCAATCATGCTTTCAACACATATAAAAACACTCCAAAAAACAAGGCCAAGCTGTGTCTTTTCTTGTCTCTCCCTGGCCCGTGCCCAAAGCAGGAAGGAAAGGATCCAAGCAGTGCCTTGTAACAACCCTCACCCAATCATGCAAGACTCATCCTGACGCAGCCTCGCAGTGCTCTTGGTTCAGAGCCCTCCTCAAGCCCTTCCCCAAGGCCTGCCCAGACCTGCCAGAAGTGTAATGAGGGACAGACTCCACCAGCACTCCCCTCCAGCTCCTGGAGCTCAGCATCCCTGTGAGCAGGGGTGTGCAAGCCTTCAATCCCAGGGAAAGGAGCCCTGGGCACTCACCTTGTCCTCGCTCAGAGGTTCCGCGTTGGATTCATCCAGAATGATCTCCATGATGCTGAGCACCTGCTCTGCCACCGCTGCTCCCCCGCTGTCCTTGCTCTCCTGCTCAGCCACCAGAGCCTGCAAGAGATGGCAGTGCTCAGGGGGACAGCAGCAGCAACTGCTTTGAGGTGGGAGCATGGAGGAGCATCCACGGAGGGCAGGGAGAGGGGACTCTGCAAACTTGAGACACTCTTGAGAGAACACGTGGTTTTATTGCAAGGGTCGAGGGTAAAAAGGGCCCTGCCTTCAGCCACCAGCCTCAGGGAAGTCCCAAATAGAGGGACAGAGAGAGAGTGTAGGGGTAAGGAAAGTGAGGTGAGAGAGGTGGGCCAGGTAAGAGTAAGAGGTAAGAAGAATGAGAGCCTTGTTACAATACATTATATCTCCTTTTGTGTTGAATATTCTAATTTACAGTGACCAACCTACATGAGATACAAAACTTACAGACTTTGCATATAGCCTATGAGAACTGCTATATTACTATATCCCTCTGTATTCTAAACTTTAAAGACTATCTTCTTATCTGTCTTTTCCCTGATACCTTGGCAGGGTGGGATGGGGCTACACCTTTGGGTTCTTTAGTGTCCCATTGTTTGTTACAATCACCGTCTTCCTGCCTGCCATGACTACATCTCAAAGCTGGCTTTCATTTCTATTTCATTCATAGGTTTTATATTCTCAGTATCTCTTGCCAGGCAATCATATTTGTAAGCTTTTCCTGTCCCATCTCTCCCAACAGGAGCACTCAGGGGAACACGAGCAGGAACTGGTTTAAAGCAGGAAGAGGCACTGGAACACCAGCAGGAACTGGTTTGAGGTGGGAGCAATTGCTGGAACACCAGCAGGAACTGGTTTGAGGTGGGAGCAATTGCTGGAACACCAGCAGGAACTGGTTTAAGGTGGGAAGACGCACTGGAACACCAGCAGGAACTGGTTTAAGGTGGGAAGAGGCACTTCAACACCAGCAGGAACTGGTTTAAAGTGGGAAGAGGCACTGGAACACCAGCAGGAACTGGTTTAAGGTGGCAAGAGGAACCCTGAACACTGTCCCTGGAACCCCCGCTGATTTAACTGCCCCCCACACTCCCACCCATCACAGATAAGGGAAGTCCAAAGGATAATTTGCAGTGCCAGCACAGCAACATTTCCCATCTCCCATAGTTGTCACAAGGCAGCAGGGCAATCAGAAGCAGTTTGAATTCATTGGAATCCATGGAAAAAAACACTTCTGGAAGTCCAGGGTGTCCTTACCAAGTTGAGAGTCCCCAGCATGACATTCAAAGTGTTCATCTCTGGCTTGACCAGCTGCTGCCGGTTTATTTTCACCTTCACACAGTAACTGAAGAGTTTTAACAGCACCTACAAAATACAGCAAAGGGATTCTCTGTGGTAGCTTCACAACGAGGTGGGGGGATTTTGCTGAAACTAAAGTAAGAGTTTAATACAATAATACACCTGATCTCCAGACTTCTGGGGTACAGTACACCCCAGATTTTTACATATCTCTATCTCTATCTCTATCTCTATATATCTAAGCACAGCTTTGGTTTTCAGGTAAGGCCAAAGCAGAAAATAATCCCTCCAGCAAGACAGGATTTAGTCTTACCAACTCATCAGGTTCTACACATTTTGAGTTTTGTAAGGAATTGTAAACCAAGAGGAAGGGGAGAGGGAAAGAAGTGCTCCAGCTCAAGGGTGATTGTCTAACCTCAGAGATGTCTGGAATTTTCCACCCCTGACCCCAGAGGCAAAGGGAGACTCACAGTTAAGAGATGCCGGCCCTGTTTGAAGTCCTTGATGCCAGTCAGTCTGTTGAGCATGCACTCCAGGCCTCCACAGGGGGCCATCACCCCTGCCATCTTATACACTTCCTCCTCATCCTCCTCCTCATCTGCAGGACAGACACGGGTGGTGAGGACGGGAGCAGCCACAGCGGGACACGCTCATGCAGTGGATGCAGAAATGGAGAGCAGAGCAGCACACCAGCAATTTGCCAGCAATTCGAGTCACTTTGGTTGTATTGAATTTGAAAAGAATTAAGAGCAGGAATATGAAGAAGGGCTGGGCAGAATGGTCCCCGTGCCAAGCAAGTGCTCACATTTGAAGCACAGCTTTAAAGCGTTGTTAAAATCCTCCTTCACTCGAGGTGAAGCAGGTAAATGCAGCAAAAGCAACGTCAATCAACTTTAAGCTCACTGCTGTGAGGATAATAATGTCATTGCTCTGCAGCAAACCTCAGATTTCAAATCTAATCCCAGCTTTCAGCAGACAAATGCATTTACCAGTGGTGGAGTCGAGGGACTCGATGAATTCCTCCGTTGCATCTCCCAGTAACCCCCGCATGCGGTAAATGATCCTCATGGGCTCCCCCTGCAAGAGCAGAGCTTTTTATTAATTCTGTCTCTGGGCACTTGTACACAAGCCTGGTTCTGGTTTCAGTGTGTACAGACACTCCAGCCCCAGCTCTCCCTCGTGCTGTTTCACCTGAGGATGGGAACACAGGGAAATCTTTCACTCCCTCATTCTCCCCTTCCTGAGATGAATTAAAAACAACAGTAGAGCCACCTGAAAAAACACCAGCAACTCATCCCTTGGTCTGCCCAGCTTTTCTTGGCATTGCCAGTTAATTAACAGACTGATAATAAACAGTCTCTTCGTCCTTCCATCTCCTCCAGGTTTGCTTTAGCACCATTGAAAGATGCAGCCAAGGAAAATGGGTTCATCTGCAGAGGAACACCTGCTTTAAATGGCAACCTCTTCTCTGAGGGTATGGCAACGCATTCCTGGAAAATACAGGGAACAGGCACAGCCCAGGACATGAAGCAGGACAGGCTAATTGGATGAAAGCTTTCAAACAGATAAAATCTGCAGCGATGGCAAATGGAAGAGGAGTAAAAGGCAATTTAATGAGCTTTCAGTAAGACAGTACATCACTGGAATGAAACAGCCAAAAAAGCTGTGCTTTTACCCTGAGAAAGGGACAGTTTTCCAGATATATTTCCAGCTGGAAATACTGACAGCATATCATGAAACTTTCCATTTTTAATCCATAGGTCTGAATAAAAAGCAGAAAAGAAAAATCCCAGATTTGGGAGCAGGAGACCTTGCAAGAGAAAACCTGTCAGGGATCGTGCTAAGCCTAATGTGGAATAAGCACTGCTTAATGTCACAGCAAATACATAAGCACAGGGAAAGCCCCGGGGGGAAGATCTGCTCAAAGGCCACGCTGGCGACCAGCAATTAACACCACAGGGGCCCTGGTAAAACGGCAGATGAACAAAAAAAGCCACTGAGAGACAAGGGAAACAAAAAGGGGTCTGAGGTTGCGTTTCTTGTGCGCCTGTCGCTCCCAGGGAATGGGAGCTGCGGCTCCAGGAGGTGCTCACAAAGGAAGACAGATGAAAGCTGTTCATCCACAGGAATGCTGAGCAAACTCTGCCTTTCACCAGCAGAGCTGCTTCCCGGGAGAGCTGCACGCCAGCTACAGCCCAGCATCCCACGGGAACAGCTCCTCGCTGCTCCCGGGGGCAGCAGGGGGATCATTTCCACCAGTGACACGATCAGAATTCAAATCAGAGCTCACAGATTAACAACAGCACCTCACCTCCCTTTCCAAGTTGGTGCCGTGCTAAAAAATTATCACTGTCACAAGGTTTGGGCTTGGTTTTGCAGTACTGAAGGCTTTGTTACTGAAATAAAGCTTAGTGAGACTCATTTTATCATCATTCACTGCTAACTGGCACTTTGCTTGAATTCTTCCCACAAATGGTTTCAGGAAACTGAGGTTTCAAAGGTGATTTGAGGCCAGGAGGGAGGGAGGAATGACCAAGAAATGCTGGGCAAATCAGTCTTGTTTTACGATCTCAAGTACCTCTAAAAACATATTTGTAGTGGGTAAGCTTGAGCCTGATGGTGTCAGTGGGAGTTGATTTTAGTGGCTACAAGGAAAGAAGGGAAGAGCTTGTTCTGGACCACATCCACCTCTGGAACAAGCTTAGTCCATGGTGGACTGGACCCTTGAGACTGCTGGGTGCATTTCTTCATGTGAAAAACACATAACACACAAAAGCAAAAAAAGGAGGAATTTGTCAAGTGCTTGAGATTCTGATGAAAAACACGAGAGTAGAAGTGCAAATATGGAGAACCATTGGGTGCTCTGTGCATAAATAACTTGGGCTCATCCCTGAAGCACAGACTGATGGAGCAATCTGGTGTCCCTGTGTGGACACACACACAAAACCCTCGTGTGCAGATGGAGTGTGAAATGTGCTCTGAAAGCCAGGGACAACGTTCAGCTCTCCCCAGGGGAACACAGGGAAGGCTGTTGCTCAGGAAGAGTCACACGTGACACAGGACACAGCTCACCTGGGGCAGTGCTCTGCAATCACTCACGTTGCAGGGCCATGCACAATCTGTCCTAACAGAGCACCAAGAGGTGCTGAGCAGTTACGCCCAACCAATTCAATGCCAGGAAATAAATCCTGACTCGTGTGATTTTGATTCTTCCCCAGTTTTTTTTTGTTGATGTGAAGGACGGGTGCTCACTGCTGTTAACTTGTACAAAGGTAACACACACCTCGTTTGTGGGACACCACACCTTCTTGTAGACCTCAGCCACAGGCAGATCCAGACTGATGATCTTGTTGTTCACCAAAAGCTGAAAGGGAGAGAGAAGAACAAGTCAAGAACAAGCTCAGGTCGTTACATCACCAGCCCAGCAATCACCAGCTGCCCAAAACCAGCATCCCACAAGTCTGTGCAAGAAATCCCCACCTCCAGAAACTCTCACCTCCATCCCACTGTCGTCCTCCAGCAGAGCCACCAGGTCACAGTCTTGACAGATCTTGTTCTTGATGTCCCTCATGAGAGGCCCAATGCCAGGCTCATTACTGCTGTAGGGATTCCCTGGCATCCTGCCCTGCAGGAAGTCTTCCTGCTGGGGATCTTTCTCCAGAGTGACAAAGAACTCAGTCACTTCATTCTCCTCCTAAAGAGCAGCAGCAGAGTGAGTAAGCTTTTCTCTAACCACGCTCCCATTCCTGCATTTTTATGAGAGAATGTTCCTAAACCTTCAGTCCTTTCCCCATGTGCTCTGCATGCCACACTCAGAGGATGGCCAGGATCATTCAGTAACCAAATTCCTCATGGACCTTGAACAGTGACCCCCCGAGATGGGATACACTGGGACTGTATCCAGGTCTACACTGGCCAATGGTGAATCCTGACTGCAGACACTGCTGTTCCCGGGAAAAAGGAACCAGATCTAGGGTTGCTAGAGGTGGTTGGTGGTGATTCTCCTCCTCTATCAGGAGACTCCACTGGGAGCACTGCACACAGTTCTGGTGACCCTCAACAAAAAAAGGACATGAAACTGTTGGAGCCAAGTGTAGAGGAGACCTCAGAGTTGCTCAGGGGACTGAAGCACCTCCCCTATGGAGACAGGCTGGGAGAGTTGGGAATGTCCAGTCTGAAGAGGAGAAGGTTGTGTGGAGACCCCACAACACCTTCCACGGTCTGAAGGGGCTACAGGAAAGCCAGAGAGGGACTTTACATCATGAACTGGAGTGACAGGACAAGGGGGAATGGGTCAGACTGGAAGAGGGGTAATTTAGGTCACATATTGGGAAGAAATTCTCTGTGAGAGAGGGGAGGCCCTGGCACAGGTTGCTCAGAGAAGCTGTGGCTTCCCCTGGATCCCTGAGAGTGTCCAAGGCCAGGTTGGATGGGGCTTGGAGCATCCTGGGATCATGGAAGGTGTCACTGCCATGGCAGAAGGTGGGACTGGACAACCTTTAAGCCCCTTCCCAAAGCATTCCAGGGCTGTGTTGAGGCAGTGTGGCCCTGGCCCACTCACAGGGTAGATGATGCTGCAGAGCCTCTCGAAGATGAACACGGGGGTCCTGTAGTCGTCGAGGCTGTAGCGCTTGGCAGTCTCTATGCACACGGCCATGAACGCCTTGGTCTCTGACTCTGTGCCTGCCAACAAAATGAAGCTTTAAAATGGACACTGCAGTCAATTTTATAGATCCCACTTTAAATCCTCGTGCAGCCAGCCCCACGCTTTGGTGTTCTCTCCTTCTGCGAGTCCACTCTGTGATAGATGGAAGGTAATTATTGGTAGGGTCACTAGGAAAGCCTCTGCACGGCTGGGCTGCAGTAAAACAGCCCCATAAAAATGAGGAGGCAGAGATTCCTGGAAAAGAAGAGGTGACTAGGAATGCCATTCAACTGCTCTGTGCCAACAGAAAATACTGGAAGCCATAAACCCCCTGATTATAGCAGTCATTTAGAAAAGTTCTTTGTGTGGCTGTTCTGCTTTTCCATCTTGGTTGATCCCAAGGCTGGATTTATGGGACAGAGGTGGCTTTACCTGTTGTCATGTCCTCCAGCATCTCCAGCAGCATGTCCTGGGTCTCATCAATCAGCTTTGTCCTCTGCACCACCAGCTTCCTCAGGCACAGGTACCCATTGAGCACTGTGCCCACCAGCCTGCTCTTGAAGTGCCTTTTGATGGACTCCACCTCCACAAAGGAAGAGAGAAGACCTGGAAAGACACAGAAATTCAGGAGGTGGCAGAGAATTGGATTTCTAAACTTCATAGCAGTAAATAGGGCACAATAACATAAAAATGGCTTGTTCCAGCTCCTATTGCTCTGTGGTTTAAAGCTCATTCCTGTAAACTGAGTGGTTGGAGGCAAAAGCTTTGGCCTGGCTTGTAAATTGTAAAATATGAAAAATAGTTTGGGAATGAGGAAAGAGCTTAAGGAGTGTCCTGTGTGCTTGATACAAAATTCTGCACTCTTTGGCGTTTTTCTGTTGCAAGCTCTTCCAAAAGTAGATGATTGCTCCTCTTGTAATTCTTCTAATACCTCTGATGATGTGAAATGACTTATCAGTGACATCACCAAACTGGTCACTCCTACAATAAAGTAAAGAATCAGCAAACACAAGAATTCTTTCCCATGACACACTGATCAACATGCTGCCTCTTGCAAGAAGCCAGGCTTTATAGATTCACCCACTAAGGGCTGAAGAATGTGAAAGAGGATACAAAAAACAATGATCTTGTTCATGAGGTATGTCCCTTTCCGATAAATTTTTGTAAAAGGGTATACACCCTAGAAGATGAAAAAAAAGCTCTCCGAGAATAGGGAGGTAGGAACAACAGGTAGGAATAAAGCAGCAGTATTTACAGTGGTGTACAATGTAATAAAGTGAAATGATGAAGCTTGCCTGGTATGTTACCACAGTTCAGCTAAAAACTCTTACTGACCACAAAAAAAATATGGAAAAATCCATTTAGAGATTAAGTGCTAAATCGATGGCAAAAATCCAGTGCTGACAATGGCAGCACGACTGAATGAGATCTCTCTGAAATCCTGCCACAGGCTGTTAGAGAACAAAGATCCCCCAGCTCTAACCCTGCTGCAGGCCCACTGAATACCTGTGAGACTCTTCAGGGCATATCCCTGCTGCAAATCCGTGCTGAGCGTTGCTTCCTCCAAGGCCAGCAAACGAGCTATTTCCTGAAAATAATTAACAGCCTGTTAGGCCAAGACCCTGCAACCAACAACCACTGGAGTGTCCAACACAGGCTGCAAAGGAACCCAGCACAGAAACTGAGCCAGGCACAGAGAAAGCACAACTGCAACGGCAGGGAGGGGGAAAGGAGAGGGAAACTGCCACAAATATCCCCCTCAATTTCTGCACCTTCCTGCTACCACTGCTATGGAGAGTGTCACCTGCCTCTTTGGAGTGCAGCAGGGATCCCCACGGAAAACTCACACCACTCTGAACAATCCAAACTCAGAGTGCTGCTTCTCCAAAGGCTGTAATTCCCATTTCTGCAGCAATGGCAGCACACCTGATCCCTCCCTGTCCCTAAGGGCTCTCAGAGTCCTGCCTGGGGGCTGCACAACAGCTTCCAGCTCCGACCTGGTGCCCAGAGAGTGCAGCAATATTTACAATCCCAGAGCAGTTAATTAAAATGCTGAGGAATTCTCCAGCTGGGGCTAAAACCCCCATGGCTCCCTCTGTTCAGAGCTAACAGCACTAAAGTGTGAACTTGAGAACCCTGGCAGGGTGAGCGGCAGGGCACTGAACAAAGGGATGGAATTTCAAAAGGAAAAAAAAGCCAAGCTAACAGGTCATTTCCTGCGCACAAATCCATACCTTAGTGATGAGGCTGCCAATGTAGGGCAGAACCCCTCTGGCTGCCAGGTACACCTTCCAGTGGGCAGGTTTGATGAGTTTCTGATACAGGGCCAGGTACTCAGCAGCACATTCACCAGCAATGCTCAGCTCATCCAGGTAGCTGAGAAAGTGAAACACAAGCTGACAACCCCTTCATAGCAAGAAAAGGCATTCCAGCTTAAGAAGGCTGTGGAGAGGAAGAAAAAGCCTCCAGAAATCCATCCTCCCTCTTGTCCTTGCTAACAGCATCACTGATATTCATTACGTGCTGGTGAAATTAGTATTTGTCCCAAAAAGGAGTTGACTGTGCTATCAGCATGAGCTGGGGTAAGTTATGTCACAGCAGTTGGAAGAGAGTTCACCCTATTATTCTGTTGAAGAGGCAGGGGAAACGTTGGCCACACAGCTCAACAGCTGATCTTTACTTCTACAATAAGTACAGGCAGCAAGAGCTCATTGCCAGGCAGCAACCCCCAAGTCTCCCTAAATCTGTACCCTCCCAGCTAATTAAGTTTAAAAATCCAGCTCAAAAAGACCCCTGAACTGCAGGTATACAAGGGAGAGATCCTGATGGGAATTGAAGACAAATGCTCGTGGAGCTGCCAGGAATGGCAGCACAGGAATGTGTTGCACAGGAATGTCCTCACCTGGTGAGGAGATCGAGGACCTGCTGCTTCCTGCTGGGGATGGTGGCCAGGGCCTCCACGATGGTGCAGGCAGCCTGCCTGGCAGCCTGGGTGGCAGGAGTGAACAGCACCTGGGGCACAGGCAGGAAAAGCCAGGTCACACCGATGGGCACAGATGAACTTGTCACAGCTCACAAAAGGCACAACATCCAGGGCTGTTGGGTGACCTGGTGGCAGCGTTTTCTTGTTCTCCCAACCACCTGGTTGTGTGACAATTCCTGCTCTGCTCAGCACCAAAGTATTTAAAGAGTTCCAGGTGTGTGTGACCTGCTAATCCACACACACAAGAAGCAAAGCTTTGGTCCAGGACCCTCAGAAGTGCAGCTCATTAGACAGGCAGGAGCACCGTGGCGATCAAAGGTTCAGAATTTAAGAACCCACAGACTCCCAGATCAAAGTTTGATGAAGCATTTCTAAAGGAACACAGCTGCAAACCTGACTTGGAGTTAGAGGCAGTGAGTGCCAGCCAGCCCTGCACAGGAACTGCAAGAAACCACCCACACTGTGTGGCTGAGCCCTGCCCCGGGGCCCTCCCCACCTTTACCTGTCGCAGCCAATTGTTGTGTCCCAGCTTGAGATCCAGAGGACAAGTTCTCTTCCCACGGCGACTCATGAACTGCTTCCACTTCCAGACGTATTTTTCTGACAAGTAGAGCTGGTGAAGCTCAGCTTTGCTGGGAGTTTTCCCGTTGGCATCTGCACCTGCAATATTGAGCAGAGCCCCAGAGAACTGTCAGCAGTCATGAACTACAAACTGCCAGAGTATTTTTGTCTTCTTACTGGAACTCGCCAAACTCCAGCTGAGAAGCTGAGTGCTTCCCATCTCCTTCTGCTGCCCTTTTCACTCCTCTGTGGAGCCATGCTCAATTCCAAGCCTCATGGAAACCTCAGGAATTCCTCTCTCAAGGAATTCCACCAGCTTTCCAGCTGGCTGGTATCAATTTAAATAAGCAACGAGTTTCATTTTTCAAATTTTTGCCTGATTCTCTTTGGGCACAGAGCATTTTCTGTCCAGGGTTTGAGGCACACAGCCTGGAAAAGTCAGTGCTACGACTCTAAGGGCTAAATGTGAGGAGGGTATCAGATGTCATGGGACAGAAACCAACACAACTGCACAGAAGCACATTCCTTATTCAATCTGGGGACACATGTTCCTGCACAGAACTGCACCAGGTCACAGGCACAGGGCTTACCTCTGGCAGGGAGGCACTTCTTCCAAGCTTCATATGATGCTTTGGGGTCCCTCTTGAGCCACAGCTGAGCCTGTGCATGGATTTCATTGCTGTAAGGCTTCACTGTGGTGAGAGCATCCATGGGCACATCCTAACAAATAAAAAAAAAGCTCTGTGATTCTTCAAAAAGCCACAGTCTGCTCCCCAAGAGCAACTCCTGAGGTGAATCACTGGGGCTGGGCCACCAAGAGGCAAATGCAGCTCTAGGACAGCAGCAGAGTAACACAGTGCCTGTTAATGGTGAACTAGGAGAGATATTCCAGTTCCTACTGAAATATCAGTAAACCCATCTGACATCCATCTGTGATTATCAGACAGGCAGATCAAAGCAGAAAAATACCTTCTCTCCTGCAAATCTAATCCTAAATTAAAATCAATAGCAGTCAGTCAATATATTTTAATGAGAACTGTAGCTCTGTATGTAAAAATCTGAGTGAGAAGTACTTGATTCTATCAAATTTAGGAACTTGATTCTACAAAGCTGCTGAAGGCACCACAAGCCTGCTCAAAATAACCAAGCTGTGGCTTTCCCCATGCCTCAGATCTGAGGGGCAAAGAGCAAACCCTGAACACTTGTGGTCAAAGTCACCAAAACCCAGTGAAAAACAGGAATAGTCATCCGTAATTTGCAGTGTGTAAAGACCAGAGTCAGAGGGCTTGTGCTTCCCCAGGAACAGTGACCAGGAAAAGCAAGTCCTGCCTTCCTCACAAACTAATTCCTCGCTGAGATCAGCCTGTCAGACTTCCATCAGCAAATTCTCAGTGTTTTGCTCAGCCTCTAAGGCAGTACCTTGTTTTTCTTGCTGGTTGGAGCAGGTGGTTTGATGAGCTTCTGAAGGATGCGCAGGCACATGAGGGTGATGTTTTCCACAACCACTGGAGTCTTGATGTTCACGGCCATCAGGAAGAGGCTGAGAGCTGAAAGCAGACAGGGATGTTCATTATCCTGGGAGAGCTGCAGACAGGACACACCTGCACAGCTCCAGACAGCACTTGGGATGGTTTAGAGGTGGGTTTAGAGGTGGAAATCCTCCAGTCCGTGCTGGCTGTGGGCACAGCACAGTGAGCCCTGGGCTGGGTCTGGACTCACCGCAGCGCAGGCGCAGCTCCCAGCAGCTGTCCTCCTTGGAGATGGAGTCTGTCAGCAGCAGCATTTCGTACTGCAGGCTGCTGGCCTGAAACACAGAGTGTTGGAGCTCTAGGGGCTGCCCTACTCCCTTCTGCCTTCTCATGTTTAAGAAACTCAGGCTCAAAACACATGGATCTAAGTGAATTTAATCCCATGCACGCTTGGGTGACTGGTAACCTGCTGGAGAGGTACAGGCAAAGCCAAGATGGGGAACTGCCTAAGGAAACTTCAGCAAGTACCTGCACACAAAATTTTGTGCTGTACTCTGACATTTATGTCATTTCCTATCGAGACTCAGGTTTTTTTCTTACAAACAGACCATAAGAGAGAAGATGCAATGATTAGAATACACCAGAGGTGTAGAGGGGCAGAACAAAGAAACAGGCAAACACTGGAGTCTCTTACCAAGTCTGGATTTGCCCAGTGTCCCTTCAGAGCCGCAGAAACCTTTCCAATGATTAAGTCATTCATTTGCTGTGTGGCCTCTGGATTGTCCCTGATTCCAGGAGGAAAAAGACAACACTGTTATGCTCTGCTTGTACTAAATGCCAAAAGCTCCTGGGATTTCAGCTCAGCTGGTAACAAATGCACAGGGAGTTGGACGTTATCCTTTGCTGGTCTATGACACACCCATGGCAGGGGGTGGGACTGGGTGGTCTCTGAGGTCCCTTCCAACCCAGACCACTTTGTGATTCTCAGGTAACTCCCCCTAAGAGGCTTTCCCTCCCCAAGGGGGCTTTCCTGATGTCTTTTTGAGACTACCTAAAAACAGAGGCCAGATAAAATTAAGGGAATAAAAAGCGCTTGTATTTACTGAAGGGCCCTCAGGTACATTTTGGGCAGATGAAGCCCTCCAGGGGCTACACCCAAAATGGACCATGGGTCACGTGTTTTCACACTTTTATAAGCTGGGTCCATTTGCATATTGGGGGTTAATCCTCCAATTACAGCTTCAGGTAATGAAGTCATTTACTCCAAGTTTGCTTCCCTCAACTCACTTTTGGTTACAGTTTTGGTTCCAGTTTTGGTTCCAGAAGGGGCCTGAGGCAGTGAGGTGTCCTCGATTCCCAGGCCCAGAGAGGAATTGCTGTGTCTGCCCAAAATGGGAGAACAGCAGCTGACACTGTGTGTGGAGTTCAGAGTCACACACTAAACAACTGCAGGGTCACAAATAGGTGAGAAATATCAAAGCTGAAATCCCAAGGCTCGTTCCCGAGGACGGGGCTGTCCCCAGAGCAGCCCTCACCTGGTCAGGAGGCACATGAGCTGCCGCACCTCCTCCCGCATGGCGGCCGCGCCCCGCCGCAGGTTGTAGTCGAAGAGCTCCCGGATGAGCCCCTGGGCCACCAGGATGTGCCGGATGGCGCCGTTGGTGGCCAGGGCCCGCAGCAGGGTGATGCAGTGCTCCGTGACGGCCGAGGCGCAGCCGTAGCACTTGGTGGAGGAGGTGTGGCCGCAGCCCAGCACCGACAGGGCGCGGTACTGGCTGGCCGTGAAGGTGGGCAGCGCCGAGCTGCGGGACGACTTGGTGGCCGCCTCGCGCTGCTGCAGGTCGTACTCCAGCAGCTCCTTCCGGGAGGCAAACACTTTCTGGGAACACAGATGAACAGATGAGGGATTGTGAGCCAGAGCACAATGCCAGTCACAGGTTATTTTCACTGCGAATTTTGTGGAGAAATGTTTTTAACCAAGTGTTTCAGCGGCTCCTTGCAGGAGGTGAACGCTTTCTGGGAACACAGATGAGGGATTGTGAGCCAGCACACGGTGGGTGCCAGTCACAGGTTATTTTCACTGCGTGTTTGGTGGTGAAATGTTTTTAACCAAGTGTTTCAGCGGCTCCTTGCAGGAGGTGAACGCTTTCTGGGAACACAGATGAACATATGAGGGATTGTGAGCCAGCACACAATGCCAGTCACAGGTTATTTTCACTGCATGTTTTGTGGAGAAACGTTTTTTAACCAAGTGTTTCAGCAACTCCTTCCAGGAGGTGAACGCGTTGTGGGAACACAGATGAACATATGAGGGATTGTGAGCCAGCACACTTTTGTGGAGAAATGTTTTTAACCAAGTGTTTCAGCAGCTCCTTCCAGGAGGTGAATGCTTTGTGGGAACACAGATGAGGGATTGTGAGCCAGCACACAATGCCAGTCACAGGTTATTTTCACTGCATGTTTGGTGGAGAAATGTTTTTAACCAAGTGTTTCAGCGGCTCCTTGCAGGAGGTGAACGCTTTCTGGGAACACAGATGAACATATGAGGGATTGTGAGCCAGCACACAATGCCAGTCACAGGTTATTTTCACTGCATGTTTTGTGGAGAAATGTTTTTAACCAAGTGTTTCAGCAACTCCTTCCAGGAGGCGAATCTTTTGTGGGAACACAGATGAACATATGAGGGATTGTGAGCCAGCACACAATGCCAGTCACAGGTTATTTTCACTGCGTGTTTTGTGGAGAAATGTTTTCAACCAAGTGTTTCAGCAGCTCCTTCCAGGAGGCGAACCCTTTGTGGGAACATGGATGAGGGATTGTGAGCCAGCACACAATGCCAGTCCCGGTCACAGGTTATTCTCACTGCAAATTTTGTGGAGAAATATTTTTAACCAAGTGTTTCCAAACTTGAAATCCTTCATGGCAACGGCAGACTTGGGAAATCCATGAGGAATATCAGCCTAACTCCCAGTTATCCTCCCTGCTGTTTACACTACATGCAATGTAACACTGGAAATGTGACAAATCCATACTTTTAATTACTATTAATACTGGCAGAGTAAGTCAGAGTAATTTATTCTTTATAGAAAGAGCTAAATATATTTAATATGCTTAAATATCACAGCCAAAAGGACATCCATGATGTAGCAGGTTTTCCAATGTTTATGTGACTTGTTGAACACAAATAATTACATTTAATTTATAAAACGCTTCTGTAGGTCACCTTTTAGACTGGTGTGTTTTCAAACACTTGGATACATGCAAAAATTCAATTCTCTTTAATTAACCATCTGTTCAGTCTCCTGCTCTCCATGATGTAGCTGCTGAGAAAACCAGTTTCACAAGCTAGCTGAAACGTTAATAACTAATACAGAGCTTTTAGAAATTATTATTATTTCCCTGAAAAGATGCAGCTGATCACCTGTTGTTAATGATATCATTAAATGAAGAATGGCAACATGTTGGGTTTTTTCCTAATAACCACCTGACCCAAATCCAGACCAAAGCACATCGTACCTGGATGATTTTGGAGAGTTCATCAAAGGAGTTCTTGCAGTCCCCACAGTACTCCTGGGCTAACTGCAGGATGTACCTGTTCACACTGGCTGAGGTAGAACTGATCCCTCCACCGCTGCCCGACTCATCCTGGAACGGGGGAAAGCCAAGAGGAATCACAACTGGAGGCTCCACACAAAAATAACAACTGCAGGGCAGCACCTGAGGCCAGGACTGCCTTGGGCAGAGCCCAGGCCGGTGTGCCCCCAGCCTGGAGGTCTGTGCAGGCTCCACCTGGCCCTCCTCACCTGGGGTTTTTCAGGGGCTGCCTCGTTCACTTTGCACAGGAGGTTCTCCAGCTGCGGCCGGTGTCCCATCAGCTGGTGATACACCCTGTCAGCCTTGTCCAGCAGACTGTTGATGTTTGTCACTGCCTGCAAAGGGAGAAGGAAACTCTTATTTCATATTCACAACTACAGCCACCAAGCTCCAAGTTTTCTCTTTTGCCTTTCTTAGGGGAAGAGGGGGGGAAATCACTAAACAGTGACCCTGCAGCCTGGTTCTGCCCTGAGAAGCACTCTGGTGACACCACTGAGCACACCCTGTGACACTACACTGTGCACATCCTGTGACACTACACTGTGCACACCCTGTGACACTACACTGTGCACACCCTGTGACACTACACTGTGCACACTCTGTGACACTACACTGTGCACACCGATCCTTTGGGACAGGACATAGAGTGCAGAGGGCTCCTCATTCATCACCAGGGCTCCTCAGGTGGGATGGGAAGCAAACAGAACAACCCAAACCCATCCCCTTCTGCAGCAAGGAGAAGAGATGCAGTCAGTTCATACACGAGGCACTGAACCCTGTCTTTTGAAGAATCACTTTTGTGGTGGAGCAAGACACAAACCCAGAATGTTGCTCTACTTTTACAGCCTTCTCATGTTTTCATTCTTGGAGAGTTCTCATGCAATGTAACAAAACCGAAGACTGATATTTTGTAAATACATTCCTTCCAGGGGAAAAGACAAATTAATAAACTGCTAGTTTGACCAGTGGGGTCTGAGGGGTGTCAACCTCGTCCCCCCAATCGCTGGTCAAAGTTCAAACTCTATTTAAACCCTGAATGTAAAAATAAACATCTTTTTCCCACTCTCAACTTGACAAGTGAGTGTGGTTCTTTTTGTGTCCTCTTGCGACACCAGAATGCATCAGTCAGTGAGGAGCCTTGAAGGGTTTTGACAGGGGATGGAGCTCTGCTGTCCCCACGAGAGGGGATGGAGCTCTGCTGTCCCCACGAGAGGGGATGGAGCCCTGCTGTCCCCATGAGAGGGGATGGAGCCCTGCTGTCCCCACGAGAGGGGATGGAGCCCTGCTGACCCCACGAGAGGGGATGGAGCCCTGCTGTCCCCACGAGAGGGGATGGAGCCCTGCTGTCCCCACGAGAGGGGATGGAGCCCTGCTGTCCCCACGAGAGGGGATGGAGCCCTGCTGTCCCCACGAGAGGGGATGGAGCCCTGCTGTCCCCACGAGAGGGGATGGAGCCCTGCTGTCCCCACGAGAGGGGATGGAGCCCTGCTGTCCCCACGAGAGGGGATGGAGCCCTGCTGTCCCCACGAGAGGGGATGGAGCCCTGCTGTCCCCACGAGAGGGGATGGAGCCCTGCTGTCCCCACGAGAGGGGATGGAGCCCTGCTGTCCCCACGAGAGGGGATGGAGCCCTGCTGTCCCCACGAGAGGGGATGGAGCCCTGCTGTCCCCACGAGAGGGGATGGAGCCCTGCTGTCCCCACGAGAGGGGATGGAGCCCTGCTGTCCCCACGAGAGGGGATGGAGCCCTGCTGTCCCCACGAGAGGGGATGGAGCCCTGCTGTCCCCACGAGAGGGGATGGAGCCCTGCTGTCCCCATGAGAGGGGATGGAGCCCTGCTGTCCCCACGAGAGGGGATGGAGCCCTGCTGTCCCCGTGAAAGGGGATGGAGCCCTGTTGTCCCCACGAGAGGGGATGGAGCCCTGCTGTCCCCAAGAGAGGGGATGGAGCCCTGCTGTCCCCACAGTGGCCCAGAGCTCCAGTGTGTCCTGCCAGGCTCACCTTCTTGCGATCCTCCTCGTTCTCGATGGGGTCCACGGCACAGCAGGGCTTGGCGTAGAGCATGAAGTCGAAGCGGGCGTATTTACAGAAGCCACAGGCATTGCACAGGAAGGGATCCTTCTCGTCGTAATTGATGGACCTGAAAGGCAAGGCAGCAGCTCAAAACCTGCAGCTCAAGGCAACTGAGGCAAGGAAACAAACTGGATGGACTCAGTTAAAAGAGGTGTGTGACTCTTAAAGCATCTTGGGGACCAGACTGCCCCCGGGGAAGGGAAATACTTGAGAATCAAAACCTACAGATCAGACGACAAAATGTCCTTACGGCAGTGCCACATTCTGGCTGGAAAAAGCAGGAAGAGAAATTATTCCTAACAATTCCACTTTAATGACAGTAATTCCCAGTAGAATGTCAGGCTGGGGCACTGTGTCCTTTAGGAGAACACAGATAAAGGAATTGTACTAGTTTGTAGGGTCTGGGCTTTGCAGTGGGACTGATTGCAGCACTTCTTACCCCACTGCAGACCAGGGCAGCAGAGAGAACTGATTTATAGCTCCCAGAAGCCCAGAAGGGATGTGGAAACCTTTCCACACTCCAGCTATCACCAGCAAAGAGCCCACTAAACACCTCGAATCCCATGAGAATTAAAGAGGAGTAAGGGACAACAATAAGGGGAAAATGATACCAGATAAGGAGACAAAAGTGACAAAAGGATTTCTAAGGCTGTAGTGGAAGTGTGAATAGCACACAGTAAATTACCCCTGAGCCTGCTCTGAATGAGGAGAGCACAACAAAAGCCATGAATAGAACTGTCTGTCCAGCCCCAGCCAGGGATCCTGAGGGAAGCCCTGCAATCCCACAGCCGAACTCCAGCCTCCAGCCCAGGCAGGCCAAAAATAACCTGCTCCAGGGAATTCTGTGGTGTGAACTTCGAGGGCTTGATGTGAAACTTCAGCTCACTGAGTATTGTGCTCCCAGGCTCCCTTTGTTAGCCTGCATTATATTAAATCCCTGTAAGCCTGTTTTATACTTCCCCACTAATTTGATTGTGTGCTTGTATTAACCAGAATGGGGGATTTACATGGCAGCGGGTGTGGGGCACCCTGGAGGGCTCTGGGGGACACACACACCTGCACTTTTGGCACTGTCACACGCTTTGGGCACCCTGGGGACACAGTGACACCCACAGACCTGCACCTGTGGCCCTGGTAGACATTCTGGGGACACACACAGTGACTCTGGGGACACACACAGTGACACTGGGTATACTGGGGACACACACAGTGACTCTGGGGACACATACAGTGACTCTGGGTACACTGGGGACACACACAGTGACTCTGGGGGCACACACAGTGACTCTGGGGACACCCAGTGACAGCCTGACCTGCACTTGTGGCACTGCTAGACGTTCTGGGGACACACACAGTGACTCTGGGGACACCCAGTGACACGGGGGACAGCCTGACCTGCACTTGTGGCACTGGTAGACGTTCTGGGGGCACACACGGTAACTCTGGGGACACCCAGTGACTCTGGGGACACACTCAGTGACTCTGGGGACAGCCAGTGACAGCCTGACCTGCACTTGTGGCACTGGTAGACGTTCTGGGGGCACAGTCAGTGACTCCGGGGGCACACCCAGTGACTCTGGGGACAGCCAGTGACAGCCTGACCTGCACTTGTGGCACTGGTAGACGTTCTGAGGACACAGTCAGTGACTCTGGGGGCACACACAGTGACTCTGGGGCCACCCAGTGACACAGGGGACAGCCTGACCTGCACTTGTGGCACTGGTAGACGTTCTCGCCGCAGTTGCCGCACACGCCGGGGTTGGCGGGCACGGAGGCGCTGCAGCGCGGGCACTGCAGGGTCTCGGTGGACGCCTGGTAGTTCTCGTAGAAGTCGGCGAACTCGATCATCAGGTTGGAGGCCACGATGGGCAGGGGCAGATCGATCTTCACCTCCGTCTGCCCCGGGGTCAGCTGCACTTTCTTGGCCTTGTGCCAGCGGGCCGGCCTAGAGGAGGGGTGGGAAGGGGAAGGAAGGGGAGAAAAGGAAAGGAAGGGGAGAAAAGGAAAGGAAGGGGAGAAAAAGAAAGGAAGGTTTTCCAGAGGGAAGTTCCCTCCCCACCCACGTGTGAGGAGAAGCCAAATGCAACCGTCTCGGCTCCAAATCTCCTTTAACTGGGATGAATGGAGAGCAGTTCTAGGATTCGTTTCCTTAGCTTCTGTATTGACATGATATGTAGCCAGAAATACATTTTAAGCCTTTATCCTCTTCATAGAGAGAGACTGTTTGGGATTAAAGAGCTGTTGATGCCTCATGGAAAAACTTTAATTCTACAGACATTTTCTAGGGATTTTCACCTCCATTTTTTTATTAGTAAGGACATTTGCATGAAAACAGGATATTTATTTCTTAAAGATCTCATCTGCTCCCACTGCTTATTCTCAACCTGAAGTCAGAATCCTCTCTTTGTGACATCATAATCCTCTCCACAGCAGCCACTTGTGATGTCACAGAGGATTAAGACTTCAAATAAGCAATAAGCGGCGGGCACAGATTAATCCCTAAGCCAGAGAGATCTGATTCTGGTGAGAACATCTCAAGAAGTAAGAAGGGGAAGCACATAAGCAGGACTGGCTCCAGACTGAGCAGCGTGTTGAAAAGGAGCCATTTCTGGTAGGTAAAGCAGAGCTGAGAGTGAGACCATCCAACTTCTAATTTTAATTCCACTCTATGGCTTCAAACAAACAATGTTAATGCTTTCAGCATTCCTGGACATGCTGCAAAGTCCAAATCCCCTTTGGAGTCAAACTACCCATGAAGTGCTCTCGGTATTACTACTGGTTCCCACACAATTAAGTCAGGTGCTTAAAAGCGAGCCTGGACAAAGTTAGAATCCACAGATTTTACAGGCATTTTTCAAGCTTCAGAGGAAATCTGGATCTTTGCTTGAACAATTGTAGGGGGTTCAGAACAATCCCACCCAATGTGGGCTGAGAGTGATGAGTAATAAGGAGGAACCTTGGGGAAAAGCAAGAAGCCAAGGGAAGGAAGCAAATCCAGAGACCGCACTCAAAACTTGATGAACATACTTGTTCTTCAGCTCCACGATGGCCTGCACGGTCCTGTTGTTGTAGTAGAGGTTGATGGTTCGCACCATCTTGGTTCGTTTCAGGTCTCCAATCTTCACTGTCACCTTGCTGATGGTGTGGCTGCCAATGAGCTTCACCACCTGCTGCGTGGTCGTGTAGCGCGTGTCCACTTTGATGGACGAGAGCTTGATGTACTGGGGAGACAAACCAAGGACACACGGCCTGTCTCAGGGCATCCCAAAACCTCAGGGACACAGGAATCCACATCTGGAAAGGGCTGGGATCCCTGAGGTACTGGGGAGAAAAACCAAGGACACACAGCCTGTCTCAGGGCATCCCAAAACCTCAGAGACACAGGAATCCACATCTGGAAAGGGCTGGGATCCCTGAGGTACTGGGGAGAAAAACCAAGGACACACGGCCTGTCTCAGGGCATCCCAAAACCTCAGAGACACAGGAATCCACACCTGGAAAAGGCTGGGATCCCCACCACTGGAAAGGATTTCCTAACAGCAGTTACTGCTGGTGTCATGCAGAGCAGCTGCAGCTGTGCCAGGGGAGGGTCAGGCTGGAGATCAGGAAAGGTTCTCCCCCCAGAGGGTTCAGGCACTGCCCAGGCTCCCCAGGGAATGGGCACGGCCTGAGGCTGCCAGAGCTCCAGGAGTGTTTGGACACCACTCCCAGGGAT
The DNA here is from genome assembly GCA_008694505.1 of Cyanoderma ruficeps. NCBI lineage: Eukaryota > Metazoa > Chordata > Aves > Passeriformes > Timaliidae > Cyanoderma > Cyanoderma ruficeps. The sequence goes on from VZDJ01000034.1 coordinate 260,380, forward strand.
GCCCAGGGTGGGATTGCTGGGATGTCCTGTGCAGAGCCAGGGGGTGGATTTGATCCTTGTGGGCCCTTTCCAAGGCAGGATATTCCATGACTGTGTGATTCCAGGGTTACTTACACAGAAGGGCACCTCGGGGTTGTTGCAGACAAGGCAAGGATCACTCTCCAGGTAGTAGCCATCGAACTCCACGAGCCCAGACAGCGTGCTGGAATGAGGGAACAACACTCTCACATGGACCTGGCCTTTTGCTGCTTTAAACCCAGACTATTCCACCAGAATCACTTTAATTTCCCCCAGTCCCAGCGTGTAACAGAACTGTCACAATGTAAATCACACTGGAAATAAAAGGTTTTAACTAAGCAGCATTTTTACTGTAATTATCAGTAAAAATGATAGGGTGGGACCAAGAACACAACACTGAAAACTGCACATCTCTATTCTCCAGCTGGGCCTAAGATTTTATAACATTTGCTGACAGTGAAAGCAGAAGAGCTGTGCTGGTAGGGCACAATGTCAGGTTTCCATGTGGCAGAAAGGATTCTGCTGTTTTCCCAAGCCCAGCAGGCACAGAACCTCAGTAGGGCCCATCCCCACCACCATCCCATCAGCAGAATTCCCCCAAGGATGGAGCTCAGCTGGAAAACCCTTCAGGGTCATGGATCAAAGGCAGACGTGACTCACTTGTAGATGTTGGAGTTGGGGTGATTGGTGAGAATGTGGTTTTGAGTCCGGAGGATCTCCACGGCCTTTTGGGAATATTCCTTCAGCTGAAATGCAACCAGGAAAAGACAGTCTTCAAAACAGTGCTTTTACTGCCACACAGACACAGATATCCCTCATCTCATGGTATTCCAGGTCCCCCAGAAGAGGCACACACCACACCTGCAGGAATTTATGTGTTTAAATCATTACCCAGGACTGTAATCAATCCTAAAATTTGAGATTTATACAGTAAATCCTGTTTGTCAGTCAATCCATGCAAATGCCTGCCAAGATTTGTACACATTCCCCACTCCTTAAACATACTCAGGCAAGTATCAATGGGTCTAAATTATTTGTTACCAATTCCACTGATCCCCTAAAAGAGGCCACCACTTCCTTTGTTCAAAAATCATGGTTACAAAAGATTCCTGGTAGTTGCTACATCAAAAATCTATAAACTGGAGCTGCCAGATTCACAAAAGCCCCATATTTTTCTCAATAAATAAAAAACTCACCAGCACAATTTCATCCCCAAAACAAGAAAACAAAAATCCACACTTCCAAATTTTTTAAGGATCCTGCTTTTTTAAACGTTAAAGTTGTAGGAACACAAAAAAATTTCCACCAGAAGCTCTTCTGACAGAAAAATCTGCCCCAGCTGTATCATAAATGAGCACCTGGGATGTTGTACCTCCCTTCTGGAACATCACTGTACCTTTTTCTCAGTCTGCTGTGTTTTCAGGGAGAAATACCCCAGGAGATCCACAAACTGGGCAGCCTTTCTTCCATAGGCTGGGAGCTCTGGCCAGATGGACCACATGAGATCCAGCAGCAACTCCTGCTGGGACTTGTTGGAGTTCCTGTTAAGTGGATTACAGACAGTCAGGGTCCTGAAGATGGCACACATCTTGTGCAGAAGGAGAATACAAGCTTCAGTCCACCAAACTGGGAAACCACCACCTTGCAGAGCTCACAGAGCTAAATCCCACCATCCCTTGAACCCAGCTGTCTTCCGGCACTCCAAAATAAAAGCAGCTGTCCTGAAACAACTCCAGCCTCCTGAAGGGCTCCTTTCCCCACACAATTCCCAACTCTTCAGTGAGTCTGGATCTGCCTCAGAAACTCACTTTGCCCACAAACACCTGCTCCTGGGTCATGACAGGAGTCAGATTTGGCAGACAGAAATAAAATGCTCTCTGCAGACGACAACTGATCATGGGTAAGTCACAACTTTCACCTCCAGTAACTGCAAATCAGTGAGGGCAGTTCCAGAGGGGGCCAACACCTGCAGGCTCCAGCATCCTTCAGAGAGGGGCTCTGGCAGTGCCCCAGCCCCTGGGCTCACCTGTAGATGTGCAGGGCCAGGCAGTGGGCCTGCCACCTCACCGAGGAGGAGTTGGATTCCAGCAGGAAGCAGCGCAGGAACTGGATGAGGGTCTCCTTGTCAGCAAACTTGTTCAGTTGGTTCACCAGGGCTGTGCACAGCTGGTCCTCCTGACTGCCTGAACCCTCACCTAGGGACACAGGGAAGGCTTTAGGGAGAAGATAAATGCAGCACCTCACAGGCAGGCCACTCTCCTATTTCCAGGAGTCAGGATAATGGGGACAAATCATTATGTTTAAGGGACCTGGAAAGTTTAACATTCCTGTCTTTTGCAAAAATATAAGCCAGTAGTCCTGACTAACAGGAAAAAAAAACTGCAGGAAAACTTGCCAGTGAGGACGTGAGAAATGTGCTACACATCTTGATAAAAAGGACTGACCATGAGGCAATGAAAAGCCTCACAGAGAACCATCTGATGGTGAAAGCCAAAGCGGCTCCTTGAAGAAAAGCCAAGAGAGAATTTATGCCCGTGACTTTTACAGGGAAGCTTAATTACTTTCCCAGGACTGTGGATATTCATTAAGCCTCAGCCCTGGCTCCAGCAGAGCTTCCAAGGCAGCCAGAGGAAACAAGTCTGAACAGAATCACTGGGTGATTGCACAGCTAACTGGGTGTGCATCCCCAGGATTTGTTTTAATCCTAGTGAGCATTTCAGCCTCCTACAACCCAGGACAGGCAAGTTAAGTAGAAGCTGCTTCATCACTCGATTAGGTAACACCATTAGACAACTTCAAACCCACTCAAGGCAATAAACACAGCAGGTTTGGGATGCCCTCAGCATGTGACTTCAGCCCAACTCTTAGGACACGCTGCTTCACCTTAACCCCATCTACACATGGGAAAACTGCTCTTCTCTCCTGAGTGTGGCTATGGGAGCCCCTGCCACGAGCCTTTCCCAACAGTGGGATTTATCATCCAGTTATTTCTAAACAGAGCAAGAAAGGCTGTGAGGAGCAGACTTGCTCCCTAAAACCACAGGACAGGGCCCAGCTGCCCCTCACCCTCTCGCTCCTTCTCCTTTTCCTCCTTCTTGCTCTTTTTGGTGGAGGATTTGCTCTGTGCTGCTGCCTGCCCAGAGCCTGATGCTGCAGGAGCAGAGGTGGAAGAGGTGCTGGAAGCTCCAGAGGACGAAGCCACAGACAGCACTTTGCTGCCACACAGAGCACAAGACAACAGCTGCAGGAGAACCGGGGACACTCCTTCGTCTACCAGGAAGCTGACTTGGAGCAGGAAATACAGAACCGCTGTGGAGGAAAGGAGAAAATGTTTGAATCACACAGTCATGGGACATCCTGAGTTAGAAAAGGCCCACAGGGATTGAATCCAACCTCTGGCCCTGCACAGACACCCCAACATTCCCACCCTGGGCAGCCTGGGCAGTGCCCAGCACTCTCTGGGGGAAGAACTTCATCCATATATCCAACCTAACCCTGCCTTGACACAGCTCCATGCCACTAAAGCTTGAATTAAAAGAAGAGAAAAAAGAAAAAAAACACCCCAATCTAAACCAAAAGCTTTTGTACACAAGAACCAAATTCCCAGAACTGTCCTGTCCCTGCACCACAGAAGGCTAACATTGGGGTACACCAGGTACAGTGGCTCATCCCAAATTTCTCTCTGGGACAATGGTAGCACAAGCAAGAGAACACAGATCTCCTGTTCCTCTAAGTCATCCATTACACCATATTTTGCTCTTTAGCCAAGAACCAGATGCAATTAGGGCACTGGGATAATTAGTACTGGAAACAGTTCAGTCCAGTTCAGTCAAACCCTCAGCTGTGTCTCCCCTTTTCTGCTGAGCTTCTCCATCCCAACCACGACTCCACTGCTCCCCCAGACCCTGCAGAGACAGGACTCACAGTCATCCTTGATGCAGAATTTCTGCCAGTTCACTGTCCTCTGCGTGGCAATCTCTGCACAAGCCTTTAAATGCTCCATCTGCGGGCACAAAGGGATGGGATCAACCAGCACATCAGCATCCCCGTCACACCAGTGCCACTCCAAGGCCCTTTCCCTGCTCCTGGCCTTACCAGGGAGATCAGGGTGTCGTACTGCAGGGCAGAGCCCGAGCTGGCTGTCACCACACTGGCCCTGAGGAAGATGCCCTGCTCCTCCAGCAGCTTCTTGATGCCCCTGACGTGCGAGTCCAGCGTGTGCAGGTCCCGCAGCTGCCGGTACTTGTCCTTGGAGCCGCAGATGAACAGCAGCAGCTTCCGCACCTGCCGGCGCACGAACGGCGTCTGCTGGATCATCAGGTACTGCAGAGAGAGAGATGGGCACTGTCAGCCCCCTGCCCAGCAAAAATGAGGGGTTTCTTTCAAAAAAGAAAACTAATGGGAGGTGTGTTCACTCGGCTTTAAGGTGCTGGAAGTCCCAGGCAGAAGAAACACTGCACAGCAACACTGCACCACTTGCTGGAAACCATCCCTTGTCATCTGCAACCTCAGATAAACACCTAACCAAGGCTAATTAAGAAATCCTAACTCATACTTGTGTAAATGTAAGATAACTTGTGATATAAAGTAGGAAGCAAACTGAGAAAACAAACTCCAAATATCTTCCTGATTTCTTTTTTAAGGCCCAAGTACCAACAGCTGAGCAGGATGTTACATTTTTCCATCTCACAGCAGGTTTTCTCTCCAAGCTTTCTGGCAGCAACCACCGAGTTCCAAGAAATAACAGCAACCTCATTTTTCATGTGTATTTTCCTACAGGCTCCTGTTCAACAGGAACACACAAAGCCAAGAGTTCACCTTCTTTCAAGGAGATTAAAAATACAAGATGGAGCTGAGATCAGCTCTGCAAAAGCTCATCCCTCCCATGAAAGAAATCATTATTGGAGTTTTCTTGTGGAAATCTGCAGGTGTATCACGTTCTTGCTTACCTCAGACAAAAAGTAGAACCAGGAGTGATCGAAGATGGGCGGGGGGATGCGGGAGTTTGTGTCTGCAATCTTCTTGATCTGGTAGGGCAGGCGCAGCACCATCTCTGTCAGGAGCTGAGTGTAGGCCTCAAAAACATCTGCAGCATGACCCTGGCAGCAAGAGAAATCCCTCAGGCTCTGAGCACACCCAGAGGGGTGTCACGATGAATGATTTTTTAAAAACAAGGGATTTCTGCCCCTTTTCAGCCCAAAGAATGTTCCCAAATGACGAATGAAACCCTGCACAAGGCCTTGAACTGGATGACAGCTGTGAGGATGCACTAAGCTAGTCTGGAGTAATAAAGCAGTTCAACTTAGGAGCTTTCAGCTTAGGAGACATTCTTACATTTAGTCAGGCTTTTTTCAGTGCACCTGTACAAACACCAAACCATGGCATAATGGCACCACAGTGCTGGAACAAGCCTGGGAATTACTGTGGAAATTCCCATCCACCCTTCCACTTCCTTGGCACGCTAAGTTCAGGAATTCTGCCTGCCAAGCACAGGGAGTCATGGGCTGGAGCAGCTTCCCTTCAGGATGATTAACAATTCCTCCAGGAATAGTGACAGCAGCTGCACAGGACTCCTGGGTTAGGAGTGCACCAAGGGATGCAGTGAGCTGGGCTGCCCTGTGAGAACTCTGAGCACTCCCAGTTACAACTTTGGGCTAGAAGATGGATTTAGGTTGCTCTTCTAAGGGCAAACTCCTCCTCGTGCAGGGGGAGCTGCTTTGCCAGCCCCGTGCAGCCTCCTTGCAGGGCACAGCTCCCAGCACAGGGCAGGACTCACCTTCACATACTGGCGGAGGAAAAAGGGGCTCATGTCAGGGGGAGAGGAAGTGGTGTGAGGCTTCAGGAGCTGGCTGGTGGCCACAGGCTCCTCATCGTTCTGCTGGCTCTTCCAGTACTCCAGCAGGGACTTGAGCACGTGCAGACAGTAATCAACAGCACCAGAGCTCAGCAAGGCAGCTGCTGTGGCACTGGAGATCAGGGAGGAAGCCTGGAACAGAGGGAAGGAGCTGGATCAGGAACACACCTGGGAACCTGCAGGGGGGAGAGCTGGGGCAGCCCTGAGCACCTGCTGACAATGTGGGCAAGAAAGCAGGTTTGGATGAAACTTTGCAGGCAGCTTTTAAGTTTGGGGTTTGTTTGAGGTTGGGGTTTTTTTGGTTTTTTTTTTTTGTGTTTATGAAAAGCAACTCAAATATTTACAGAGACTCTTTTGAACAAGTGCTTAGTAAAGGAAAACAAATAAAATCTCCTCTTAAGTCTAATCTCCCCTCGACACATGTGCCAGAGGCCACTCTGCTGTGGATTAGACGACTAGGGCTTTTTTCCTTTCTTTTTTTCCTCTCTCTCTTTTTTTTTTTTTTTTTTTTTNTTTTTTTTTTTTTTTTTTTTAAATTGGGATTTCTATTTGTTTATCTGGGATTTGGCCAGCTGGGCGTGAATTCTGGTAGAGAAAGAGTCCCTGTTGCAGCTGCCGCTCACAGGCTCTGCTCCACCCAGGTATTGCTCCACCTGCATTCTGCAAGACGAGGAGCTTTGATTTCTGTGGGAAGCTCAAGTGAGTAACAAAGGCTGGAGAAAAAGCTACTGTAAATAAAACTATTAAAGCAGCCCTGTAAATCCAAACAAACCCCACAGCTCATAAGCTCATTAAAATTTGATGCAGTTCAGACTAAATTTTTTAACCTCTATGCTTTTTTATTAATCTCCTTCCCACCACACATACTGCTTTTTATGCCTTATTACTGTACCTTTTAGCAACAAATATCTAAGGAATCCTCTTAGCGACTTTTACGTTGACACAGCAGCATATTGCTTTCCAATAATCACATTACAAATCCTCTTTAACCCCTTCAGCACTGGTGAGATGCAAGGGAAAAAATCTGCCAGACCGTTTTAAGTAACATCATTAATGTGCTGCCCTGAGCTCAGCCTGGAACTGTGCACTAAACAAGAGCATCCAATTGTCTTTACACAGCTGTTTCCTCCAGTCCCAGTTTCAAAACTCTTTTTCCACAAGAGTTCAATAACATTACAGGTTCCCTATAAATTCTTCCAAAGCCCTCTCAAGGATTTTTCAGTTTTACACCTGTTATTTCAGCTAGCAGCTTCTAGATTGTCTTTGATGAACAAAAGCCCTGCAAGCACATAATGGAATCCCAGAATGGTTTGGGTTAAAAGGGACCTTAAAGTTCATCCCATTCCGCCCCCTGCCATGGCAGTGACACCTTTCATTGTCCCACGTTGCTCCAAGCCCTGTCCAACCCAGCCTTGGACACTTCCAGGGGTGGTGCAGCCACAGCTTCTCTGCCCTCACAGGGAAAAATTTCTTCCCAATATCCGACCTAAATTTCCCCTCTTTCAGTCTGACCCATTCCCCCTTGTCCTGTCACTCTGGGTCATGATGAACAGTCTCTCTCTGACTTTCCTGTAGCCCCTTCAGACCCTGGAAGGTGTTGTGGGGTCTCCACACAACCTTCTCCTCTCCAGGCTGAACATTCCCAACTCTCCCAGCCTGACTCCATAGGGGAAGTGCTCCTCTGCACTTGCTCCAACAGTTCCATGTGTTCTCACGCTGAGAACACCAGAACTGTGTGCAGTGCTCCAGGTGGGGCCTTGTGAGAGCTGAGCAGTGGGGGAGAAAATCATCCCCTGACAAAGCAACTTGGAGAATGCACCTCACAAATGGAAGTCTTGGATCCTGACTTGGTTCTGGACATGAAGACACTGAGCAGCCTCATCACCACCAAGTGCACCTCGTTCACGGGGGAGCGCTCGTTTTTCTTGGACACGTCCTGAAAGAAAAGACACATCCTGCTTGTTCAATCCCAGAGCTGAGCAGTGTCCCAAGCCTCTCATGGTCAGTGCTCTGACCCTCAGGAAGCATTTATAATTTAAGCTCAAGCAATAAGACTAAAAAAGCAGCACAAATGCCCCACTAGAAGGGTGGGCAGTGGCCTGGCTGCCAGAGAGCCCCACACAAACAAAAAGCTACATATGTCAATTGTGCATTTATTGATCATGGCTCTTCTCAGAGTTTAATTCCAGCAAAAAAAATTTTCATGCTCACTTGTGGATGCCAGACCCAGGCAACAATGGGAGTTCCACTCATGTAACTTTCTACCTTACACAAAAGAAGGCAAGAGGAATAAACTGCCTAAACACATCCACACACCAATGTTTCTGTGACTCCCAAGCATAATTCATCCATGGAAAGAAACCCTGTCTAGAAGGAGCAAATTCAGAGCATGACCCCACAGTGCACTTTACCTTTTTATCCATGCCCAGCTCTGCAATCAGCTGGGACAGAAGGTTATCCAAAGCTCCCTTGTCTTTCTCATCATCTCCATCTAGGTCTGTTGTGAGCATCAGAATAACCTGGGAGGAGCAGAGAATTATTAGAGGGCAGATCCCACATTTTCAAGATAACGATTTATCTTTCACAAAACAGCACAGATTTTATCTTGATTTATCTGTGTTCTTTCCCAAATCCTGCCTGTGCCTCACATCCTAATATGAACATTCAGCATAATCCCACAAGACCTGCCCAAATACACTGGAGCTCAAGGATTGGAGCCCTCAGGCTTCTCAGTCAGCTGTAAAGTCACACTGAGAAAGGGCAGAACTCCAGCAAAAACCTGTGGGTAAGGAATGCTGTGCAATAGATAGACTCACACTGTGACTGGGCAAGAAGAAAAGCACATGTAAATAGAAACCAGGGATTGAACTGTTTTATTTGGGCTTAAGTCTGAGCCCTCCTCACTCACCTGCATGTAAGGGATGGCCCGGACCCCCCCGACGTTCCTCAGCTGGGGTAAGTTCTGCAGCAGCCTCTCCAGCAGCATCAGCCGGACCATGTGCAGCCTGGGCATTCAGAGCCAGCCATCAGACACAGCACACAACACAGCACACCCAGCAGGGCCTCCAAGAGAGCACTGCAATCTGCCCCAGCACCCCAAGCCATCACACCCTCCCAGGGAGGAGAGGACTCGCTCAGACTTCACAGGGCAACCATGCCAAAGATGCAGAGCACCTCTGACAATGGAGCCACACTGCCCAGGCCTGGCCACCTGGGGATTGCAACTGCATGGAAACATCCTGCAAATCAGCTCCACACTGCACTGGAGAAGGGACTGAGCACCTGCTCCCACAGAATGAAAAGATGCCCATGTTCCCAAAGGACGCTTGCACAGACTTTTGTCCTAACAATGAATTTCACAGCCTCCCAAGATTTTAGTGATTCTGTGTTAACTAGGCCCATGCAGGATTTTTTCATCACTTCCTAGAGGCAGCAGTTTTGTGGGACACACACTGGGTGTGTTTATCACACCACATGATGATTGCACAGAGGGTGCACTGAACAGATTCCCCAGGGAATGGGCAGTGCCCCGAGGCTGCCACAGCTCCAGGAGCATTTGGACAATGTTTGGATGCACAGGGTGGGACTGCTGGGGTGTCCGTGCAGGGCCAGGCATTGGACTGGATGATATTTGTGGGTCCCCTCCACCTCAGGACATTCCATGTTTTTGCAATGGCAGTTTGCTCTGTGTTTCTGACTTTCCACTTTCGTTACCCAGCAGTCACAAATTGTGCTCCTGGACCTGCAGCACCCTCACCCCCCTCCTCTGCAAGCCTCCCCCCGGGCACAGGTGTTCCTGCTGGGGAGGAAACAAAGCCTCTTGCCTGTTGCTGGTGTGGACGTCCCCCTCTGCCTCTCCTTCCCCCTCGGAGCCCTCTCCCTCCTGCTGGCCCGTGGTGGTGCTGATGGCTCCGGTGCTGGAGCTGACGCTGCCCGGCCCCGCCGGGTGGCCCTCGGCTGTGGTGTCCCCGTAGGCACTGCTCCGGCCAGACACTGGGGATGGAAAACAGGGAAAGACAACATCAGCGACTCACAAGCACCTTGCCGGCTTTGTATCCACCGCCACAGCTGAGCTGCACTTTGGAATCATGGTTCAAAGGAGATCCTGGCTTTGGTTCCCTTCTTAAAGCTACAAGGGAGGCTGATGATGCATTTGTAGAAATCTTTTCTTTGCCATCCTCACCTTTGTGGCCCAAACTGAACTGGTCCCACAGCAGTAATTCAACTCAGTCAGACAACACTTGGATGGGCAGTGCAGACAATCTGACATTTTTTTAAATAGGAGTCTGTGATTATTTCACCGGGGTATCAGTCCCAAACTAAAAAGAGAGGAATTAATCCCATCTCATCCAAACTTAGCCAGCAGCATAGTGAATTGTCTCAGTCTTGCTCTCAGCATTCTCAGAGGCAGAGGCTCCAGAGAGACCTTGTTATGGCCCCCCATACCTTACAGAGCACTGGGTACTTAGGAAAAGGAGGGAGAGGGACTTGTTATATGAGGAGAGAGTGACAGGACCAGGGGCAGTGGTGTTAAGCTGAACAAGGGCAGGGTTAGATGGGATATTAGGAAGGAATTCTTTACTCAGGGAGTGAGAGGTTGCCCAGAGAGAAGCTGTGGCTGCCACATCTCTGGAACTGTCCAAGGCAAGGTTGGATGCAGCTTGGAGCAACCTGGCATAGTGGAAGGTGTCCCTGCCTTGGGGTTGGTACAGGGTGACCCAAATCATTCTGGGGTTCAGTGATTCTGTCATTACAGCCCAGCAGGATCTGCTGCAGATTCCACCCTTCCAGAGAACCAAGAGCAGCCATTATTCCATCTGTGGGCACTTGGGCAAAGCCTACAAAAGGATGGATGGCAGCAGCCACTGGGAACTGAGATCTCTGTGCCAGGGATTTCCCACATGCTCCCATGGTGGGCAAGGCTGTGGCAGCAGGGAGGGAGCAGGGAGGATGCAGGGGGGCAGCAGGGAGAGAGCAAGAGGGAGCACGGAGGATGCAGGGAGGATGCAGGGGTGTAGCAGAGAGGAAGGATGCAGGGAGCAGGGACGTAGCAGGGGCACAGCAGGGAGGAGGTAAGGGCGCAGCAGGGGCACAGCAGGAGTGATGCAGGGGCAGAGCAGGGGCGCAGCAGGGAGGATGGAGGGGTGATGCAGGGGTACAGCAGGGGCGCAACAGGGAGGATGCAGGGGTGATGCAGAGGTGCAGCAGGGAGGATGCAGGGGTGATGCAGAGGTGCAGCAGGGAGGATGGAGGGGTGATGCAGTGGCACAGAAGGGGCGCAGCAGGGAGGATGCAGGGGTGATGCAGGGGCACAGCAGAGAGGATGCAGGGGTGATGCAGGGGCGCAGCAGGCAGGATGCAGGGGTGATGCAGGGGCGCAGCAGGGAGGATGCAGGGGCACAGTAGGGGCGCAGCAGGGAGGATGCAGGGGCGCAGCAGGGGCGCAGCAGGGAGGATGCAGGGGTGCAGCAGGGAGGATGCAGAGGGGCAGCAGGGAGGGAGCACGGAGGATGCAGGGGGGCAGCAGGGGCGCAACAGGGATGCAGCAGGGGTGCAGCAAGGGTGCAGCAGGGAGGGAGCAAGAGGGAGCACGGAGGATGCAGGCAGAATGCAGGGGTATAGCAGAGAGGGAGAATGGAGGGAGCAGCGGTGCAGCAGGGAGGATGCAGGGGCAGAGCAGGGGCACAGCAGGGAGGATGCAGAGGTGCAGCAGGGAGGATGGAGGGGTGATGCAGAGGCACAGAAGGGGCGCAGCAGGGAGGATGCAGGGGTGATGCAGGGGCGCAGCAGGGAGGATGCAGGGGTGATGCAGGGGCGCAGCAGGGGCGCAGCAGGGGCGCAGCAGGGCTGACTCACCGCTGTGCTCCCCGGCCACCGAGTCCACGGCGCTGCCGCCGCTCTCCGAGCCCACGCTGCCGCCGTGCTCCGCGGGCGACGTCCGCAGCGTGGAGCCGTCCGTGGCCGCCGTGCTGCCCTCGTCGTCAGACGCTGGAGCTAAGAGAATAAAGAGAGCTGTTACAAGTAAAAACACTGCCTGGGAACAACTGCAAACGACGCTCATGCTACGAGGGAAAGGCTGCAGGGATTGGGCTTTGGGTTTGGGGACGGCTACAAACGGAAAGGGAGCTCAGGGGTGAGCAGCAGGACAATTAGGGCTGCTGAAAGCAGTGGAGGGGAGATATCCCGAGAGGAAAGCTTCTCATCAAACACACAGGCATGCACAGTTTCTTAAAGAACAATGTCTGCTTGTTTATAAATGCAAGGGAAGTACAGCACATGCTTTGTTTAGTCTGCTTTAGCTTAAAGAGAGGAAATAACTTCCTCAGAAGTCTACAGTGAGAGTTAATTAAGCAGGAAAAAGCTGTAAGTACATTCCCAAAAATACAAGAAGCCAATAGTAATAACTGGCTCTTCCAAACCGTATTTGCAAACCGATTTTAAGGCATTACTTAGATCAAAATATGAAAAAGATGATGCCTTGCAGTGAACAGTTACCTGATGCTGTTGTGTCCGAAAGTGTTCCGGCGTCAAGAGAGGAGGAGCTGGGAGCTTGGCCAGACAGTCCTAAGCTCTGCAGTCCAAGGGCACTGCTGCTGCTCCCTGCAAGCAGAGAACGAGTTATGAGCATCTTTCTTTGAGAGAATGAAGTTAACTCTGGCATTTTCTATACATTTCAGAGCTCTGCTATCTTTGGTTCACTGGTGATGATAACAACAGCTTTGCCTCATTTCTTTCCCAGTTTCCATCCCCTCTTTGCCTGCCAGCAGTGCCCACATCTGACCTTGCTGATCTTGTTGCAGGCTCAGGGCAATAGCCAACTCCACCATTGTCTCATCATCTGCATCTGGAGGGATATCCAGCATCGGAGGGAATCCCTCTGCTCCAGCCAGGAGAGCCTCCAGAGGAGAAGGGTTCCCATTATTCACGTTCTCAGAAGTCTCCAGCACCATGGATTCGGACTACGGAGAGGAAACACAGTGAGAGCTTTCCCCAGACCACCACCAGTAAGGGAGCACTACAAGCAGGTGCATCAGAACTAAATTAACTCAGATCCTGGCACACTTCAAAGGCTCCAAAGAGAAACTCTGGACTCACCACCATCTCAAAGTCCCCGTGATCCACCTCGCTCTGCTCCTGGCTCTCCTGTCGGATGTGCTCTCCATTTGCTATCCCAGAGCTCTGCAGCTTGTCTTCTGCATCGTCATCATCATCATCATCCTTATCTCCTGAGTGGCAAAGCAGGAGTTCATAAATACACGGCTCCTCATCCCATCCCAAACAAGGCAGTTAATGCTGGGAAAAAGCCCAAGCCACCCTCAGTTACCAACAGACTCCCTGACACTACAATTTGCCTACAATACTGAAAAACCTCTCTGGGATGGAGCTCTGATAATTTTGGTCTGCACACATCTTTGACTGACTTATTAAAACCTGAAAACACGCATAGAAATATTAACTCAAGTTTATGACTCTCTAGATAAAATAATCAGATTTTCCTGTCACTGAAAGGGGAATATCTCAGAGAGATCTCCTTTTTGAATCCCAAAATGTCAATGAAAAGGTGAGAGTTTATTAAATAAAAAGCCGTTTAGGGGGCAAGGGAGAGCAAAAGAAAGGAAAAGGGCTGATTTTAGTCTTTTTTAGTCGCAATTTATAACAAGACCACTTGATTTTCTTGTCCTTTCTGACCAACCAAGAAAGCCATGCTGGTTTAAGGCAGAGGGATGCCCTGGCATACCCATGGGGGTGTTGCTGCGGGGGGACGATGGCAGGGTCACGTGTCGCCGCTTGTTCCGGGGTCTCAGCACCCTGATCAAAGCTTGCTTGCAGGAAAAGCTCACTGCTGGGTCCTGCAGGGTTAACAGTTCATTGTTACACTCCTGAAGCTCTAAGTCCTTACTCACAGCACCTGGAAAGATGGCTAAAAATACACGTGTGACTCTCTCGGTCTTGGTTCAGGTAGGACATTGCCTCAGCTCCCTGTTTCCCTCAGGTGCCACAAAGCAACACTTGCAATTCCACATGCAGCACATGACAAACATTACTGGAACACAAGGAAAGAGAGAACTCTCCTTCATTCACTTTTCGTTGGGTGTTTTTGGCTGTGTTCATGTATTCACATTCTACCCACTTCTAATACTTTTCACATTATAGAATCATAGAAACATTAAGCTTGAAAAGCCCTCTGAGATCAGGTCCAACCATAAACCCAACACTGCCAACCCCCCTAACCCATGACCCAGGCACCACATCTACACTTCTAAATCCCTCCAGGGGTGAGGATTCAAACACTGCTCTGGGCAGCCTGTGGCAGGCTGGAACACCCTTTCCATGAAGAAATTTTTCCTGATGCCCAAAGTAAACCTCCCCTGGTGCAATTAGAGGCTGAGGCAGAGCAGAGCAAGATGACATACTGGGCAAAGTAACATCTGCATGTAGATCTTGGATGCAGTATGGATACAGTCCAGCTCACACGTGCAGTATCCATGGATAATATCCACCAAAGCATTGACTGTGGCTTCTACGTGAGTGAGACCTGAAGAAAAATAAAAGCAGGACTGAAATCAGCTCTCTGTATTTCTGCACAGAGAGAGGCACTGCAGGAAGCATCTTTTGTTTGCAGACTTCAAGGCACAACGTTAACAGCACAAATATATTGATTTTCAATCCAGACTGAGCCAGCCTTGTCTGTCTGATGGAATAATTTGAATTCCATATACCAGCACCACTGAATATCCTCTAATACCACCCACGAAGCCAAATCAATCATCAGTCCCTTTTTCCTGGCACAATACACATTGCCCTGAAAAAAAGCTTGGGAGCAGAATCTGCAGCTCCATATTCCAAAGCCCTCAGTGCAGCACTAGCATTGAACAAGTCATTTTCTCTGCTTACAAACTTAAAACAGGTCCCTTCAGAAGGCACAGGCTTGCCAATAGCAAGGGAAGAGCTCTCTCACCTGGCAGGCAGGCAGGGGCCAGGAAGGCGTTTTTGGGTTTTGATGCATGGAGCTTCCAGAAGTGGTTCACCAGCTGGGTAATGAAGGTGCAGCCCTCTCCTTCTGTGTGTTTCTGGGCCTCCTGCCCTTCTTCACTCTCTGCACAGATTAAAAACACCTCTCAGAAATGTGCAGGAGAAAACCTTAATGAGGGTAACACCAAGTTTATTTGAAATGGCTTTTTTCAGAGGCTTTGATGTTCTCACCAGCAGGCTATCACACACCTACCAAACGTGTCAAATACAGTCCCCTGTCACTCTGAACCCAACACCCCAGCACAGCTTCAATTATCACAACAGAAACTTAGAGAAAATTACAGACTTATCTACCTGTTTCCAGCTGTGGCAGCTTTGATTCTGTGTAGTGGACCAGATTGTTGGGTCTCATAATAGCAATGGATCGAGCAGTGATGACCAGCCTCTGGAATACCTCAGGATCAAGGTCCTTTCCTTCTTTGGTCGAGGAAGTCAAATACTGAATGGCTTTGCTTAGCAGTGCTTGATCCTGTAGAGTGAAAGATAACACAGACAAAGAAAAACAACTGACTGCAGCACGAGAAAGCAGCTGAAGTACAACCACGGGACAGATCCTGGGGAAATCCGGCACTTGTCATCTAAGGAAGGACAGCTAAGCCTAGGAGGTCACAGAATCACACAACTCTGGTGAAACACAAAAGCCAGTGGGGCAGGCAGCAGGAGCTAAAGGGAGATGAGACAGGACGTTTGTGCTGCACAGAGGGAGGGCTCTATAGGGCTGTGCTGCACCTCAACCATGACCTGGCAGGTTCCAGGAGCCCCCAGATCCACGCCCTGGGCAGTACCTTGTGGTTGTGGTAGGCTGAACGGCTGGTGTGCAGGCTGGCCAGGAGGCTCTTGGTCTGCTGCTGCACGCTGGAAGGGGCTGGCATGGACAGCAGCACAGTCGCCAGTTCTTGAGCTGCAATCTTATTCTTCTCCTAAGAACAGACAAACCCTATTATTCAGTATATTTACCATCACTCAGTGTACCTGCAGCTCCCTCCCCTCAATACCCCTTTGATAGCCTCCCTTCATTTACCATTTGACATTTAGGGAATATTTCACATGTCTACAGAAGAAAAGTCCTTTTGAGATTTATGGGCTCCTACCCTGCTGTTTCTGTAAACGAGGTCACTCCCAAGCACAAAAAGCCCACCAGCTCTAAATGCAAATGCCAATTGTCATTCTAAACTAGTTTCAAACGCTTTTGGCTAAGGCAACTTTCAGATCAATGCTCTGAGCAAAAGGGATGCGGCTCTGCTCCTATCAGGCCCCCGGGGCTGCAGGAGGTAGTGCTGAGCTCGCCCCTCCTCCCCCAGCTCCAAAGCTCAGGAATGTATTCAGAAAGTTACTTGCCTTCTCGTTGACTGGTCCCACAGCAAAGCAGCTTTCCAGCGCTTCTAAAGAACTCACTACTAGCCTGGAGGGAGAGAGGAAAGCAGGCTTGAGTACAGCAACCCTTCTCTCTCCTTAGCACTTTGCTTTATGCGGGCTACAGTCATGAGTAGCTCAGAGACAGCTAACGAATGCCAAGTACAAAATCAAAGCATGATAAAACCTGCCACAGGCACCATGCATATCATTTCATTGTGTTACAGACCAGAGTTAAACCTGGCTCACGCTCACAGACAAACTTAGGACTGCTTTAATAATCCACAGCTGAAAGACAGGGGCTTTTCTCTCCCAAAGAGGATAAAACATTTCCTTACGCAGCCTGCAGCAGGGATAACTTGGATTGTCTTGACAGTCCCAATTCACCATGGCCCCCAGACGTACAGATGACTGCAGATCAAGGCTGGCTATGACACATGGGAAAAAGCGGAACCGACTTTGCTAAGGGAGCAACGTTCTACCCGCTTGCTATTTTCACACAGGTTGCTCTTTCCAATTTGGAGTTTCAGCACAAAATATTCCAGAGGAGAATTAACTCAGAGCACTGGGTGTGACCCCAAGCGAGGGATGCTGAGGTTCAAGCAGGCTGGGAAAACACTTGTTCCGAGGGAAAACCCAATTTACAAGTGGCAGCAAAGTCCCTGTAGCAGCACTCCGTGCCCCAAGGTAGAACTACCTGAAATGCCATCTGACACACCAGAAGGAGCAGGAAGATACAGGAAAAAGCAGGGAAGAGAGAGCATTAAGGGGAAAAAACAACACTGTAGGATTGGAAGGTAGAAGGAACAATTGTCTGGTCTGGTGGTGATAAATAACATCCCCCACCCCACAGCCACCCTCATAAAGCTTGGAGGGAACAGAAGTGGGATAAGAAGGCACAAGGAAGGAACAAAGCAGAGAGGAGTCTGTCAAATAAGCAACAGTTATGCTGTGTATAGCAAAAATCTGCAAATCACCTCATCTTTACATTTGCTAAACCATCTGCCATGCAATGACCAGAATGTAAAGAAGCAAATGTCACTTGGAAAACAAAAAAAAAACCCCAGTCACCAAAAGCCACACCATGTGTTCTGTCTCTCTGACACACACTCATTCGTGCAGAGAAAAGGATGCCATACTAACCGGTCCAGGGTGGTTAGGGACTCAGTGTCTGAACTTTGGGGGAGCAAAGAAAAAGGAAAAAAAAAATAAAAATGTGTAAAGCTCACAGAAAAACTCCCTAGAACACATTCTAAGCAAAAGGCAAATCAAATGGGGAAATCAGGAAGCCAGGGGAGCGTCAGTCTAAGCAGGGTCTTTCTACCTGGGCAACACACACTGGTCTGGAGCAAAACAAAGACAGAGATGAGCCAGGTCACCTCACACAGAGAAGCCAAGCACCACTTAAAGCACCACCCAGGCTTAAATTCGAGTGCAGACATCACACTTGGATAGAAAAGGTGCCTCCTGCCTGCCTTTAGCTGTTCCTAGTCCAGAGGCCCTTCAGAAGGTAACACCAAAGGAAGAGTAATTTTTTTATATCTGAATTTTTAGAATATAATCCCACTGCTCTGGAAAACCAGAGAGCATGTCTGTGCCGAGAGGGACATCTTGTGGGGATGTCACAACAGAGGAGGGAAGGAAAGGGAAAATTAACACAGGGAAAAAATCCCATGAACTATTAGACAAAATATTAAAGGATGGCTGTACAGGTCCTTTAGCTGGGCTTAACTGGCACGTCAAGCCCTGAGCCTTTACCTGAGAATTTCAATCAGACAAACTTAACCACCACTTGCTCACAGCTGAGCAGTTTAGGTAAGCTCTGAAACGCTCATCTTTCAGCAGTACCAGTTCCTCTCTGAGCTGTTTCCCTCCTGTCCTTGCTGCTTTTACAACCCTTATGATACAGACTGTATGAGCTCAAAGAAAAACACAACGTGGATATCAGAAAGAACACAGGTTTGGTTTATTCACTAAATTTATGTCCAGGTCACCCTTGGGGTTTTGCTCCCAGCAGGGTTATGGGGGAAAACCCAACACCTTCCCCAGCACAACAGCTCAGCCTGAGGCATGTGAGATACAAGGTAAGTTGGTGGAAGCACGAGCCTAAAGCAGGGTCATACACAAAACCCTCCTCAAAACTGATCTCAGCTTCAGAGAGGCCTGACCTTTTTGAGCTCCAGAGACCAAAAAAAGGCCAGCTTGAAATGAGAGAATGTACCAAGGCAGCAGAAATTGCTTTGAGCTCCTCGAGACTGCTGAAACATGAACTAGGCAGCACAAGCAAGCACACAGATCTACCCATCTACTGCACCAGATCAACCAAGAGCCACCACAAACCCTCCAAGATAATCATTGTTTTCAGTTGTTGGTGTGTAAAGCACTGAGAACAACTCACTAATTCCTTCTAGTTCTCCGGGTTAGGAAAAGCACACAGGTGCACCCACAACAACAACCCACCTCCAAAGAGAAATAAGGGACAGAGTGTATAAATACCTCTCCAGGACAGTCCCACTGGCAGCAGCAGGGGCAGCTGACTCGGTGTCCCCAGTGCCATTCCCTTGGTTGAGGTTTGGGGGACAAACGTTGCTCACGGAAGCAGAAGGGAAGTCTTCGGGGGGCTCGTCAGGCCAGCCAAACTGCTCTTTGGTTTTGCCATAAATTTTTATGGAATCCATCATGGTGACTCCAGCAGGATCCACAGAAGCCCCAACTGTAGTGATGAGAGAAATTTCTTACAAACTGAGAAAACTTGTTTTTGGATACAAACCAGCCTCGTCTCACGGGGCCAGGACAGCAATTACACTGCCATTACTACACAGCCATTGGCAGTGCCATCTCTTTGCCAGGCCATTTTCCTTCTCTTGCCACAGCACAAAATCATCCAGCTGAACTACTGAATATTCACTCACAGCAGCAAGAAACTGGGCCATAAATAAAGTTATCAGATGTTCAGGGCTCCCCCCTCAGACTGTTTTAGCACAAATGGATTGTGGAAAGTCCCTGCTCTGAGGCGAAGCAACTTCACCCCGCCCAAACAAACCCGCCAGTCGGCCAGAGCAGGCAGTGCACAAGGCCTTACTGAAGATGGTGAGTTTCTTGTCAGCCTGCAGGGCCTCCTCACGGGTGAAGGGGAAGTCGAACCAGCGGGCGCGGGTCATGTTGAGCTGCATGGTGCGGCCGAAGATCTCCAGGTAGGAGGGAGCCCGCTCGATGGCCTGGGTGCCGATCTGGATCCGCATGCCCGTCATCACCATCGTGCTGTTGTTGTTGGTCACTTCGATGGTGAAACCCCCAGGCTGCAGAGAACAAATCACAGCTCAAAAACTCCCTCTGAAGGCAAGGGCTCTGTTCAGAGGTACCTCCGCTATTTAGTGAATTGCAGTATTTGCACTGGGTCATTTGAATAAAGCAGAGTCCTCAAGGCAAGGCGTGGTATCAGCATGAACAATAATGTCATCCAGAAGCCTGGCAGAGTCCCCACACTGCCCCACTCACCTTTGTGTTGGCCACGTACATGCCCGTGGAATTGAGCCGGTGCTTTATCTGCTGGGCATTGTAAACCTGCAGCAGGTCATTGCCTCCAAACTCCACATCTGTGAGCTGTTGGTTGTGCTCAAAGAAGTCAATGGGGAAGTTCACCTGGCTGGATGTGCGAGTTGCTAGAAGGGGAAAGAAATCTTTATGACAAAAGACATTCTAAACAAGGCAAAGTTGTGATAAAAAACCTGCAGAAACAACTTGAACTATCCTCCTCTGGAAAGTATTTCTATATACATCAGTGGAAACATTTTACCCACTTAGCCAGTACTTAGACAATGGTCACAATGAGTGCTCTGAGTATTCAGATGATGCTGATCAACCCCTACATCTCCATTAGTTACAAAGGTCACGTGAGGAGCCCTTACTGATGGTGGCTGCCTTGCGCTTGCGGACGGGTTTCATGATGCTGATGACGCTGCTGGGCTGCAGAGAGGGCTGCAGCCAGTAGGACGTGTTCTCCACGTTGGCCATGTAGATCCTCAGGCTGCCATCCTCACACAGCAGGATCATGGTGGTCCTCTGCTGCTCGTTGCAGGCCGTGTGACGGATGGCCACCATGTCCTGGATCTGCAAGGCAAGGCAAGGCAAGGGCTTGGCAACTCTTGTTTGGAGGAAAAAACTCTTTGTATTAGAAAAGCTGCCAAGACTGGAGATCTGGTTGACAGAACAACAAGAAACCAAATTTTAAGAGTCAAAAATACAGGGAACTCTGACTAACCTTTGCTTTGGCTGGCAAGGTCTTAATTTCCTGGATGAGGAAGGTGTCTGGCTTCACCATCACCACCAGTGGGACACCCGTGGTCTGCTGGACACAGCACACCAAGCCAGGGTGGTTCATCACCTCAGACCACTGACACAGGGCTGGAGAAGTCTTACTGCCACCATTGGAACTGCAAGAGACAAAGTGCACAATGACATTCATTTAAGGAGCAGCACAAGCAAAACCATAAAAATTTCATTGTGTTCAAATCAGTTAAAGCTTTGTCCTGCGCAGGGATTCAAGCACGGCATCAATGAACAGTTTCTGGTTTACAGGTGAGAGACTTGACAGTCACCAGAGTGGGCAGAAGCCATGAGCATCCCAGTCCTCAGCCCTGATCCCTACCCTGAAAACTCGAGAAAAAACTGGCTTAGTGCTGCATTTTATGCCCCAAATCATGGAGGTAATTTATAAATGGCTTTCAGCAATGTTTTTATCTGAATGGATGAACAGTTCCACATTTCACCACACCTAGCAGCAATAAGCAAAGGCCAATGCAGGATAATCAGTGTCTGCTCACTAGAAAAAGTGGAAGCAGAGCTGCAAGAAGACCAAGCCAAACTTGACTGGAGTTCAGGAGCTCTTGGAAGCTGACCCTCCCTCAGAGCCCACTTGTGACAGTGGCGTTGTGCCAGGCCAGTGGAGAGTCTGCGGTCTGAGTGCACAGCACTGTGTATCACAAAACACAATAGAACTGTCTTTTTCTTGCCACACTCATAAAGTAAGAGGTTGGTTTCCCCCAAGGGAGTCTGAAAATCAGCCTTGACATGCACAATGCACAAGGTCCACTGCAGCAGTGGTGCTGAAAGGAAACAAAGGCTTCCTGCGTGGCCGCGGGGGCGAGGGCGGGTAATCCCATCGGTTTCAGCGGCTGCACCTCCAGCAGCTCACTCCGTGCAGCTCCACTGCTCTGCAGACACCTTCCTGCTCTGAAATCCTGCTGGGAGGACAAAATGCATGCCTGGCCCACTACTGAAACAGCCAGCTTTGGTTTCTAATCATCCTGCAACTGGGATATCAGGGAATTCCCGAGCTGGAAGGGACCCACAAGGATCATCCAAGTCCATGAGGACAGAAGGACCATGAAAAGTAGCAAGAAATCATCAGCCAACAGGGAATTTTCACCACAAGGTTTGGCCATTCAGAGCTGGGATGTTTAATAATAACCAATATTTATTATAAAAAAGCAATAAAAATGCAGGGAACGTCCCCCAGGATCCTCACCTCTTGATGTTAATTGGGAAGAGCCGCTGCACTTCCAGGCTGGCCCGGCTGATGGTGGCTGCAAAGGATTTGCCTTGGCAGTAGCTGAAGAACAACATCTGCAGCACGTGGGAGTAATATACTGACACCCCTCCTCCTGCCACCTGGCCATTGCTGTCCTGAGGGATCCAGAGAAACGCCAACATTTAACATAAACACAAATATCTCCGAACACTCTGTCAGGCTTTTAAATTTACGATGGAATTATTCCCAAAGCTGTTCCCTCCTCCCCAGCAGTGAGAGAACGGAGCCCTAAATTACAATTTTCTAAGCTGAACTCCTGGGTGAACTCATCCATCAGACACTTCAAAGGCTCTGGGAGGGGATGCTGAGCCTGCACACCCGGAGGCTGTAGGTAACACCCTGAGCTCCCGCAGCTGTGAGCCTCAGCGCTGTGTGAGCGTCACACGGAGCACTCCCTGTGTGCCCAGCTCACAAAAGACCTTCCTGAGGGCCTCCTTCCCATCTATTCCTCTTTTGAAGCAGGCTGGGGTAAAAACACCGGAGAGATTTTAAAGGTCACCCTCAAGACTAGAAACAAAGGCTGACTGCAGCTCTCCAGCCCCAGCCATGGTGATTTATCCCTTCTGCTCCTGCACCTTTGGAGTGCCTTGCTCTGAGAACAGCAGCGCTCTGAAGCCATCTCCCTGCTGAGAAATCCTGCTGGGCATGACTTCAGAGCCAGCCATGGAAAACATGCTCCATTTTATAGATGAAAGGATCAAGGGGTTTAATTTTCACCCCCACCTCCTTTTACTGTAAGGATATTTCTCTCTTTAGAGGAATGAGAAAGCTCCTTGATCTAGATCAGGGGGCTTAAAAGGAGAAGGGGAAAAAAAGAAGGAAACTTTTGCCTTCAAATAGAAGATGTGAAAAAAGAGAGAAAGGGAAGTCACCAGACCTTCAGGTCCTCGTGGTTGACTTCAAGCACGTTGGTGACATAGAAGGGGCCGTGCTGGGCACTGCTGGCCTCCTCCATGAGCTGTGTGTAGATGTAGCCAGCAGAGGACATGATCACAATGATGTTCTTCCCTTCCTCGTTGAACAGGAAGGTGACGTCCCTGATTTTGGAACTTGGGAGGAGAAAGTAAAAAGTTGGGCTCAAGGCATCTACTGAGAGGTCATAAATCTGTGGGAAGAACCAAGGAAATAATTAACTACAAGGATTATCAAGGCAGTAATTAACTGCTACAATACAAAACAGTGCAAATGAACAAGAGCTGAGATGACGGAATCCTTAAGACATGTTACAGTTTGGGGCTTTTTTTCTCTTTGAGTTCTTTGGGTTTGCTTTTCCTTGCAAAAACAGCCCAAACATCCCAAATTTATACTTCTAGTTTATTTCTAAGAATATTATCACATTCTCCCACATGCAGCTCCCTGAGGATCCAGACTCTGACAGAAGCTGTATCATCAATAGCTCATGGCCAGACATACCTTCACAAAGTCTGCAGTGACAATGGCCAGCTCTGTTTGAGATCCTGGCAGCCACACAGCTTTGATGATGAAATTCCCAGTGGCCAGTTGGGGATGAAGGACCAAATGATCAGAGACTGATCCAGAGCTGCTGAAAGTTAACACATGGCAATCCTGGAGGAACGAAGAAAATTGGTTAAATATTAAAACAAAGTGTTTATAAATATTTGAAGCCAACGATGGAGATGAAAGTCAGCATTTCTCTTACAGTAAATAATGATTCAGAGAATCTAAATCTCAATTTCCTGCACTGAAGATAAATGACAGAAAGGTTTGAAAAGACAAAGAACTACAGAGGGCAGCTTTTTCTCAGCTAATAACACATCTGTAGATTCTGCACTGGGAAAGCTGGATCTAAATTTGGGAGAACACAAACAGAGGAGTCCTTGCCAAAGAACACTAATTGCTACAGACTAGTTTTAACACACTAAGTTTGACACGACTAAACCTTGGCTCTTGTCTTAAAACAAAATCAGCCTAATTACACTAAGAAATACTATTTTGAGGCACTGTCTCATTAATTATATTGTTCATACAGGCACTGCTTCTTTTACCTCATCTATCTAGTAGGAAAGTGAATCAGGAGCTGGATTAGTGACAGAACTTTGGAGGCAGCTCCATGCTGACTCTCGGAGGAAACAAAGACAGCTGGCTTCGAGGTGATGTTTGCTGCTCCCTGGAAAAGGGTTTGGCAGGCACTTACCTTCAGCCCACACACAGCCAGGTAGTCTTCCTTGCAGGGATTCCCAGTCAGGCTGAGCACCGTGAACGGGACGGGCGCAGATGCCAGGCGGGTGAGGGTCAGTTTCCTTTTGCTGGAGTCGGCTTGTTTCAGCAGGGCTGAGAGCTGGAGCACTGTGATCTGCACCACAGAATGAACCCAGTTATCTGACTGTATCTGAGGGGAGTCAGGCAATTCAGTTCCAGGCCCCAGTTACAGAATCAGACCCACAGAATGAACCCAGTTATCTGACTGTAACTGAGGGAAGCCAGGCATTTCAGTTCCAGGCCCCAGTTACAGAATCAGACCCACAGAATCATCAAGGCTGGAAGGGATCCATGAGATCACTTAGTCCAACCATCATACCAGCACCACCATAATCATCCTTAAACCTCATTCCCAAGTGCCATTGTCCTGGGTTGACAATCTGGTCCAGACATCTCTTGAACACCTCCAGAGCTGATGACTCCACCACCTCTCTGGGCAATTTATTCCAAAGTCTGACCAGTTCTGCAGATTTTTGTTTATAATGACTAATTTGAACTTCCCTTGGGGCACCTTAAGGCCATTTTCTTTTGTCCTCTCACTGAGCCATGGACCCCACCTGACTCCAACCCCCTCTCAGGTGGCTCCAGTTAGGTGGGTGATGGCAGTGAGTTGTTCTCAGTACTCTCATGTGCTCCTGCTGCAGGAACTCTTTTCCCTGAAGAGTTTTTCCTATGAGAGATTCCTCTAAACTGCGCAACACTTCACACCAGATCTCAAGATGGGCAGAGCAAACCACAGTCCTGCCTGTTCCTTAGCAATGTTCCATTTCCCTCAGGAGCCCAGCGGCTCCAGCACTGTTCCACTTCCCTTGGGAAACCAGCGCTGCTCCATTTTCCCTGGAAACCCAGTGGATCCAGTATTGTCCTATTTCCCTGGGAACCCAGGGATCCAGCACTGTTGCATTTCCCTGGGAACGCAGGGATCCAGCACTGTTCCATTTCCCTCAGGACCCCAGCAGATGCAGCACTGTTCCATTTCCCTTGGGAACCCAGCAGATCCAGCACTGTCCCATTTCTCTCAGGAGCCCAGCGGCTCCAGCACTGTTCCATCTCCCTCGGGAACCCAGGGACCCAGTACTGCTCCATTTCCCTTGGGAACCGAGGGACCCAGCACTGTTCCATTTCTCTCAGGACCCCAGCAGATGCAGCACTGTTCCATTTCCCTTGGGAACCCAGCAGCTCCAGCACTGCTCTATTTCCCTTGGGAACCCAGCGGCTCCAGCACTGCTCCATTTCCCTTGGGAAGCCAGCAGATCCAGCACTGTTCCATTTCTCTTGGGAAGCCAGCAGCTCCAGCACTGCTCCATTTCCCTCAGGACCCCAGCAGCTCCAGCACTGCTCCATTTCCCTTGGGAAGCCAGCAGACCCAGCACTGTTCCATTTCCCTTGGGAACCCAGCAGATCCAGCACTGCTACATCTCCTGGAAACCCAGGGAGCCCAGCACAGTCCCAGCACTGCTCCCCTCGCCTGGGGGGCCCACCTTGCCCTTCTCGTGGCTGACGGCCAGGTGCTGGCGGCGGCCGTGGGGCGAGGACAGCACGCACATGGCCACGCGGCGCAGCACGTGCGCGCTGATCAGCTGCCGGATGGTCTGGCCCTGGTCCCCGCTGTAGTTCATCCGCACGTTCTCAAAGGCGCCTTCCTGAGAGCCGAGGGTCGGGACCTGAGCCAGGGAGAGCAGCCAAAGGGTGTCACTGGAATGTCTCTGTTGAAAAGCCACACGCCCCCATTCACACTCTGGTAATTCCTTTTGTTCCCTACCATCAGCTGATCTGTCATTTCCACTGATTTGTCCAAAGTGTGGAGCTCGTTGAGAGCCTGCTGGGCACGGCTGCTGCTGCCCATGGCTGAAGCTTGCTGGAAGTTGACCTGGATGGCATCCATCAGGAAATTCAGCATCTCCAGCACCAAAGGTGCGAAGGAGAAGTTGGCCTACAAGAAACAGATCAGGCAAATGAGGAACAAGATGCTCCTAATGGGAGCTGCATATCAGCTCTTTTTAAAGCCTGACACCCCTTTATGAGCCTGTCATAGCTTATAATCAACCCACCCTGCCCGAGATCCTCATCATAGCTCATCTGTTTAACAGCTGACAGTCATACCTGGGACTGCAGCTCCTCTCGACAGCCCTCCACGTTCCTGCACAGGCTGCTCTTTTTGGGCTTTTCCTCGTCAGGGCCCTTGCCCTCGCTGATGGTGACCTTGGCCTTCTCAGCCGGGGATGTGCTGGCGTGGCGGATGACGCTCTCGGGCACGCGGGGCTCGCTCTGGAACGCCGATTCCTTCATGGTAGAGCTCATCCCACTGCTGGGAGTCCTCTTCACCAACGCCTGGGAATGACAAGAGTAACGCTAAAATCCCACGCCAGGCTCAACCTGGCTACTGATGAAGTGAACAGAGATTGTACCAGCAGCAATTAGAGCACAATTCTAAAGAAATAATGTCCTGCACGTGACTCTCCACCCAAAGGTTAAAAACTTTCCGTATTTAAGATATAATTATTTCATTTGCTGCTAGTGGAAAACATGGGAAAAGGTGTTCTTTGCAAATTCTGTAGACAGGTGAAAGCCCACGAGTCACTAGGACACAGATTTACCAGTGCTCTTGTTTGGTTCAAAAAAATCAGTTTCCAGGCAAGCTGTAAATTCCAAGGGCTCATTATAAAATCAAAGCCTTCAAGTCTTAGCCCTCCTGCATACTCAAATCCTGACATAACTTACTGCAGAACAAAAAATTGCAAAGGACTTGAAAATCTGAAGACATTTTGAATTTACCAGGCAGCTGCCATCCTCCTTGGCTCCACAGTCACAGAAGAAGGATCCGTACTTGGCGTAAGAAATCTCATGATCCTTGTGACAAACTTTAGCACAAACTGTGCAAACACCAACTCCATCAACCATCTTGCAAGTGTGACAGTGGTACCTGCCCAAAATAAGCCAGGTGAGTTTTGAAAGGCAGAGCCTTGAGGCAAGCTACAAGCTGCCCTGGTTTCCTTCCCAATGGCCAGAAATACCAGGCTGAGACTCTGAACACAAGCTCGAGATTCTTACCAGTGTTGATTCATGAATTCTTTCTGGGTGATGGTGAAGGTACAGAGTTTATTACAGAGAGAATCTTCATCCTATCCAGAATGAAATTGTTTTAGAAAGGTGTCATAACTGCAGCTACAGTGAAGTACATGTACAGAATAAATTCTCCAGACACCAAATGTGCATTTTAAGAATAGCAAATTTTAGCAACACTGAGCTAGAAGGCAGCCTGTATCAAACCACATGGAGAGAGGAGATGGTGACACATTGTAGTAACAGGAAATGGTAAACAAGAGAAACAGTAGCAAGAATAGCGATACAAAAAAGAATACATTCTAACAGCTTCTTTTCACCACCCAACAGTACTTAAAGAATTAATCTAAGTTGCTTGCTGATACAAAAACTAGTAATTGAAAACCAACCGGTAGGAACAAGCCCATTTTTTCCCATTTTTCCCTTTTTTAAATTAAAAAAATAAATATTTAACGTTTGTTGACATCACAAAGTCAACACATCTAGGCAGGAATGACAGATCCTCTCTTCCAGACCTGACACGTCAGTTCCAGACCTTCGCTCAGTTTCTCATCAGGAACAAACACAAAAATCTCAATTTCTAAGCTGAGTGATTCGGGAGGTGCAGAATGAACCCTCCTGCCCTTTGCAGCACTCAGTGTGCCCCTGCCTACCGAGTCCTCAGCCTGGGAGTCCTCCTCCTCCACGGCCAGCTCCTCCACCCAGTCCGAGTCCACCTCGATGGCGCGCTCCTCGCCGTCCACCGACAGGTGGCTGGGGCCCTGCCCGCTGCTCTGGCTCAGGGCGTTGGTGACATCGGCCAGGTAGGACACGATGTGGCACGTGCACTCCAGGATTGTCACGTGCTGTGGAGAAGGGGAGGGAAATCAGAGGCAACGCTCACAGCCCACAACAGCTGCCACTGGACATTGTCGCCCTGATCCTTTTCAGCCTTCTGATGTTTGCGGTTTTGTAGTGGAGTTTCTCAGGGATTGTCAGGCAAACACGGTGATATTTACATTCCTCTATGGAGGAGGGACAATTGAGGGACTTCTAGTTTGACCAGTGGGGTCGGAGAGGTGGCAACCTCATCCTCCAATCCCTGATCATTGTCCAGGATGTATATAAATCGAGGTAGAGAAATAAACGCCTCTCTTTTTGCCCTGAGACTGACTGCCTGCATGTCCTTCATTTTGTGTCCTCTAGCCACAGGGCCTGAACTCAGGATAGTCACCCCCTGGCCAAACTGCTTTAAAATTCCCACCATGCAACCAGAACAGGAGAGCTGAACTCGTGCCTGGGGTCATCCCTGCAAGTGCAGCACCAGCACAAGGCTTACCTTCCCTTGCATGACGTTGGCATTCATTTTTTCTACCACATTCTTCTGAGACAGGTATTTCTTGCTGCAACACAGAACACTGGGAATTACTACTGAATGCTTTAGGATGGAAGGGATCCTAAAGCCCATCTCATCCCACCCCCTGGCATGGACAGGGACACCTCCCATTATCCCAGGTTGGACCAAGCCCCATCTAACCTAGCCTGGAACACTTCCAGGGATGGAGAGTCCAAAACCCCTCACTCCAGCTGACAGCATTTAGGAAGTATAAACTCAGTCCTGACCAACAGTTTCAAGCATTCAGTTTGCTTTAGATTAACAACAGGGAATTAATGTATTAATTATTAACATATTAATGCAGTAATTAAGTCATCCAGAGTAAAGAATAAAAAAGTGATTGTTTGGAATACATGGACAAAGATCAGGTTCCCTCAGACACTTTATATCCCAAACAACAAACAATAAACTAAGAGAGAAGGGAATATCTGTAAACACAAATTTATGTCCCCAAAAAACCAGAAAAGAAATTAAAAAAACCCCAGAAATGAAGCATCAGCAGTACCGAGCTCACTCTTACCATCTGCTCAGCCAGTCCACAGCAGCACCATGAAGCTGGAGGTGTCCTGCCCCTTGTCCTGCGCTGGCCAAAGTTGCCATGACGACCATCAGCTCAGGAAAGCCCGTGCCATCCCCATTGGCCAACATCTCCGTTGCCATTGGTATCAGAGTGCTGAGCAAAACAGTGCACACGCCTTCCCCCACTTGGCTGAGCAAAAAGAGCAGAGTTTCACACAGGTGCCACAAAGAACCAGCAGCCACTCACAAGGGATTGCTCCAGAGAACAAGAGGAACACGGAGCACACACAAGACAGGACCAAGGCTGTGCTTTACCTGTTCTCCCGAACAATGTAAGTGGTCAGGAGCTGCAGCAGCTGCCTGTTCTCCTGCACCACGTCCAGCTGGTCCGAGTCCTTGGGTGGGGACATGGTCATCCTGGTCAGCCAGGCCTGCAGCCTCACGGGCTCCACGCAGGCCAGCTGGGCCAGGGAGCCACACAGGCGCAGCAGGCTGGGGTTGGGGCTCTTCTCAGCTGAGGGGAAAGTTACTGTCAGTGACAGATGCTCCAAGGAACACGTGTGAAAATGGCTTTTCTTGAAAGCGTGAAGCTGTGACCCCACTCCCTCCCACAGCTTTTCTTCCAAGCACTTTCCAACCTCAGACAATATAAGAACAGTGTGAAGTGGAAAAGGCAGGGTGGAGGAGATCCCACTGGCACTTACTCAGCTGGAAGAGCTTGGTGAAGAATTTCAGCACCCTGTTACAGAACTTGGCCGAGAGGTTCTCGTTGGCTGTCGCCATCATGATCTGCACCAGTTCTCCACTGTACAGAGGGGAGAATTAAATCAGCTTTGTAAAAAGCAGCCCATTCCCCTCTTCCACTGGCTCCACTTCTCTCTGTCCTCACTTTTCAGACTGGCAGGAGTTTGTGTTAACACTGCTCAGCAGCCAAAGCAGAGAAACTGCTTTCAGCTAAACAGTAAACCCAACTCAGACTGAAACTCATAAACGAGCTCCTCAGTAGCATTTCAGTATTCTCTAGACATCTAGTCACAAAAGGGCCTGAACTGGCTCCAAAACAGAAGTCAAGCTTTTCTTGTCTATCCTTCCCTTCCATACTAACAATGTACAGCCAGGGTGCTTTCCATAAAAACTGTTTCAACAGGTAAAGAGAAAAACCAGACAATGGTCAGCTTTCTGATGGAGAAAGCCTTTCCTGCTGTTCACCTCATACTCAGAACACTGTGGTTGTGCTAGGCTGTTTCTATCACAGCTGTTTTAGGCTGCTGCCAGTACAATTTATCTTTATGATTCTAAGTCAGGCCAATCCCCCTGCCCCACCCTTAAAACAATCAATCCATGGTCCCACAGAAGCACTGAGAGAATTTGGGATTTTTCAGCTTGGTCCGTAAGTGCCTTATGGAGCAGCATCTCTCAGAAACCTGCTCTGACAGAACAAGCACCCTGCGAGATTCCACTGATCATCATTGTGAGGCCTTGCTGAGTATTTGATTTGGACAAAGATCCAGCTCCTCTTCCCCGAGAGTCTCTCCCCACCCTCCTGCACTGCCTGAGGGATATCCTGGCTTTACAGAGTCTATATTTTCCTGCACAATGCCATTAACATCACCTTGGTGTCTACAGTGAAAAGCCAATAGAAAAAGGACGAGAAATTAAGTTGGGCTACAACTTCCATGGTGACTTCACCTTTCTGAAAAGAACTCCTCCATGGCTTTTCTGGCCTGGCTGCTCTCCAGCTGTTTCTCCAGATGCTGCAAACATTCCTCCAAGATGGACTCATCCAGGCCACTGAGGATTAAAAGAGGAATAGATAAGGATCAAATACATGAGGATGAAATAGGAACATCTAGAAACAATTTCAACAATCACAGCAGTTCCGAGAGGCCAGAAGTGATCTATTTGCCATTACAATTCCAGCAAATTTCCCACCAATTGAAAGCAGCTCTTCTTCCAAGACACAGCAGAAAAACAGTTGATGAACAACTTCACATAAACACCAACAGACCCACCAAGTTAGAACAAAGGGACACATGATGCTGTAAGGCAAGTCCCAGTCAGAAACTTAAAATAATCCAGACCTTTCAGAGACTTCACACACTAATTCCTAGAGAGCTGCTCCTTTCACACTTTAAATCTCTTCCACTGTTACTCCTCCCCATTCTCTCTTGCTCTCACCCCTACTCCACAATTCTCATAATGTGAATAAAATACCTCATATTTATAGTATACAAGTACAGAATAAGCTGATTTTTTCAGTTCCAGACCCAACCCTGCTGTAGCCAATCTTTGCACACAGCTTTGTTACCTGTTTGGGTCAGAGTGATGGGCCAGAATGTTATAACACCCTGTGATCAACTTCTCATAAACACGGGCCAGGAACTCATCGGACTCTGTTGGGCCCAAGATCCTTTCCAGGGAGTTGCTGCTGATTTCTGCCACACTCTCTGTGCTGGTCTCCAGAAGGAGGGGCAGCAGGGAATGGATCACCTGGGGTGGGTTCAGATCATCTGACCAGCTTGAAAAGAAAAGGACACAAGTTAATTCTCCGTATGACGTATCACAGGTCATGCCTGCTGGAAAACAGAATTCACATTAAGTGAGGCACAACTCTGGATGGAAGTCAGTGATGAAACCCTTTTTGGAAAGGTGGGATAAAAACATTGGCCAATCCACTTTCTCCCTCAGAAAAATGGTCACCCTTTGGAAAATTCTACATGTTATTTTTGCATATATACACTTACTACACCTGCCTAGACAACCCCACTGCCATATATTGTGGCTTTGGGGCTTGTCTGCAGTATCAACAACTACTTTTTGCTTTCAGAGTATTTTAGACTAAGTCCCTGGAAAAAAAATGGCATGTCACTTTACCTTACACATTAAAAACTTCACACAATTGAATGATAACAAAACACAAATGAATTAGTTAGATCCGTATTGTGTCAGCTCATATCCCAGTTTCTTCTTGACAAAACGGTTTCCCTCAGGGAGCCTGACTTTTGGAGATACCACAGGAAGACAGACAGACTGTCATTCACTCGGTATTTGGAACTGTGAACTGGAAGGTTTAGGTCAGAACCAGCACCAGGTCACTCAATGCTGCACAGACACAGTGTGAAGTCAGCCCTGGAGGACACAGAGCAAAGCACCCAGCCGTGTGCGGAGCACAGGGTGTAACACAAGGCCTGACTTACACGATGAGATC
Organism: Cyanoderma ruficeps; assembly: GCA_008694505.1. Classification (NCBI taxonomy): domain Eukaryota; kingdom Metazoa; phylum Chordata; class Aves; order Passeriformes; family Timaliidae; genus Cyanoderma; species Cyanoderma ruficeps. Next base: position 292,613 of record VZDJ01000034.1, read on the forward strand.
CCCGGTGAGCCTGACCAGGGACAGCAGGGTGTGCTTGAGGGAGGCTGCCAGGGGCAGGCTCTGGCTGCAGAGGGTGCCCAGGTGGGCGGCCTGCACGGCGCTGATGTAGCTTTCTGCAGGGATGGTGTCGTTGGCAAAGGCGTTGCGCTGGGGAGAGACACACACACACACACACATCAGAGCCCTGCACCTGGGACAGAGCCACACGCTGCCCCCACTCCCAGCAACTCCTGCAGCTGCACTCACACCACGTCAGGCCCCGAGGCTGCACTCACCCACGAGCCGATGTTGGGGAACTCGTTGGTGTGGATGTTGTTCCAGGATTCACACAGAGTCTGCACAGCCGATGGCAAGTTCTGGACAAGGGCTGGACCTGCAGTTACACGGAACAATCAAGCACTGAATAAACTCATAGGTCTACAATTTAAAATCATTCTTAAGTCTTTAGGAGCATCCCAGCTTCTTTCACTTCATTAAAACTGCACAAAACATGGCACAAATACTAATTCACAGAAGTCTTCAGCATACCAACATTTCATAGTTCCCCTTGTTATTCCATGCCACAAGCTCCAATATGGTTATAAAAACACCTCACTAATCCAGAGGAGCCCACAAGAAAATGATCCTTTCAAGGTTTGCCCAACTGTTGGTAGGACACCGAAGAGACTTTGTAGTGTGCTGCTGGCAGCACAATTCACTCGTTTGAACAGTGGAGATCAATTTGATATTGGCATTGAAATGGTTTGAAATTGGCATTGAAATGGTTTGAAACTGGTATTGAAATGGTTTGAAATTGGTATTGAAATGGTTTGAAACTGGTATTGAAATGGTTTGAAACTGGTATTGAAATGGTTTGAAACTGGTATTGAAATGGTTTGACATGGGGTTTGAAATGGTTTGAAACTGGTATTGAAATGGTTTGAAATGGGTATTGAAATGGTTTGAAATGGGTATTGAAATGGTTTGAAATGGGTATTGAAACGGTTTGAAATGGGTATTGAAATGGTTTGAAACTGGTATTGAAATGGTTTGAAATTGGTGCCGAAATGGTTTGAAATTGGTATTGAAATGGTTTGAAACTGGTATTGAAATGGTTTGAAATGGTTTGAAATGGGTATTGAAACGGTTTGAAATGGGTATTGAAATGGAAGCACTGCGGATAGATCCCCCACGCCCCCGGGGAGGCAGCCTGCAGCCCAGCCCTGCCCTCACCCAGGCTGTTGGCCTTGCAGCGGCCGGAGCCGATGGCCAGCACGGCGGCGTAGCCCCGCAGCTTCTCCTCGGAGGGTTTGCTGTCCGGGGCAGCCTCCTCCGACAGGCTCCGCAGCAAGTAGGACCTGCAGGCACAGGGAGGGGATTTACCTCAGCAATCAGCTCTGCAGCGCAGAGCTAAGTGTGTCAATGGAGTGACAGATAAAACACAAACTTCTGGAGTTCTGCCCCACACTTCATCTCACACCACACTAAGGGAGTTCTGGGCTTTTATCCCCTCTAAGCTACTTAGCAGGAGAAGTGCCCAAAAAGAAAAAGCTGATTTACTTTTGCTTTCTTCTACACAGGTTCTAACGAGAGTTTAGAAGAATTTAGATTTTTAATGTAAGAATTAACCCCCCCCCCTTCTTTCTTGATGGTCTGACAGCCTCAGTATTATCCCAGAGAAATAACCTTAAGTAGCACTATCCTAGAGGGTGGTTTTATCTTTGGAGGAAAAGCTGGTATTGCAAACTTGCAAGGAAGCCTTGGAAGATCAGACAAGGAGGCTACTCAGAAACAACAAAGTCCCATGCATGGCTTGAGAAGCTACTTGTTATTCTTCTTTTAAAGCAATGGACTCTCTAGAGGACTCTGGACTGTAAAACTCCCAGGCACTTCTAAGAAAACAACACACAAAATGCGGAGAAAGCCCAAAGCACAGCAGGAAATTGTAGTCCTGCAGGAAATCCCGAGGACTGTACCTGGTAAAAGTAGCATAAGTGTCAATGAGCTGTAGTGTAGCAGGGAGGAGGTTCTTGGTTATCTCTGAGGACTTGTGAGGATCAGTTTCTGCAGCTAACTTGGAAAAGTGCTCATCTAGAGAAACCTGGATCTTGGAGATTGCAGCATCAAGGGTGTAAATGGATTGTAAACTGGGGACTTCGTGCAGCTGGAGAATGGTTGTGCAGTCGACAGCACAGAAAGAAGAGATCTGAAAACACAGAGGATGGAAAAGTAAGTGCAGATCATCCCACAGAAGCAGAGGTTTGTACGTGCAGTTGCACTCCCACGCCTCACCTGTCGAGCAAAGTATTCCTCTGCTATTTCCACGTCGTACTTCACTGAGATGCACTTGCTGGAGGTCAGTTCGATGAGAGGAGCAGCATGTTCAGCCTTCATGCCCTGCTTGATGAGGTGATCCTACAAATGCCAAAACCCAGATCCGTCACACTTGAACAGTGCTCTGGAATTAACCAGTTTAGAAGAGACAGGCCTAAGTTCCCCCAAAACAAATCCCAGGTGCAGTCAGCACAGAGGGACCGTCACTGTCACCACCCCACGGGGACATGGAGCTGAGGCTGTACCTTGATCCACACGACGTAGGACGGGATCTGCAGGCGGGAGGACCAGCGCAGGGTGTGCAGGAGGTCACAGTCACTCATCTCGGGGGTGTTCATGGCCAAATGGTGCATGTAGCCTTTGGAGGGAGGCAAAATCCCCAGGATCCGCCACAGGATCAGGAAATAGTACTGAAGGGCACAGGCTTCCTAAACAGAGGAACAGTTGGAAACATGAGTACAGAAAGACTGCAGTTTCCATCATTGCAGCTCCTGAAATATCTCCTCAGGGAGATCCACACTCCTGCAGATGTGCCAAATCAGATTAAAACATTCTGGACTGAGTTTCTGTCATATTGAACAATAAAACATGCAATGCAGGAGTGAGAAAAGACAAAGGAAAAATTATACAATTTTCTCCTGTTTAATTGTGTTCCAGCCACACCTCCTGGAATTACCATGGACTCACAGCAAGTCTGAAGCACATTATGAATTAAAATCTCAAGAGATGTGCAGCCACCACAAACACTGTGATTAGCTATGAGATTTTTAAGTTCCTCGTTACTCCAAGCACAGTCCAAAATACTTCAGTTAAATACTTTGCTTGAAAATACTAAGTTTGAAAACTTGTTACTCCTCAACACAGGCAGCAAGACAGTCTTACCAGTGCAGTGACATTTTTGTTCTCCCTCCTCCTGAGTGTATCAAACTGGGAACCAGCAGCCAGTAACGAGGTGAGGGCTGTGTAGAGCTCGTCGTACTTGGTAGCCCTGGAGAAAAGGACCTCACAAACCTGCAGGAGATGACAAATCATGCTTAGAAAAGCTCTTTGGGCATTCAGAATATCCACAGCCCAAAACCTTGCAAAATAAACTTCAGGGAGAGGTTCTGTTGGGACTGAGGATCAATGGGCTGGGGATAAGGAGCAGGCAGGAGAGAGAGCCCATAACACCGATGGCAACAAATATAGTGAGGAAACAAAACCCAGGGAGAACCTGGAGCAAAGTGATGAGAAAACAATCCTAATGCTACATGCCTTTGTCTGAATCCCAAGCATCCCTGCAAGTACTACAACAGATCTTCACAGACTTTGCACAGTGACTGCCCTGACATCCAACCAAGGGTAAGAAGGAATCCCGTGTTATCTTATCTGGCCACACTTCTTTTCTCCACTTAGTGACAGATTCCTGGTCACTCTTTTTCATCAAGTCTTTCCTTCTTGTCTGTTTTCCCTGGCACTTGGCAAACCCCCATGGCCCTCCAGAAAGTCTCTACCAGCAGTGTCATACCGTGCTGTCCAGACGGTTCAGATCATCCTCAGAAGCTTCTGGAGACAGGATGCAGTAGAACCTGGGCTGTGGAGCAGAGTCTGGAATGTGAGAACAAAAAATAACCTTCAAAGTGGCAGTTTAACCAGGCCACATTGTGTTAGATTCTCTCCTCCATCCCCACAACCTTCTGCATTGTATGACCACCACCAGATTCCAAGCCAGCTCCATGACACATTATAGGTGCTCTAACCTGTGGTACAGGCAGCCAAAGCTTTCCTACTCCTACAATCCTGGCAAAATAAGCACATCCTTATTTTTAATTACTTGTTGCATGCTCCTAGAAGAGAATAACCTTGAATTTTATTTAATAAAACAATTCTTGCATTATTAGATGTATTTTTACCTATTGTAACTATGGTCATTAAAAGCAGGAAAAGCTGCCCAAACCAAGGCACAGAAAAGGCTCTTATTTATTTATAAAAGTGAATCTTGGAATAAGGAATTCCTTACATTTTCCTTCTTACCTGATGAACAGTGTTTGGTCCAGTTTTCTTCCACTTCTTTAAAGCCATGATAAAGTGGGACAGAGGTTCGTCTGCTGCTGTCCTGGGATCCACTCACCCAGCCAATGGGTGGAGTCAGCAAATTATATTGTACCTGAATTAGAAAAAACAAACAAAAACCCACCCATGGCATCCTTGTCACTGAGGGACAGGGAGAAAATACCACCCCACAGAGACAGAAAGACAAAACAGAAACAGTCCTATTCAAAAGGCAACATTCCACTCTTCTGGGGGTAGCCCTGGACTCTCCCTGATGGTTTTTATTCTGGACAGAGCAGTTTAAATCCATGGCCAAGTTTCCCACAATTGGAAAAGCCAGGCACAAAGCACCATCTCATCCCATTAATAAGGACAGTGCCAAAAACCTCCATGGTGAAACACTAAAGCAAGGAAGTACATAAGGTATTAGTGAAATAAACAGTCAAATAATATTTTAAAGACATGGTAGGACAATCATCTTGTCCTTACTGGGATTCATTAAGACACCAGTCACACCAGGAATTTACACTCCAACTGAACCTGCTGCTAGGAACCAGCCACGATAATTAATCATTCCTTAGACTCAAGTTTGGTAACATCAAAACTGATATATTCAGAGGGGTCATTGAAAGAACACACCAAATGATTGCCCATTACAGATTTCTGCTGGGTGACCAATTAAATATCCAGATGTGAAAATCTTGCCTGTTCAAACAGGTACACGGGGGCCTTGGAGTACTGGTGGAGCAGGTAGTCAAACACCAGCAGCAGCCGGGCCACGACGAGAGGCACAGAACACTGCTGGGTCTCCATGTTTGCTGTCAGCTCCACAATGGTCTGGATACAGAGCATCATGATGGATCTGCGGCCCCTCTCTGAGAAATTGTGGAAAATGAGCAGCAGCAGCTGGAGATGCTCCACATTCAGATCTTCTGTGTCACCGGGGAGAGTCCCCTGCAGGGCATTTTGCTTCAGGGTGCCCACAAACCTAGCAACAGGAGAGGAAGTTTGTCAAGTTAATTTTTCCTTTTATATCCCTCTTTAAAATCTCTTTAACTAGAAGTAATTATATTCTTGTGCTTACTGTTCTAATACTGGCAATTTCACAAATGTTCGCTATATTATGTATTGGAATGAGACTGTGTGAGCAGTAAAACCTACAGAAATCAAATCAGTGGCAAATATATTTAGTGGAAAACAGGAATAATCATTCAAATGGAGAAGGGGTGATTCAAACCTGTTCCCTGGGAAAGGCTGTTTAGAGCTTTAAACCAACTAAACCCATAACGGCAGAGAGGAACAATCTCAGCACCATCCTAACAGGATCTACCAGAAACCTGCTGAAAGATAAGACATTCTCCTTCCCTTTTTTCAGCCAGCCTTGCTGCAATTCAGCCTCCTGCCCCCTAACTCCTGACTGCAGGAGTCATTTCCTGGGCTCTGGGTGAAGGAGCCCCCAGCACAGCGGACTGACCCTCTGCTCCTCCCAGACCCCAGATCAGGGAACACAAACACTTGGAACAGAGAATTTCCACTTGACAGCAAATGAGAGAGGTAAGAGGTGGCTGATTTACAGGTCAGCATAAAATGATCTCACCTTTCCCAGACTTTAAGGCATTCTGGAACGTCAGGATCTCCCTGAGCAGTGGCTTTATGCTGCCAAATCAGGAGGAGCCGGGACAGCACCGACAAACTTTGAGGGTGGATGTACAGAGGCCACGGACCTTCAGAAAAAGGAGCAACTCCCAGCTGCTGGAGAAGTGTATTCTGGAACAAAACAGGGGCTTGTTGGAAAGAGGCAAGTCCTGTCTGATGCTTTAATTAATTAAAAGTATGATCTGAGCATACACATGACAATAAACAGCATGGCTCTCAGCTCTGCTCACACAGCAGTGCCTCTCCTGTCTCAGATACCAGGCAGAGCTACTGAGGGACACTCAATGCTGTCACTTTGCCACCTAAACACAACAAAATCTTAACATCAATGCAGAAAAAAACGGCTTTAATGAGCTTCTCTCATTCACTGCAATATCAGAGCAGGACAGACTAAGCTATTGTGTTCAGTATCTGTGAATCTACAAGAAGAGCCCTTTGATCATAGCAATATTTGCTGCTTTTCAAATGTAGTAAAAAGGGAGACTGATGAAAAGCCCATCTGCTTTTAAAAATCAACAGTGTTTTAAACACAGCAGAAACAGTCGACAAAGTTTAGTGGTTGAATTCAGTAATGGGTGAAGCAGGCTCATAACCTCCATGACAGGGTTAAGTCAGGTCAGCCCATGAGCCAGCAAAGAAACCTAGAGGCCATAAAGTTAAGACATTAAAGCAAAAGGATTAATTTGATTCTCTCCTGAGAAATTCTTAAGGCCTTTTGGCATCAGTGCTGACAGCAAAGCAAATCTGTAGGAATGTCTCTTGATAAACTCATGGATAGAGGCAACTCTCCAAGACAAAATACACAAACTCATTTCCTCCTCAGCTTTCATCACCTTCAAAGGCCAGTCTGAATTCCAGATGTTAAGTTTACACTGTACAGGATGTTTTGTGCCGGATGACTGCAAAGGTCATTCAAATCACAGGACTCAAAATATTCCAACCTCTTTTTGCAGAATATACTCTGGACCAAATGGAACAATCAACACTCTACTCAAGGCATGGACAACCCATGTAGAGGCATAAACAGACACCACCACTTCCTCATTTTATTTATGCATTCAATCCCAGCTCACCTGCAGGGCAGGGGACTGAAGATCTGAGGTCACCAAGGAATGGTTGAAGTGATAGAGAGCAGCAGCAAACTCCTCATCTGACGTGCCTGTAAGACAGGGATCGAAACCCACTTAGTACCTTTGCTCTCCAGTATCTAAAACTTTGACACAAAACTGAAAAAACAAGAGACATCTCTGAGCTGTACAGCTCTACCAGAGAGAGCTGGTTTGCTCACTCACCCTTCAGGCCATCCTTGTCCACCTCCTTGATGATGCTTGCCAGCGTGGCCATGTGCTGCTCTGACAGGGACACGCTCAGGTAGTTGCGGATGAAATTATTCCTGGAGTTCAGCATAGAAGAAGTGATAAAGTTCAAAATGTTTGAAGCTAGGCTCAGAAACTGAAAAGAAAAGAGAAACACACTATAGAAGCAACAAAGGCAGAAGGACAACATTAAACAAAAACTAAACCACCAGCAAAATAAATTGAGTCCTTTAAACCTCCCTGTCCTGCAGTGGAGGAAAGGTGCACTCATGGCAATCCCGCTGCTGTAGTCTGGACCAGGACTGATTCCAGAACTCTCTGAGAAGGTTGGAGGCCTCCAACTTCTCCACTGCAGTGTTTATTTTACCCAACAGAGCTGGAGCTAAAAGCACTCTATCAGCAAGTCATGTCACTTGCAGCTCTGTCCCCATTTCCCCTCTCCCCCTGCAACTGAAGCAGATACAATCTGCAGCCCCTGCTTCCCTGGTAGCAACAAATCCTGGGGAAGGAGAAGGGAGAGGGAGAGGGAGAGGGAGAG
>VZDJ01000034.1:301407-524888 GCA_008694505.1 Cyanoderma ruficeps
GAAAGAGGAAAGAGGAAAGAGGAAAGAGGAAAGAGGAAAGAGGAAAGAGGAAAGAGGAAAGAGGAAAGAGGAAAGAGGAAAGAGGAAAGAGGAAAGCCCTGGCTGACGACTTTGGAAAGAAGAATTGCATGTTCTCAGCACAGCCCCAGTTTGTTAAGTGATGACAATCTGGAGTGGTTCAGCCCAGAAGTCCTGCAGCTGTGTGCCAGTTCCTACCTTTCTGTAGGATGTGGAGAGCAGAGTCAGCAGCAGATTAGTGAGTGGCACAGAGTCTGTGAGCCGCTGGATCCTCTGGATGGACGTGCTCTGAGCCATGATATCCAGCACTGCTGGAGGGCCGTCGCTCTCCCAGCCCTGGAAGACAAAATTTCAAATTGAATTCAAAGAAAGAGGAATCGGTAGAAAAATTCCAAGTGTGTATCAGTGGAGAAGGCAGAATGTCTCAGGACAACGTCCCTGCTATCTGCATACCTTGTGCAATGCCTCCACCTGCAGATCTTGGAAAAGAGATGACAGCAATTTGATGGCATGATTTGCCAGCACCACTGACAGCACCCCAAAGCCTTGATGCCTGTAGAAACAGAAAGGACAGAATGTCATTTCAGGGGGAAAATAATAAATAAATACTAAATAAAGTGACTGCTTTGCTAAACTGGAGACAACAACTCCTCTTCTTTCCAAGACTTGAATTGCAAATAGAGATAAAATTTCACGAGATCAGCAAGACCCTGCAGTAGCTGCTTGCTGGGGCTGGTCAGAGCCCTGCACAACGCTGCCCGCAGGGGGGTCACATACCCTTTGCCAGGTCCCAGCTTGGGAGACCCCACGCCCTCCTTAGTGCGAGCAATGATGTCTCTGACACGAAGAGCAGCCAAGGGATCCTTCTCCTTCCCCTTATCAGCCAAGGCCGTGGGGCTGAGGTTCAAGATGAGGAAGAGGCTGTTCAGCAAGCACCAAGCCCCGAGCAGCTGGAAGTTCTGATAATGCTATCGTGCCAAAAGTCATGGGGAAGGGGGGAGAAAAAAGCACCAAAAAGACAAAACACCATCAATCCAAATGCCAAAGTACACCAGCACAAAAAGGGTGAAAAAGCTTCCTGAGATGGAAATCTTACCTCCCCCCCTGCACGGCGTGAATTGCTGATGGCTTGTCCAATCATTTCATAGATTTCAAGCTGCAAACAAAGCCAAAACCACGGTAAACCACCCCACCAGACGGCAACAGAAATAACAACTCCAAATACAATTGTATTTTATCCTCCACAGTTAGCCACCCCTTTAACTCCTTTACCAGCAATGGCAGTTTCTCAAAATCATAGCTGTGCCTTGCACTGCAAACAAATACAAATTCTGTGCTCTTTGCTTGCCGAGGAGGAAAGCAATGAACACTCTGTTGTTCACTTACACATTTCTGTACAATAGTAGCAGCATCGTTTTCATAATCTTCTTCTTTGGAGCTCGTCGACCCGGTTCGTACCTGTTGGGTGCTGCCCACGTGCAGGATGGCCATGCAGGTGGCCACACTCACACCTCAGGGAAAACAAGTGCAGGGGACATTTTTAGGGCCAGAGAGGGACAAAATGTTCCTATTTAGCACATAGAGACAACATGTCCATCAACTTGATGGAGCAGGGAATGCTCAGTATTACAGCAAACGATTAAAAAACCTTTAGTACCCTCAAAAGAGTGAAGTTTCACCCTACAGAAACACATGGGAGCAGTTAAAGGAGGTAATGTTTTACCATGTAATTCAATAGCATTTTTAAGACAATCTTCAGACTCGAGTGCCACATCTCCTTAAAGTCTCCCCCATACCAATTAAGCACTCAAGATTTTGGTGTGCTTAAACCACTCCTGGGAAACAAGGCTGATTTGGGGCTATAACAAATTAAGCCGAAGCCTAAAGTAAAAATATATTATGCTCTGAATATAAAAAGATGGAGCAAAAATTACAGGCTGTTAAGAAAATGTTGAGTCACTCAGTCTTTTTCTTAGATACTGACAGGAACAGTGACAGAACACATCAGTAACAACTTCAGTATTAACCCGATCACCACATTGTACTGCAGAACTTCAAATTCGTGAGAAATAAAGGCTGCTTGTGGGCTGAGCCTCCAACATGCAGGTAACAAGGCACAGCCAAAAGCTCCAAAAAAAACCTACTGAAGCTCCACTCACCTGCATAGAGACAGCTGAGAGCGAGAACAGTCACATCTTGGAGACGTGTGGGTGTCAGGGGCTCCAGCACGGGCAGGGACAGAGTATCCAGAGCCATGGTGACATCGATCACCAGCGAGTGGAACCTGCGGGCGGGACACAGGGTGAGGACAGGCCAGGGAGCGCTGCCCGGCCAGCACGGTGACCTCCCCGGGCACAGGGAGGCGGCCCGGGCAGGGGTGGCACTGACCCGTTGCGCACGGCCGTGGCGTCGGCCACGGTGGCCGGCATGATGAAGAAGGAGTTGGCGGACACGGCGTCCTGGAAGCGGTTGATGTAGCGCAGGAAGTACGGCAGGTTCAGGCACACGCGCAGCAGCTTCTCGGAGCCACCTGCCAACCACAGCAGCAGGGCTGTGTCACTGCCTCAGCCCTAACGGTGCTCACTAATTGGCTTAATTGCCCTTGGTGGTGAGGAAATGCCATCAGAGATGGCAATAGGATAAAGAGGGCTTTCTAACACCGGCTGCTGAAGTTTACACTTGTAAACGGGAGTCACAAAGCTCTGTGTCCACGTTACAGGGCACACCAGGTCCAGCTGGTGGGACTTGATGACCCCAAAGGTCTCTTCCAACCCGAACAATCCTGTGATTCTAATCCTCATCTACTCAACAATCTACCCCGTAAGGTATTTCCTACTGTCCACCTAATTTACCCCTCCAAACACTAATACACTGAGCTCATCTCTGCAATGAAAACTCCATTCCAGCCACAACCTCCCTCAGCAATCACCAGGCAACCCCTTAGGTCAGAGAGTTTCTTCCCACTCAGAGCTGTGAGATGTAACACTGGAGAGACATTTTTCCAGTATTTATTTGGCCCCAAGCTAGAAAGCTGATTCTCACCAAGTTCTTGCAGGCTGGCCACGTTCTGGGCAATGAATATGCTCTTGGTCTTTGTTGCAGAGGTTTGATCTGTGGCAGCTTGATCCTCGCTCTCTCCTTCCACCTAAAGCAAGCACATACTAAATATATTCTGGAGGCACTAAAAACACACATTATTTCTCTAAAACACACACTATTTCTCTAAGTCTCTACACAGAAGCAAGGTGTATCAGCAGCAAAACTCCAAACAGCCATGGATGTCACTGCACATTGCATTCCATGAGGAAACAAATCCAGTATTGCCAGTACAGCACAAACAGTATTTGGCTGTTTGCCTTTATCCCATCCAAGCAGGATTTACGTAGTTAAGAAAAGCTCTCTTTAACTTGTATCAAGAAGTACCACTTAGAGCCCTCTGTCCCTCCCTGCACTGGGTTAACAATGTTGAAATTCAGACTGTTTCTGTTTTTTACCTGTGTCTCTGCTGTGATTGATGGTGATGACGAGACTCTGGGGTTAAAGACTGATGTCAATTGGTTGAGGAAGTTCATCTGCACTTCCTTCTGTCTCAGCTCCGGGCTCACTGGGGAGGCCAATTCCTTCTGGTCCTCAACTGCAGGGAAAACAAACCAACCCCCATTTCAGACAGCAAACCTCAGATTTTCCGTGCCTAACTCCAGTGCTGCAGTGAAACACACACAGCTGAAGCCCCCTCCTACCGTCAGAGAGGGTTTTGACAGTCTGAGGCAGCTTGGCTGATTTCATCATGGCTGTGAAGGTGATGATCTCCGTCCGGTCCAGGCGGCTGCAGCCCGTGCACAGCCCCTTGATCAGCAGAATGAGGTGTTTCTACAGAAAACACAGACATCAAGGAACACTTAAACTCTCCTGATTCCAATCCCTCCTTCATATCGTTTACTCTTAGCAGATGGATTAGGAGTAATGCAGCTTCAGCTGGTGAGGCCACTGCAACAGCTCTGAGCCACTCTGATCTCCCTGAGGATCCAGACACATCCCTGACTGCAGGTAATCCAGGTCACTGACACTGCCTGTGCTTCCTATGGGGAACACCTGGAAAAGCTCTCTGCTGTGACACACTACAGTACGGGAACACTGCTCACAGGCCTTGCCTCTGTCAAATACAGTTAAGCTTTCCCACAAGACAGAAATACAAGCAGGCAATAAAAATCTTTAAAAAATCAGCAGACAGCTGTGATCCAGGTTGTTGCACAAAACCAAACCAGAGTGTAGGAAACTGGAACTGAATTAACCAAGGCTTCAGGTCACCTTTATTTCAAGTTGTGAGCAAGCTTTGATCCTGAGTATAGTATGCAGAGGGAAGATTCAGCAGGAATCAGAGTCTACCAAAGTGTACACCTTAAATATTCTAAGAGCTTCATAAATTCTGCTTTATGTATTCAACGTTAGAGCAGATATTTCAGAATTAGAGCCCAAAGTCCATTCTCACACTGAGGCTGGCCCAGGAGGTCCAAACCTGTGCTCACCTGTGAAACAGCACACGCTTCGTCTGGGTTCTCAAGCCGCAGCAGGGAGAATTCAATCAGGACTTTACACGCAGCTGCCACTGACTGCAACTGGTTTCTGGGTACTGAAAAAAGCAGATCCTGGTACTCAGAGGAAGATTTAAAACAGTCCAGTGTAACAAATTCCCAATGCTGTCAATACAGCAGGATGCTCTGCAGTGTGGGTACACACTCCACCTCTCCTGCCTAACACAGATGCAATATAAACTCAGCCTCATTACAATGTAACCCAAGAAATGTCAGCAAAGTGAGGATAATTCCTTCTGCCAGACGGGAATTCAGACAGATAAAGCAGTTTCCCCAGCAACATTATTTAATGCTGACAGAAGCACTGAAGAACATGAAACAAGTTCAAAAAGCCCAATTTTTGTTGAAATTGCTAAATTGTCAGCCAAAATAACAGAAAATATTTTGAGTCACAATGTTTTGATCATTAACTCCAACACAGTAACGTAACCACAGAAGCCCTGAATGGTTTGGTTGGAAGGGACCTTAAATCCCATCCAGTGCCACCCCCTTCCATGGCCAGGGACACTTTCCACTAGATCAGGTTGCTCCAAGCCCTGTCCAAGCCACCCTTGGACACTTCCAGGGATGGCAGTGTTATAACTGCTGAAGGATAATCTAAAAATCCTGAACAGTGATTTAAACACTTGACCAAAATTAAATCAGGTCAATGAATAAGCAGCCAAAAAGGCAACACTGTCCAGCTGGTGGTGGCCAAATGCTCCCATCAACAAGCTTCCCTTTCCATCAGAGCTGACACTTCATGGTACAAAAGCCAGCAATGCTGGCCCTAAAGTCTGGTTCAGCAAGAGGGCAAAAAACAAACACAAAAATCAACAGTTCTGATTTACTTTTACTGCATCAGTCATTACACAGGAGCAAAAGAAGCAAAGGAACACTTACTGAGACCACACACCGTAGTGATGTAGTGTGTGGAAAGTGCAACGAAGGAGGAGTAAAAAGGCTCGTACTGCTTGTCATGGTGCAGGATCTCAGATTCACTGCAAAGGAGAAGGGGACAGAGGTCAGCCAGACCCAGCTCAGCAGCAGCACCACCCAACAGCCCAATGTCTCCAGTGACAGGGCCGTGGCAAGGTGACAGCTCTGGGAACACAACCCTCGCGTCCCCAGGACCGAGTCTTCCAGCAGCAGCCAGATCATAGCATCAGCATCAGTGCCCACACAGGAAATGTAAGGAAATACTGTGCTGCCAGTGTCTCTCCTGCACTGCATCAACAGGTCAGGCTCTACCAGCTGCACTCCCTGCCAGACGCTCATTAACCTTTAAGTTGGTCTAAACTCAGCAGCCCAGAGAGGCTGGACTGCGTGTTCTGCTAACGCTGGCAGGATCTGCCAGGCCTGGAGCACAGGCATTCCCTTCCCGTCGTGGCACCGAGGCAACTGGAGCTTGTGCAAGTCTGCAAATCAGAGGGATCAAAGCAGGCAACTGCAGAACCACAGCAGACACAGGCACAGCACCTGCCACCAGCTGGGGAGGGATTTGGGCAGCTAAGGTAGAGTCCCTGAGGCTTCTCAGCTACACTCACTGGCCTCAGAGATCAGACTCTTGTGGCAGAGGTGACACCTTGAAGGTGTCCCACCTGCCCAGACACGAAGAACACAAACTGCTCTGCCTCCACACCTCTCATTTTTCCTGCGACAAGACTAAGGGATGTGCTTCTCTGCCCTGTAAATGATCATTTACTTTCCTTCAGTTTTCATGCAGTGCTGTGAACAAGCAAGCTGGAAGAAGGGATTATTAGACTCAGCTTCGCTTTGCCTGTCCAAACCCAGCCAGGCTGGGCTCTCCACCTCTGGGACTGAGATTATTCCTGGAGGGCAGGTGGGGAGCAGAGGGCAGCAGCCCACGGCACAGGCTGGACCCAGCTCCAACCACAATTCCCTGCTGACCTGAACACAGCCCAGTTTATGCCCAGTCTCCTTCCCTTTTTCCACCCTAGGCCATCATTTCCAGCTGTGACACGAGGTGCAGCTGAAACAGAAACAACTCTGGAACAGAACCATTTCTCCACAAAAACGAGCAGGAAGAAATATTCATCAGTTTGATTTCCTAGGTCTGCGGGTTTATTTAGCCTGCCTAAAAAGCTGAACTAGAAATGGAAAAATAGAAAATTAGGAGAGAGTCTTTACTGGAAAATATTCAACAGCATCACACGACTGAGTTCCAACACCTCAGGCCTCACCTCACCCTCTCCTGCCAGAACTGCTCTGGTGAGGAACAGCCCAGAGAGTGAACATGCAAAGCAGTCTGTGCTCTCTCCTTTTCAGACATTAATTTTGCTCACCTACCTCTCAGGCCCAACTCCAAGCCAGCAGCACTGGATGTATGTAAGTATTGTTAAGAGAACAAATTAGAACCATTTGGGAATAACAGAGTACAGGAGAGGCTGACAGCTCCTGAATTACTGCATAGGTCAAGCTGTGCACCACACAGTGCCCACAGGGTATAGAGAACACAGAGGTGCAGAATCCAGCACGAGATAGGGATTGGGCAATGGCAGGTTTGAGTTTTACTCAAACACACTGTGGATGCTGTGATAATGCAAAGTGCAAGGCAGCAGTCAAGTAATCATCAATCCTTGCAAATAACCATCAACAGAAGATAACAGCTCAATCTGGGATGTGCCAGAGTTATTCTGAGTATACAGGGAGATGTAACAATGACTTTTCAGCCTCTCTATCGTGGTTTATTGCTCAGAGGGGTTTTGCTCCCCAGGGCAGCTCATTGCTCAGGCTGAGGAGAAGCCTCTGTCACTTATCAACGTTCCTCAGCACCAAATCCCAGCTCCTGCTTGGGCTCTGCTCCCCAGTCCTGAGCAGCCCCAAACACAGCCTGTCCTTGGGGCAGTGGGCACAGAGCAGCCTCCCCCTTGGGCAGGCACTGCTCCAGGTGCAGTTCCCCCCGTGGAAACCCCTTCCCCAAAAACCAGCCTGGGGTGACTTCACAGACACAGAGCTCCTCTCCATCTGCACCTGTCCCAGTCAGCATTTCCATCATTTATATCAAATAAGGGCCTCATTTCTGTCAATTCTTGAACACACCTGCTAACAGGGGAATACCAGTAACCTGATGACACTGAAACTTATAAATGAAATACCAGAGTAGTTAAAAAAAAAGGAGTTTATTGATTTATTTTTGAAATATTATTCTTAATACCGGTGATTTCGCTGTCATTGCACCAAGTTTATTTAAGGGGAAATCCAGCCACTTTGGGGTTGGCTGGCACCATCAAGAGCTGAACTTCTGCCTTCTAAAAATAACTTGAACACATAAAAGATTTTCTGCGAGAAATCTAAAGATAGATTCTTGTTCAGCACCGAAAAGCACAGCTCCAGACACGAACAAGTTGCATTTATTTCTTTGTCATTTAGCACAAGACATGAAACAAAAAGTACCACCCTGCAAGAGCCCAAATCCTGCCAGACCACCAGACACACAACTCCAACCTCAGGCAGCGCTGCTTGAAGGCAACAAACGGCTGTCTCGAGTGGAAAACAGCACCAACATCCCCTCTAAAGGAGGAAACAGCCCTCTCCCAGAACTCAAGTGGATCCACTCGAGTGTCCCTGGGGTAGTTTGATGAAACACTCCACTAATGAACTCCAGGCACAGGGACAGCAGAGCTGCTTGGGGAAAAGTGACCCTGGAATGGTGCCTAAAACAAAGAGTGGCCAAAGAACTGCCCAAACCCATCAACATCGAGCCTGCAGCTCCTGGGGGAACAACAGTTCTGTGTGTGCAGGCACAGAACTCCTCGAATTAACTCTGAATCTGAACCATCCACTGCACACTCAGCCATTCTACATTAAACAAAACATCACAAGGCTTTATTTTATCATCTTGCCCAATGTTTATTTTATGTTTCCTAACAAGTTATTGTGGCCGGGGTTATATCTGTAAAATTGAGCACGATATTGTGGCATTCACATCTCGTGTTTTAGACCATAAAACAAGCTGTAAGTTGAATTAAGTAGCTGCGGTGGGGTATTCTTATGCTCTGACTCCAACCTGTGTGGTTAAGACAAGGCAGACTTGATTTGATTCTGCTTTATTTCGACTTAAAATAGGAGGAGCATTGCAGTGAGAAGTCCGGTCCCCCCAGAGCCCGGTGAGACAACACTTCCCACGGCCCAACCGGGCAAACTGTGACACGCCTGGACAAAAGCAAAACCACAAGAACAGTCCCGAAACCTCTCGGCGGGCGCCTGTCCGAGGTGCTGCGGCCGGGCGAGCACCCTCAGCCCGTTATGGGGCCCGAGGGCACCTCCGAGAGCTCCGGCCCCAGGACAGCGGGAGGAGCCGGGGACAGAGCTCGGGCTTTGCCCAGGCAGCCGCAGCCCCACCGCTTGCCCTGCGGGGCACCGAGCCCGGCACCGGGCACCGAGCCGGGCCCCGCCTCAGCCGCCCCTCGGCCGCTCCCGCAGCGGCACCCCCAGCGCTCCCCCTGAGCGGGCGAAGCCGAGGGGCGGCAGCCCCCGCCCGCGCTCCCTCACCTCTCGATGACCGAGGCGAGCAGCTGCGGCAGCTCCTTCATGTCGAAGGCCGAGTAGGACGCGGAGAGCAGCGGCCGCACGGCCACGTCCCAGCCGGGCCCGGCCGCGGCCCCCGCGCCGCCCGCCGCCATCTTGGGCTGCGCTGGGCCGGGGGGGCCGCGGCGCGCACAGCGCCCCCTGCCGGCGGGGCGGCGACCGCGCAACGTCGCGCCGCCCCATTGGCCCGCGGCGCGGGCGCGTGCGCACTGCGTGAGTCAGCAACTTTGGCGCGCGGCGCCTGCGCGGCGCGGGGAAGGCGGGGCGGGGGCCGCGCATGCGCGCTGTGTGCGCCCCGCCCCCGCGGCTGCCCCGGGGCAAGGGAGGACTTGGAGGGGCGGGAAAAATCAGCCAAAAACCCCAAAAACACTGGAACAGCGAAAGAAACACCCGCTCCAAGGGTCCCTCAAAACACTTAAATAAGGAAACAACCCCACTACGGAAATACAAAAAAAATCCCCATTTAAACAGCCAAAAATCTACTTAAGTCGCTCAAAACCCACTGAAATAGCCACAAAATCCCATTGAAAGTCCCATAAAACCACTTAAACAGTCCCAAAAAACACTTCAATGATCCCCAAAAAAACCACCTCAACAGCCCCCCCAAGACCCCCTTATATAGCCCCAAAAACCCACCTAAATATCCCCGCAAAACCACCTCAATAACCCCTAAAAAAACTAAACAGCCCCTCCAAACTCACTTAAACAGCGGCAAATGCCCACTTAAATAGCCCCCAAGCCCCTTAAATAGCCAAAAAAACACTTCAATAAGCCAGACCCAGTCCCTGCTCGGCAGCTTTATTTTGGGATCTGGACACTGAGGGAGTGGGGGGGATGTGGCCCCCGCCTGGGGGAACAACTCGATGCCAAACTGGATCTAAACAATTAAAATCCTGAGTTCAGAGCCTCGATCCCCGAGGAAACCATGAGAGGCTCCTCCCCCTGAACCACCCCGCCTTTACCCCAAGTGCTGAACACAAAAAAAAAAAGGCAGGAAAATTTAGAAATAAATGGGAAGTAACGGATGTTGTCATAATAAATAAAGAACACCGAGAGACTTTAGGTTCAAATTCTTCCCACTGTTCTGCAGCTTCGTCAGCGGCTCCATGAGGCTGTTTCCCACTGACAGACACCCAATTCCCAACATTCTTCCTAAGGAAATCACCCAAGGTCTCTTCCTCACACCAGGAGCTCGTTACCACATCTCCACAGCCAGCAACCCTCCTCTCTGCCAGATGTGGAGAGCCCAGGATGAGCAGGACACACATCCTTATGATTCTCTTCACCAACATCAGGGAGACACTGATTTGGGGACTTTAAGGGAGGTTTGGGACCTTCTTGTTCAGTCCAAATAAGACTAAAAAACCCTCAATTTTTCATCTCTTCCGTTTCTCCTCACAGGAGACACGTGGGCAGTGCAGGTTTTGTTCCAGCAGCAGCTTTTCCTCACAAATATCTTCCAGCCAAGTGGAATGGAGGCGTTTGGATCCATCCCTCGGGGTGGGGCTGAGATCCCAGCCCAGCTGCTGCCTCCCTCAGCGCCAGGCCCTGTTCAGCAGCTTCACCTGGGCCAGTCTCTTGGTGATCATGGTGGCAAAGACCAGCCCAAAGAGGACGCTGCTGATCAGCACGTAGTCATAGTCATCCTTGAGCACATCAAACTGCTTGGAGGGGTACACTCGGGTCTGGAAGATGTCCAGCCCGTAGGCTACAACCTGTGGGAGAGATCAGGAGCTGGGGATGCAGCCTGGAGCATAAAAACCCAAAATGATCCACACAGGGTTAATGGAAAGGAGCGCTGTGTTGTGGGAGTTACAGGGGTCCCTGCCATGGGCTGTGGATTGGAATCCACCCCCAAATCCCACACTGAGGCCTCCACCCCGCACTCACCAAGCACGTGGACTCGAGGCCAGAGGGGGCTGTGTAAATCCCCCTCATCCTGGAGATGGTCTGGTTGTAGTTGATGAATCTCTCGGCGTGGATCTGCACGTCAGGTGAGTAGGGGATCAGGTTCTCCTCCCTGCAAGGACAGAGAGACATCAAACCCCAGCCAGGCTGCACACAGAGGATGCTACCAGTGTTCCTGATTGTCAAAAGCTAAGCTAAACCAGCAAATTTGGGAGCTTTTCCCAGTGCAGACTCATTGCTGCAGGATGAAAATCAAACGGATCAGCTGGGCCAGGCTAAGCTGCAGCCGTCCCCTTCGAGGCTTCAAAAGTTTTACAAGTGTAACTTTAAAAAATCCAGTTCCTCTGACTGCTGCCCCCTGAGAATACACACACCAGGCTGGTTTAATGACTGACGTTTGTAATACAAATGCATCTGATCATCACAGACTGGGAACTGAAGCACAAAATCCTTCAGGTTGGGAAAGACCTCCAAGGTCATCGAGTCCAACCTTTGACTTGAAGGAACTTCCCTTCATTCCATGCCAAGACTGCTCTAAATCCAGCCAGGACAAGTTGTTCCTCTTCACACAACTTACGACACACAAAATCCAGCCCTCTTCAGAGCCCAGGAAGAGAGGGTCTCACTCCTTCCCTACCTGCTCTGCTCCGTCGGGATCTCCGGGCGCCGAGGGTCCAGCAGAGCCTTGGGAAGGGACAGGATGGCCCCAGAGGGAAGCCCAACTGTGCATTGAAGGAAAAACATCATAAACATCACAGAATCCCGGAATTCCGAGCTGGGGTTGGAAGGTCTGGGGATCACCCAGTCCAATCCCCCTGCCCAGGCAGGAGCAGGAGCAGGTGACTCAGAAAGGCATCCAGGTGGGTTTGGAATGTCTCCAGACCCTCTCTGGGCACCTGTGCCAGTGCTCTGCCACCCTCAAGTCAAAGTTCTTCCTCACGTTGAGGTGAAACTTTCTGGGTTTTAGTTTATGGCCATTGCTTCTCTGGGCACCACTGGAAAGAGTCTGGCACCTGACGGCCATTCCTGACAGCCAACAGAGACACTCTCCTGGTGCTCATCCCTGCACTGCAGCAGTCCAGGACAACCCCCAGGCACAGCCTTTTGGCAGCAAAGTGCCTTTTGCTTGGATTTGGGTGCTCCCCTTTCACTGAGGGGGTACTCACTGAGCAGGTGGCGGCTGGTGATGCCCCTCTCGGTGATGGTGGCCTCCATGGCGCTGATGGCAGAGGGGAAAATGTAGGATTGCTGCAGAACCTGGGGCAGGATGGGGCGGTCCAGGGAGCTGAAGGCCGTGGCGTTGTACTGCTCTGTGCCCTCGTAGAGTTCCAACACTGTGAACTCGTTCCGCCGGGCCTTCGTGTTCCAGTACTGGTACTGCAAGGAGGAACATCAGGGAAGCAGTCAAGGATCCAGGAAAGTCACAGAGGGCGGTCACAGAACTGCCTCCGTGCAGGCTCAGGAACTGCCCCGATGCCAAAAGGAGTTTTGTTTTTTATACATTTTCCATGTATTTGCAGCTCTGTAGATGACTATTATATAGTTATATAGCTCCTTAAATAACTGTAGCACCTTCCTACCCCTCCCTTAGAATTTAGAATCAGCTAACCTCGTTGGAATCTTGTTTAGTCTTTACTCTTTAGCAAGCTAAGGATGTCTCATTTTTTCCATGTATCATTGACATAATAAATGGGGGGTTAGAAGCTAGGGGAGGCTTCAGTGGGGTAGAACCAAAAAGGGGGATTACTTAATTAACTGTCCGTCCCTCTAACTGGATGATTTAAGTATGCTGATTTGTTAAACTTACAGCATTGTCAGAATCCTGCATTACATGTGCATTTTGCCACGTTTGCAATGTGAAGGACCTTCATTACAGGTCACTGCTTTTTAGGGGTGATTTCAGGGGTCCCCCCAAACAAGCAGCAGCTCTCACCACCACCCAGTTCTCCGAGTGCACCATGTGCACGGGTCCCTTGGCCTTTTTCTGCACGGAGGAGTGGATGATCCTGCCCGTGACCCCGTCCATGAGGTAGATGCCGATGAAGGTGCGCTCGTGGTGCGTGTCCGTGCTCTCGGTCACCACGGCCAGCAGGTTGGGGTTCAGGGACTGGGGACAAAGGAGAAACAGCTGAGACCTCCTTTCAGTGCCACAGACACCTCCTTCCTGCTCTTCATCTGGCACCGAGCGTATTGTGAACAAATCAGCTTAAATCACCTCAAGAAATCGAGCTGTTATTTCCCCAATATTTTTGGCTGAATTAATTGCTGCACGGAAACATTTTTGAAAAGAAACCTCCAAAATTTTTCTGCACAGACACTGGTGCCCATAAAGAGAAACTGGCACCCCAATGTAGCAGCAGGAAACGGTACTGGGATCTTCCCACGGGATAACCCCTCAACAAAAGGCCAACACAGAGCTGCAGCAGCACCTTGTAGAGGACGCTGCGGTCGCCCATCACGCGGCCCTGGGAGTGCACGTGCTCGTTGGACCTCTTCCCTTTGACAGTCACAATCCTCTGCACCTCCGTGGGGATGGCCACCTCCCAGCTCT
This sequence comes from Cyanoderma ruficeps, assembly GCA_008694505.1. Lineage (NCBI taxonomy): Eukaryota > Metazoa > Chordata > Aves > Passeriformes > Timaliidae > Cyanoderma > Cyanoderma ruficeps. The sequence continues at coordinate 315,007 of VZDJ01000034.1, forward strand.
CCTCTGTGCTCAGGTCCTGCAGGGAAAAAGCAGGTGGGAGCTTGGATCTCATCCTCCAAGGACACCGTCTCCACCAGCAGGATGCAGATTTCCTTGCTTTGGGATTTCCCAAGTTTCTCGGGCGCATTTTGAGGCTGAATGTTCCAGTTCTGAGCAAAGCTCCATGAAGGGAACTGAGATCTGCCATTATCCACAGGGCATTCAGGGAATTGCAATGGGTCTTTCATACCTTTTTCAGCCTGAATCCAGAGAGTTTTCCCTGCTCAGCATCAACTAGGTAAAAATAGATGGAATGGGCTATTTCTTCCAGCTGGCGAAGGACGTTTTTAGTGGCTGGGAAAGGTGTAACCTAGAAAAGAAGAATTGAAACACAAGTTAAAAACCACTGATAGAGACAAAAAACTCACCCTGGAATGAACCAGAAAGAATATTTCTAACATGTTTATCAAGATAAGGTGTGCCTTACCAGAATAACCTCATAGTTTTGTGTGAAATGTGACTCAATGGCATTTTTTTCCATCTTGCTCCAAAAGGGAGGGGAATAATTAACCAGAACGTGAAGAAAATTGCCTCGAGGCAAAGCAATTTACCTTGTACTCATCATCAATCAGGAGCAGCACTTTGGCATAGTCTTGATCCATAATAGGCAGAAGCAAAGTCTGGAGAATTGGACGTTTCAGAACAGGAGGAGCTACTTGGCTTCTCTTCCCAAAGATGGGGTTAAAGACGTATAGAAAACTCATTTTGGTTTCCTGAAAAACATGGTAAGTTTTGCCTCTTGTTTAAGTAAAAAAAAAATAAAGGTGTTTTTCTGTTTATTTGCTGGTGTTGACTATTCATACCCTGGGTTCAGCTACTCCATGCTGAAAATATTCTGTTTGGAATCACACATTTGTCCGAACATTTATCCCACATTTGTCCATAACAATTATGATCATTTTAAAGTTTCCTAGGCTTCTGTGTCTGCTTCTCTCCAGATCTTTCTCCCCTGCCATCCCCACATCAGTGACAACCAGATGATGCCCAAGAGGATGGTTTTATTGCCCTGTCCAAGGGCAGGTTTCCATGCCCAGGAGGGGAAGGGAAGGGGCCTCACCTTGTCCTTGACGAGCAGAGTGCACTGTGGAGGGTGGGGGAAATGGGCTGTTGTTCTTTGCACCATCAGCTTGAAGGAGGAGCCTGGTTTCACATTCCTGAGGTATTGCTTCCACAGGATGGTGCCAGAACTGCTCTCAATGCCAAAAAGCTGAGGAAAAACACGTGGGAAAGCTGAAGTTTAGGAAAATTTAGGGAAAAAATCCTCTTCCATTCAAGCACTGCATCCTCCTCTGTCATATCCCACAGAAAGCCGAGTCCTTAGTCCCCCTTCAAAGCCACCACAGAACATCCTGTGCATCTTCTCCTTATTTCTACCCAAGCCTGGCTAAAAACAGGGCTGGGAATTCAGAGCTGAGAATCTTTGCTCCAGCCTGGAAACAGACTCCTGCCCTGGCCTGCTCACCTTGCCCGAGGCAGTGACCATCACCATCATTTTCTGGAGGTTGAATTCGTCTCTGGCCAAATTGTCAATGTTGATCTCGTTTTTAATCTGGCTCCGGGGCTTCCTGGCATCGTAGAACATCTTCCAGAGATGGGCAGTCCAGGCCTGCAGCAGGATGAGCTGGGACGAGAGTCGCTTCAGGAACATTCCCAGCAAACCATCTGCAAGTGGCACCCACGGTGACAAGGGCAGGGAAAACACACAGCTCCCACCCCAGAGCTGAAATCGTGGTGTCAAACGCTGCCATGCACAAACCTGGGTCACTCCCTGCCTCCCACTCTGCAGTAAGTTCCAGTTGCCATTTCTGGGACAGACTCTGGCATTTACCAACCTTTCCCACTCCACACTCATTCCAAAATAGGCCCTGATCAACTAAAAGCAAACCTTCATGCAGAGGATTTTGTGTTCCTTCCCACTGTGCCCACCTACAGCTTCCCCACCCCTACAGAAATCCCTCTGCACCCAGTACTCAGAGGAATTAAAAAGACTTAATTCTGCCCAATCAGGGTTTGTATTCAACTTCTTAAAGTAACCCAAACACTGGATTTTAAGTGTGTTTCAGCCCCTGAGGAGAGCAAGCAGAGGGGCCCAGTGGCACCAGGAAGCGTTTGGCAGGAGCAGAGCACACTCCATGCAGGATGGGGTTACCTTGGATGGCTGCATCCAGGACAGCAAGGGAAAGACAAAACAAAGCAAAAAAAAAAAAAGAAAAAGCTATTGGAAATGAGTCTTCCAGAAAGAGTCACAGGAAACATTTAGGAGACATGGCCAAAACTCCTCCTACTGCTGCTGACTGGTTTTTTAATGTGACAGTGTAATATATTCATGTCATCTGGATTGGCTTTCCAAAGTCTACACAGAAAAGGGTTAATTTCTGCTCATTTGAATTGGCATCAGTAGAGATTTAAATTAATCTCTCAGCTCAGAGTAAACAGAAAACAACGAACACATTTATTTAGGAAGGAAAACAAACTCACAGAGGTAATTCTGTTAAACTCACCTGCTTTCTTTCCAAATTCTCCCTCCAGCTCGGCCTGTGCCCCTGTCAGAGGCAGATCCACCATCTCCAAGCTTACCACCTCTGCCAGAGACTCCTCTCTACTCCACACAACTTTTCCTGGAAAGAAATAAGAGCAGAATATTGGAAAAATCAACTTAGTATTTGGGAATTGACTCACTCAATATAAGAGTATCTTTCAGTGCAACCCTGAAATGCAGATCATCTCTTAATGAAATGGAAAACACTGTATAAATACCTGATGTCATTAAATTAACTATTTCATAAAAGACAAATACTTCATGCAACTGGAGCCACTTCTGGGAAGAAAACCTCAGGATCAGTGTAAGTAATTCTGGTGCTTTAAAAGGGTTACAGTCAGTGAGTCCATTTAAAATAAGAGATTCACAGTGTGAACTCCTGGATTCCTTTAGAACCCTGGGAAATTCCTGTCGCTGAGATGGCACTTCCAACACTTCCTGCAAATTGACATTTTTGCCATGAGGACCTTTTCTGAAAATCTTTGAGGAAGATATACACCAGCACTTACACTCTCATCCTACAAAGAGAGTTTTGAAACCTGCAGAAAGCCCCTGAAATCCAAAGGCTATTCCCACACAAAACAGGGCAGAATTATTTATCCAGGTAAGGGTGAAAGAGTGTCTTGTGTCTTTCATGGGACTCAGAAGAGTTAAATTAATTTTTTCGGTTTCCAAGGAAAGTAATGATAAAATATAATCCTTAAGGACACAGAATTTTCTCCTGGTGACTGTTACAAATGGAGGAAGCTGTTTCTGGGAATCACCTGGCTGCTGGAGGAACATGAGCATGTGGTCCTCTGTCTGCACCAAGGCTCGATAACCCACGGAGTCATCCTTCTTCAGGAAGACTTGGATGTACAGCTGGGAAAAAAACCAAACCAAACCAAAAAAAAAGGCAAGGAAAACAGTGAGATTGATGATCACATCATCTCCTTGAAGAAAGCAGAAATGAGGTGAAACCAGAGCGAGCAGGGTGATGCTGTAATCCCTGGAATGCTTTTCCCCTTGGCTGAAGGGCTCCCGTCCTGCCACATCAGGGAAGGGAGGGCACTGGAAGGACAGAAATAACCCCTCCCTGCTCACCTGCTGTGGCCTGGCCCCTCCTTGCTCCAGGTTAAAGGTGATTGTGGTGTCCAACAATCTTTGCCCAGTTTCAACCAGGTAGAGGTTTATGTTGTAGGTTTGATTGGAGCAGGTTAAGGAATCCTGTAGCAAGGGGCAGAAAACAGGGTTTACACACACACCACACCAAATCCTGCAGCAGGGTTCCAGCAGAATTCCCTGCCCAGCAAAAACTGGAGCTTCAAGATATTTTTAGGTTGTGTTTTTAGTTTGTACAGCTGGTGTAAGAGCTCTGCTCCTGCAGGTGAAGGAATAAAATGGACAGAAAAGAACTGGGGAACAAGAGCACCCCATACCTGCCTCCGGGCATCCTCCAGAGTGCTGCCAGCGTGGAGGCCATCAGAGCTGCCAGGTTTCTGAAGTGAGGATGAGAGGAGATGTAACATGGCTTCAGACACCAGTAAAGCATAAAAAAATTAGTTTTTCAACTGCCTGACAAGCCTCAGCCCGCCTGTGACATCAGGCAGGAAACAGCTTTATTCTGTTCTATTCTGTTTCTGATAAAAATGAAACTAAATTTGATATCCCCAAGAACTGAAATCCTCTGTGGGTCAGGAAAGCCAATTCCCTGTCACATGCCCACCTTCCACAGGGCTGAAAACAGGACACTCACTGAGCCAGGCACAGCCTGAGCTGGACATCATCAAGCCCTGCTTGTGTCATCACAGAAACTTATCAAATCCTCCTCTTCCTCAAGGGACTCCCCACCCCTGGGCCTGTGAAACACCAGTGGAACCCACCCCCAGTGCACATCCCCAGAGCTGGGCTGGTCCCAGAGGACAGGAATTGTGCTGACCAGTTCACTCCTGCACGTCAGGACAGCGGCCACCGTCTTCTCCCCTGTCGTTGCAAAACTCACCAGAGCTGCCTGGAAAAGAAAAAAAATAGCAAAAAATCATAAAAAAAAAAAACCCCTCCAAGAAATCCCCAAACCTCACCAAAAAGTTCTTGTTAAGTAAAGAAATCCACAGTGGAATTAAAAGCAGATGAACTGCCTGATCTAAATTTTAAATTGTATTGTTTCCCCCAACTCAAAAACAAAAAAGATCTACTTCTCATAAAAATAGGAACAGTTGACCTGCCAGAGGTTTTTGAGCCATGATGCCCAGAGCTACTGAGGTTTTTAACACCTGCCAGCTAGCCCAGCAGTTGGAAGGATGTTCAGCTGCACTTGGCCTGTCCCTGGTACGTCCCTCACCTGCTGGAAGTCCCGGAGGTGGCTGAGCAGCCCCTGCTTGTACTGCAGCAGGGAGAAGTGGCTTGGGGACAGCTGCAGGAAGAACTGAGTCCGTGAGGCACTGGTCACACTGGGCTGAGTGGCCAAGATCCTGGCCTGGAAGTCATCTGCAAACTCCAGCTCCAGGGACTGCAGGGGAGACAAGCACATGTGCTGAGAGAGTTGTCCATCGCTGAGACCAACACCTCCCTCCTCTCAGAGATTCCCTGAGTCAGGGGACAGAGCAGGAGCAGGGAAGATTGAGTCTCCACTGGAGCAAAGCTCAGAAGACATCGATCCAGAAGGAATAACAGACAAAAAGCTCTCCCACCCTTCCCTCAATTTACAGATCATAACTCCCCCCCCCATCTCCAACCACACCCCAGTTCACCGACAGACTGGGGAACCAGTTCCAACTGGAAGCAGACCAGCGGGGCAGGGAATTGCAGGGATGTTCCTGCAGCAGCTCTCACCTGCAGGGGGATGTTCCTCATGTCCTGCTCCGTGTCCAGGGCGCAGACGTGCAGCGAGCGCGCGGCCGTGTCCACACACACCAGCACAGCCTCGCCCACCACAGCACAGCAGCCCTGCAGGGCCCCCAGCCACGGGGCTGCCACCCTCACCTGCACACAGACACAGCCAGGGGTCAGCAGGACACGGCCCCCACGGCACCCACGGGCACACAACAGAGAGTGCAGTCAATTAGTTTTAGCCACAGCTGAGAAAAAATGACCTGCCAGCCTGAGGTTTGTGGGATAATCTTGACTAACAGCTGCCAGCCTAGCTCAGTCTGGCTTTTGTCATGGGGCAAAGCTGGGTGTGTCCCAATTTAGGAACACTGGAATGAAGCTCAGGACACGGCTGTTGCAAAAAACTTTCTACTTAATTTTATTTGACTCCAGTATTTATAGATATGTAGAGAGGTCAAGGGATTGGCTACACAGGTCCACACCCCTTCGACCTGGATGGTGGACATCACCATCAATCATTTCCTCTCTCACAGGAGAAGTATGGAAACATTTTAAGAATAGACATTATTTACATGAAAGCTGCGTGAGAAAGTTCTACAGAAAGACAAAAGACAGAAAACTCAGGGCAACAGGCTTTCAGGGCATTTAGCCATGAGATCCCTAGTAGGATTTTGTCGCTCTGAATCTTCTGCTTTCTGTTTTTGTTGCTGCATATTCTCACGCAGCTTCATCTAAACAATGTGTATTTTTAGAATGTTTGCATATTTCTCCTCTGAGAGGAGAAATGATTGATGGTGATGTCACCATCCAGGTTAGAGAGGTGGCGACCTGAAGTAGCCAATCTCTTGACCTTTGTACAAATGTATATAAATGGAGTCAGATTTTTGAATAAAAGAGTTTGTTCCCTTGAACTGCTGCTGTGTGGAGCCTCATCTTTCTGCCCCTGAAGTGGAACACTCCCAGGCTCGGCGATCCACATCTGGTGACCCCTGTGGTGTGAGGACTGCAGCCTGTGAGGATCCCTCACAGGATTTCCCTCAGGGAAAGGGAGGGTTGTCCTCAGCACAACAACTGATTCCTCTACCCACCACACCACAGGGTTGGAAGCCCATTTGTTCACATCAAATCCAGCATTTTGGTTTGTGTTGGTTTAGCACGGATGGTAAAAACTGATTAGTGGCTAGAGAGACTTCTCTCTCTAAAAAGACTAAATGAAAGACTATTTTATAAGTAGTACTGACCTAGAGCTCTGAGTTTTGTCTCTTTACGTTGTAAGAAAGTAAACACTTAGGGGGAAGAAGAAAATTGTTTTGAAAGTCCCATTTTGATCCTTATTTTCTTTTAATGTGTATTAATAAATCTGTCTTTGTACTCTTTAAGGCTGTTTACTGCTCTCCTAATCCTATATCACAGCAGAAAAAACACTCAAACCACTACACTAAATGTAACAAACAGAGACAGGCAAATGTAAAACCATTACATGGCCCCAGTACCTGTTTTGTGATTTCTCCATCCTCCACGTTGAACGTCAAGACGTTCAGGTGGCTCTGGGGAACGATGCCAACCACGTGGATCACCCCAGTCCCACGGGAATACAGCAGCTGGTACTGAGTGCTCTCACTGCAGGACACGCAGCAAACCATGAAGCACCATCCTCTCACAGCACTGTTTGCAGCCCCCTTCCCTCTGCCCCGTGCCGGGGGCTCACACCTCTCCTCAGAGGGGTTCTCACCTTTCTGGCAGCTGTTCCACCCACTTCTGGTGCCCGTTGGACAAGTAGTGCAGAGACAGGGCTGCCTTCTTCAGCACCGCCACGTACTTCACTGCCTCAGGGAGCCCCACCAGGGCAGCCCCCTGGAAACTGAGCACAGCCACGAGGAATTCGGGAATTATTTTCCTATTTTACCCTGGGGAAGGGGCTGGAGCACCAGGAGAGGCTGAGGGAGCTGGGAAAGGGGCTCAGCTTGGAGAAAAGGAGCCTCAGGGGGGACCTTGTGGCTCTGCACAACTCCCTGAGAGGAGGGGACAGCCGGGGGGGTCGGGCTCTGCTCCCAGGGAACAGGGACAGGAGGAGAGGGAACGGCCTCAGGCTGGGCCAGGGGAGGCTCAGGTTGGACATCAGGAGGAATTTCTCCATGGAAAGGCTGGTCAGGCCTTGGCAGGGGCTGCCCATGGAGTTTGGAGTGCCCATCCCTGGAGGTGTCCAGGGAAGACCCAGACATGGCACTGAGTGCTCTGGGCTGGGGACAAGGTGGGGATTGGTCATAAGTTGGACTCAGTGGTCTGGGAGAGCTTTTCCAACCTCAGTGATTCTGGGATTCTCTGCAAGGTTCAAGCATTCATAAAGAATTCACCCAAAATTTGGTTTGGAAACTTTACATCTGACTAATCTTTCTCTACCATGCAAGCCCAGACCCACGACCCATTTTTTTTCCTTCCCAGACCAGCATTACAAGGAGGAAAACCCGTGCAGACAGGAAATCCCACCTGCCAGTGTCCAGGGAGGTCTCCCAGTTCAAGCCCCCGATGTTGGTCTCCCAGGAACGCAGAATTCGTCCAGCGTTGGACACAGTGATGGCATCTGGAGAGGTGGGATGAACACACAGCTTGTACCACGGGCCGACAAAAGGACGAGTTCTGCAGGTCCAGCCTGTGCTCTAACGCGGGCTCCACACCCCAGGAGCCCCGCCGGCCCCTTACCCTGCCCGTGGATCAGCATCGCATCGACGGCTCCCTCCGGAGTGCCCTTGTCCACATGGCGCCACACTGCAAGAGACACGCCAGGGAGAACGGCGTTTGTCCCCACGGAGTCGTTTGTGTGTTTAAACCCGGGCTGCTCACAGCCAGCCCTAAAACAGGGCTCTGACCTGCGGGCCGAGCCCTCCCGCCCGCCCAGGCCCGACAGCAGCGTTAACCTTTGCGGAGGAACCACCGCATTGACCCTCGGCCCCAAAGCGGCCGCACTCACGGATTTCACCGCTCCGGGAGTTCAGGGCGGCCACCACGTTCTCCTCGGTGGCCACGACGAGCTTCTTCGAGCCCTGCGAGGCCTCCAAGGAGGCGAACTTGAGCTTGCCCACATACTGCTGCCTCCTGCGAGAGGGAACGGGGGCGCCGGTGAAATGGGACCGGGGCGGGAGCGGCGCGGCGGGCGCGGGGCCTGCCCACGGTAGCGGGGACCCAACCCGGCGGGACCCCCGGCGCTCACCAGTCGAACTTGCCCACTTGGTCCTCGTAGACGGCGGCGGCCAAAGGCAGCAGCACCAGAACCGGCAGCAGCAGCGCCCGCGGCCCCGCCGCCATGACAGCGGCCCCGGCACCGGGGGGGCCTTCTGCACCGCGGGGCAGCCCGCGCCGCCGCCTGCACGGAGAAAGCGCCTCAGCGCCGCGGGGAGTGCGCAGGCGGCGCGCGGGGCAGCCCCGCCCGCTCCCGGCAGCCCGCGCGCGGCGCGGGGCCCTGAGAGCACGGCGGAGCCATGCCGAAATCCAAGCGGGACCGCAAAGGTGGGAGCGGGACCCCGAACCCCGGACACCGCGCCCGGGCACATCCCTCCGCCCATCCCCATTCCTCTCCCCTTCTCCGTTGTTTTCCTATTCCTCGATCCCAGCCCTCATCGCTCCCTTCCTTCCCTCTCCCCACCCCCTTCACCGTCCCCTTCTCCGCCGCGTTCTCATTTCTCGACCCTGTCCATCGCCCCCTTCCCTCTGCCCATTCCCTTCCCCATTCCCCGATTTCTTGCCCATCTCTCATTCCCTTCACCATCCCCGTCCCTGACGCTCTCTCCGCTCCGCTCCCCGCAGTGTCCCTGACGCGGACGCCCCGCAAGGGGCTGGAGGCCAAGCAGGCGCTGATCGCCGAGGTGAGTGTGGCCCGGGCTCCTCTCCCCTCTCCCGCCCGTTCCCCCCGTCCCCGTGCCCGTCCCGGTAACGGCTCCCCCGCAGCTGCGGCGCTGTGTGGACACCTACAAGTACATCTTCGTCTTCTCGGTGGCCAACATGAGGAACAACAAGCTGAAGGATGTGCGGAACGCCTGGAAGCACAGCAGGTGGGCAGGGGGCGGCGCAGGGTGGGCGATGCCCAAGGGGCTGAGCCTCCAGGGCTGACATCCTCCTCCTCCTCCTGCTCCTGGGCAGGATCTTCTTCGGGAAGAACAAAGTGATGATGGTGGCGCTGGGCCGGGAGCCGAGCAGCGAGTACAAGGAGAACCTGCACAAGGTACCTGCTGGGGCTTCCTCGGGGTGTCCTAAAGCTTCACCTGGGGCATTCCAAATCCTGGCATAACATCCTGGGATCGCCCTTCTGTGGGTGTTTTAACTGAATCCATCTATGTCCTGCCACGAAGGGTGTGTTGTGAGGGGAGCTGTGCAGGACTGAGCCCCTGCAGGTGAGTTCCTGGTGCTCCCCAATCCCCCATGGATGCTCCTGTCTTCCAGGTCAGCAAACACCTGAGAGGGGAGGTTGGGCTCCTCTTCACCAACCGCACCAGGGACGAGGTGGATGAGTAAGTACCAGTCTGGCAGAGCCTTTTTGTTGCCCCAAAACCCCCAAGGCTCCCTGCTGCTTCCCTTAGAGCAGGGATGGTCTCATGGGCTTTTTCCACTTTGTCGGCCGTTCCTGTGACAGCAAGGCAGAATCATGGAAGGGTTTAGGTTGGGAGGGACCTTAAAACTCATCTCATTCCACCTCCTTAGACACTTCCAGAGATTCAGGGGCAGCCACAACCTAAATAACCCCAGATCCTGGGGCAGGCCATGCCCCAGGGATGGGATGGGAAGGACCTTACAGTCATCTCATTCCACCTCCTTGGACACTTCCAGGGATTCAGGGGCTTCCAGGGATCCAGGGGCAGCCACAACCTAAATGACCCCAGATCCTGGGGCAGGCTGTGCCCCAGGGATGGGATGGGAGGGACCTTACAGTCCTGTCATTCCATCTCCTTGGACACTATCAGGGATCCAGGGGCAGCCACAACCTAAATAACCCCAGATCCTAGGGCAGCCTGTGCCCCAGGGATGTTCCTCCCCCAGCTGAAGCTCTGGTTGCCCATCTCTGTCCCAGGTGGTTCTCCAAGTTCCGGGAGCTGGACTTTGCCCGTGCTGGGAACAAGGCGCCGTACGGGGTGAGCCTGGACACGGGGCCCCTGGAGCAGTTCCCCCACTCCATGGAGCCGCAGCTGCGGCAGCTAGGGCTGCCCACGGCGCTCAGGAAAGGTACAGCAGGGTCAGCTCAGGGTCTGTCTGTGCAGGTGGGAGCTCTTGGGAAGAATGTTAAATACTGAGCAGGATTTAGGTCTGGGGAAGACCTGAGCTTTCTCCTTGTTGGGCTGGAACTCCTTATGTCCTTGTGCTGCTGTTCCCAAATTCATGTCAAAGGCTGAGTAAAACCCCCAGATTTCTCCACAATGCCATCTTTTTCCAGTGGAAACAGCTTGGATTAACCCACTTGGGAACCAGGTGTGGGGTTTTAGAGCTGATCTCACCCATCTCCTTGGGGTGCACTGATACTGCATGGGGAGGTGTTAGCTCCAAGGGGTGGTGGTGGGGGGGTCCTGGCTCTGCTCCCCACATTCCAGGGGAATTCCCAGTGCCTGGGATCCCATTTCCAGGGGTTTTGCTCTGCAGGAGTGGTGACACTGCTTTCGGATTACGAAGTGTGCAAGGAAGGGGATGTGCTTACCCCAGAACAGGCCCGTGTGCTGGTGAGTAACACAACAGCCCTGCTTCCTGACACAAAATAACTAATAATTAATTAACACAACTCCTAAAACTCAGCAGCAATTATTATGGTTCCTGTTTTGCTCCACTTCCCACCTGGAAGCGAAATTTACTGTTTTGCTAGGCTGGGCACAGAGACAGTAAGGCAGAAATGACAGACTTGTCCTTTCCTAGAAACTCTTTGGCTACGAGATGGCAGAGTTTAAAGTCACCATGAAGTTTCTGTGGAATTCTGAGACTGGAGACTTCCAGAAGCTCGTGGGAGACACAGCAGAGGAGGAGGAAGAGGAGGATGATGACGATGACAGCAATGAGGACTAACAGCTTGGACACCAGACAGTTCTATTTTAGGGACAAAAAGAGGAGGATATTTCCCTTACCTGGGTGCACCTGGACTGGGGTGATCTTTATATAAAATGACCTACCTATTTTTTTTTTTATATTTATATAAATATCTATGTGAAACTTCAGATGGTTGTTGCTGCTGCCTGTTACTGTTGGTGTATCCTGGGATCTGAGAAAATACCAGCTCAAATGTGAAAACTGGGCAGAAAGACTGTAAATGTAACAGAACTTTGATATAGCACAAAAGGAAAGGTGCTGAGGGTTTGTTATTCTGACATAGAATCAATCTTTGGAATTTTGCCTTATCCCTAAAGTGTCCAAGGCCAGGCTGGATGAGGCTTGGAGCACCCTGGGATAGTGGAAGGTGTCCCTGCCCATGGCAGGGGGTGGAACAAGATGGGATTTAAGGACTGTCCAACCCAAACCATCCTGAAGTTCTGTGATTCAAAGTCCCCAAGTGCTGCCATCGAGATGCCAGGTTCCAGGCACAGGTCAGAGATGGGGTCTGCACTAGAAACAGGTTTTATTCTCGTATATAATTATTTAAGATTTCACATTAAAGCAGATCAGGGGCCTTCACCTCGTTAACGTGTTCATTTACCTGATCAGCTGCATCCTGAATCACGGGGTGTGCTGAGGGAGCTGAGGGGCCGGGAGGGAGGACTAAGGCACAGGTGTGGATCCTACAAAAAAACCTCCAGCCTTCCAGCCGTGGATGGGAGGGCAGGGTGGGCAGTTCCTCTCCCCAGTCTCCAGAGCCTGTGCCAGGTGTCCCAGCCCTCCCTAGCGGAAGTAGTTGGGGCAGTCGTGGGCACTCAGGTTCCAGGCCCTGTCAAACGCCTCCACCACGGCCGGCAGCAGGGGACCCTCCTCGCTGTAGTTGAGGTTCTGCTCCAGCTGCTCCAGGTTGGACATCCCAATGATCACTGCATCTCCAAGAGAACCCTGGGAAGAGATGGAAGGTGTTGCTGATCCCAAAAGAAAGTTCACCTCCCAGGCCACTGCGGGGCCAAACGAAGCCTTTCTTTCCACTAAAGAATATCCAGGAATTAAGCAACTGACACCACAAATTCTGCTCACTAGGCCAGGACATCCCCAAGTCATTCCAAATCCTCAGAAGCTGCCAAATCCTCTTTATGATGGGCTACAGGAATGTTTAGGAGACATCAGGAATATTAAGCATTAGTCTCCTAGTCCAGTGAAAGGTGAGTTCTCTTCTTGCAGGGAAGCCAAGACTCCAGTAACTGGCACCTAAAATCTTCCACGTGAAGCTTCCCGTTCTAACCACATGGGATACCATGGGGAAAGGCAGAGTGCCTCCTGCTGCCAGGCAGAGTCTGTACAGCAATATTTACTTTGGAATCCCACAATCCCACGGGATTAAAAGACACCTATGCTGAAATTTCCCCGTTTGTGAGCCACAACAGCAGTGCCCAGGGCTGGCAGCAGTGCCCAGGGCTGGCAGCAGTGCCCAGCTCAAGCTCTCACCTGCAGTTTGGAGTGGTTGTAGAGCCAGCGCAGTGCAGCCGACGCCAGGCTGGGTGCAGTGGAGCCATAAGCCTCTTTCAGAGCTTTTTCTACAAGTTCAATTCCCTCAAAATTGTGTTTTTTCCAGTACCTGCATGAAAAGAAATCATTCTTATTGCCCTTGGGACCTCCAGTCAGTGGTATATCTATATTCCAATCAAAAGGCTTTTAGGAAGCCTCATACAGCTCTTTGTAGCTTCTGAGGACTTCTGCAATCTCCCTTGGGAGCTGTGAGGAAGGTGAGCCTAAAGCCTACCCTGCAGAGCTCAGTCACACACCACAGCCCCAACCACGTGTGCTGACATAATCCCAAGCTTTGGTCAATTCTGCTTCCCCTCAGCTGACTATGAGAGTGTTTTTTTAACGCAGCCATTCCTGCTCGTCTGTCAGCTCAGGACATACCTGTCCCTGTAGGCCTGAGCCCAGTCATTCCCAAAAAACCTCCCAGTGGGCTGGCTCGTGTCTTTGTCCTCGTACTTGTACTTGCCGGTCAGCAGCCCCCCTGCGAAGGAAAGGAGCGGCAGGTTTGGGGGTGGGCTGGCTCTGCAGAGCCCTCATCCCACAGGGTTTGACCCCACAGCCTGGCCTTGCCCCCTGTACCTGCCAGCGGGTTGTAGGCGTAGAAACGCAGCCCGAAGTGCCTCAGGCAGGGGAACAGCTCGGCCTCCACCTGGCGCGTGGTCGCGTTGTACATTCCCTGCACAGGGCGGCAGACAGCCTCACACAGAGCTCAGGGCACAGCAGCTGCCTCTTCCCACCCTCACCTGGCAACACCCAGCCAAGGGAGCAGCTTCAGATCACACAAGGTTATGATTTGCTTAGGAACAGACTCGCTGAAGGACTGCAAATAAGTTAAGTTCCATGCCAGGGGAGTTGCTGGCTCCAGCAATGAATGCACTGAGGTGTGTCCGAGCCGTGACCTCGTTCAGCTTCCTGAATTTCCTCACTGAAAGGGTGCTCAGGCCTTGGCAGGGGCTGCCCAGGGAGGTGTTGGAGTGCCCATCCCTGGAGGTGTCCAAGGAAGGCCTGGATGTGGCACTCAGTGCTCTGGGCTGGGGACAAGGTGAGCATGGGACACTATTGGGACTGGAGATCTTTTCCAACCTCAATGACTCTGTGACTTCCCAGACTAACTGCAGCAGATTCCTTCTGTGTTTATATCTGGCACACTGGGGCTGGTCCTAGATTTGGGGAGCCCAAATCCAAGCTTCCCCCTTCCCTCACCTGGTACACAGTTGGCATCACCCAGTTGTTGTACTTGCAGATGGTGCAGATTTCTGCCACCTCCCACGCAGCATAGTTCGACAGGCCAAGCTCTTTAAACTTCCCCTGCAGAGGAATAAAAGGGAATTCAATTCCAGTGTTTCAAAGCTCATCTGGATCCAGACAGCACAAGATGAGTACAGTGAAAAGGACAGTCAGAAAATTTTACTCCAGAAGGGTTAACCCCTATCCACCTTTTCTGACAGACCACGAATTATTACGACATAACAAAAATATTAGCCATTTTCTGTTAATTTGGAATTCACACCTTCTAGTTTAAATGGTATAACCAGATAAACTCAGGAATTCTTTACCCACTACCAGCACTAATCTTAACCCAGACTGTTAACAGGGCTGGAAGCAAAGTTCAGATGTTCCAAGAGCTCTTGGGAACAAAGTGCACCACATGAGCACACAAAGAGCAGAGGCTGCTCAGCTCTGCCCTGGGCTCTATCCCCTCTTCCCAGAGCTGCACAAACTCAGCACTGCAGACAGGCACAACAAGCAGCCCTGGTTTAAAAACAGCAGTGGGAAGGAGGGAATGAAGGATTGTCCAGGCTTGGACTCTGCCCTTTACCTCTTTGTGCAGCTCGTTGCAGGCACGCAGGGTCTCCTCCACCGGGGTGCCGTGGTCAGGAGCGTGGAGGTAGAAGAGCTCCACACTGGTCCTCTGCAGCCTCTGCAGGGACGTGTCCAGCTGGGAGCGCACGCTCTCCGGCTTCAGCGTCTTCCCATCCCACGGGTTGGCCTTGGTGGCCACTTCCACTGCCAGAGAGAGAAGGAATGAGCAAGGACGTTTCCACCTTGAGGAGGGGAGTGGGGATAAGGGACATAACCCAAGTGTTGGAGGTGTTTCAGGAAAGGGGCCTCTCCTCAGGAATCCCATCAGCCTGACAGGGGAGGCTCTTCTCTGCAGGGACTGAGGGTCTGTCCCAGACAGAAAAGGTCTGTTCCTTGGGGGCCAGGGGTCTAATACAGGGCACTAATACAGGGGTCCCTTCTCCTCAGGCATGGCATCAGCCTGGCAGGGAAAACTGCCAGGGGATGGGCCTGGGGCAAGTCCCTTTTCCTCAAGGAGGGAGTCAGCTGGGCAGGGAAGATCCCTCCCCTCAGGGAATGGACCCTGAGGTGGGCCCTCCAAGGACGGCCTCAATCTGGCAGGGAAGACCCTTCTCCTTCCCCAGGAAATCCCATCTCCTCAGGGAAATCTCAGGGAGGGCATTAGGTTAACAGGGAAGACCTTGCTCCTCAGGGAATGAGCTCTTGGCAAGTCTCTTCTCCTCAGTGTCAGCCTGGCAGAAGAGATGAGACCCTCTCAACAGGGAAGGCCCCTCCCAAGGAAGAACCCTCTCCTCAGGGCACGGTTCTCAGCAAGTTCCCTCTCCTCAGGGAAATCCCTTCCCCTCAGGAAAGACCCCTCTCCTCACAGAACGAGTCCTGGCCGAGTCCCTTCTCCTCAAGGACAGTGTCAGCCTGGCAGAGGGGACTTTTCTCCTCAGGACACCCCCTCTCGGCAGGGCAGCCCCCTCTCCTCAGACACGGGTCCCGAGGCAGCCCCTCTCCCCCGAGGGCAGCCCGCCCTCCGCCGCCGTACCGGGCTCGGTGCCGCCGGCCAGCAGAGTGCCCAGGATGCGCTCGGACTCGCCGCCCGCGTACATGAAGGCGGTGTCGACCAGGCGGTATCGGCGGCGCAGGAAGGCGCGCAGCAGCTCGGCGCTGGCCTCGGGCCCGGCTCGCCGGCCCATCTCCATCGCGCCCAGCACCACCGCGGGCCGGGCCCCGCCGCCCGCCACCGCCGCCATCGCCGCCCGCGCCGCCATCGCGCCTGCGCGGCCGCGGCCCGCCCCGCGCCCCGCCCGGCCCCTCACACGGCGGGGCCGGAGCGACCCGAGTTCGGCGACAACAGCGACTTCGGGACGGGCAGTGCTGGGAACCCGCGGGGAGCGTGTGGAAAAGCAGCGACTTTGTGAAGAGACTCGCTGATTTCACACTGTGGGTCTGTGAAAAGTTGCTGGTTTCCGGCGGCTTGCTGAGAGAGCGGCTGAGTCGGCAGAAGAGCGGCAGGACTGGGGAGAGCGGCGGGCTTGGGGCAGCGTTAAAGGAAAACCGGCAGAATTCGCGAGAGCAGCAAAGGAAACTGGGCAAGATTTGGGACAGCGCAAAGGAAACCCGGCGGGTGTCTGAGGAGTTGTGGATTTGCAGAGAAAAACAGCCCAAGTTTTAAAAAGAGCGGGTTTTCAAGGAAAAATAAAGTTCCGGACCGCGTCGGTGAGGAGGCGAGTGCCGGTGCTGCGAGGACAGGTTGGGTTGGATTTCGGCTTCTCTTTTTGTTCTCCCCCTCCCCCGCCGCCACTTTTTTTTTCTTCTTTTTTTCCTTCTTTTTTTTTNCAGGCTGGCAGCAAACCTAAGGCCAATAAAGGTGTATTATCCACTAACGATCCATTTTTCCAACGTGAGCCAGCGCCTGGAGGAGCCCCAGCCCTGAACCTCGCACAGATCTGTGGCTCCCCAGTGTTATTAAATTTTCCATGTGCTATTCCCTTTTCCCCAGCGTTATCCCAGCGGTTCCATGGCTGCGCGGCGCTGGAGGGGTCTCCCCTTTGGGAATCTCTCCGATTGTCCCAACGGCTCCCGCTGGATCATGGATGTGTTCAATGAGTGTGCCCAGGACAGCCGGGATGTCGCCAGCATCATCCTGGGGCTGGGCTCCATCGGCTGCTTCATCGCTGCATCCTTCCCGTGAGTATCGCTCCCAAATCCCTGGGTTCTGCTTCCAAATCCTGGAGTATCACTCCCAGATTCCTGGATACCACTCCCAAATCCCCTGGGTGCTGCTCCCAAATCCCAGAGTACCGCTCCCAAATCCCGGAGTATCGCTCCCAAATCCCGGAGTACCGCTCCCAAATCCCAGAGTACCGCTCCCAAATCCCGGAGTACCGCTCCCAGATCCCGGAGTATCGCTCCCAAATCCCAGAGTACCGCTCCCAAATCCCAGAGTACCGCTCCCAAATCCCGGGCAGCCCTTCCCGAGGGGATGGCAGAAGCCGAGCTGCCAACACAAGGTGCTGGAATTGTTAAATCCCCCCCGACAAAAGCGGCGCGGGCTCGGCGGATTTCGGGCTCGGGGAGCCGGCAGCGCAGCCCCAGGGGCTCGGCGGTGGCCGCGGTGTTGTCGCTGTGCTCGGCAGCCGGAATGTCCCACGTCAGGCACGTGCGGGGCCGGCGGGACAGGTCACACTGACTGCAGGAATGTCCCCAGGAGCCCCGGAGCGCTTGGAAGTGCTGACACAAGGGTGGCAAGAGAGGCACGTGAGGGGTCACGGTTCTGTCGAAACCGGAGGGGAGGATCCTGCAGCTGGGATCATCCTCCCTGCTCCTCCCACAGGGCACTCGGTGAGCCCCGGTGGGGCTCAGGACTTCCACCTGGGGCCAGGGGAGCCTGTGGCCGTGATTTTCCTCCCTCGACTGCTTTGGGATCCACAGGAATCCTGGGGGTGGCTCCCAGGTAGCGCTGACCCGGCTGAGGGTGATGTTTGTGCCTCTGCCCAATGCTCTGCAGGCAGTTTTACCAGGCCTGCAGAACGGGCATCATGGACCAGGCTCTCTCCATCTATTTCCTGCTGGGATGGCTGGGCGGAGACCTCCTCAACCTCATCGGTTCCTTCCTGGCCGACCAGCTGCCCCTGCAGGTACGGGCTGGGAGGAGGGAGGGGCTGGGAGCCAGAGACACAAACTCCCAGCACCGGGAGCCAGAGACACAAACTGCCCGCGATGCTCCCTCTTTGCCCCCCAGAAATGCTCCCCTCTCCCACCCTGGGCTTGCTCCCTTCCCCCCCCGGCCGTGGTCCATTCTCTCCCAGGGATGCTCCCTCCTTTCCCCGTGGGGATACTCCCTTCTTCCTCCCTGGGGATGCTCCATTTTCCCCCTTTTACTGTTTTCCCTTCCCTCCCAGGGATGCTCCTTTCTTCACCGCCCGGGTTACTCCTTTCTCACCCTCTGGGGCTGTTCCCTTCTCCACCCCAGCACATCCCCTTTTCCCCAGGGACCCTGGGCGAGCAGGGAACATTCCTGTGGGACCATCCCAGCCCCTCAGGTCCCCGCGGGTGTCCCCAGCATGTCCCCTCCCCGCAGGTGTACACGGCCATTTACTACGTGCTGGCAGACGTGGGGATGCTCTCCCTCTACTGCTACTACCGGGTGAAGAACCGGGGCAGAGCCTGTGAGTTGGGGCAGGGGTGGGGCCTCTGGGCCCTGGGCAATGAGAGGGGGGATTCCAGGGGGCTCGGGGAGGTTCCAGGCACGGTTATTAGATGCCTCTTATTGCTTGCTGGGTTGTTTTGTTTCTTTCCTTGGGTAATTTGAGCCCCTGGGAGAGCCAAAGCCAAGGAACAGCTACAGGCTGGGTCTGGGGCTTCTGCAGGCCCTGCAACCCCCACCACAGTGTCCAGGCTGAAAACAACCCCCCGTGAGCCTCACTGGGCACAGAAATAAATAAATCCCCCACACTTACGTGGTGACTCCACCTCGGAGCTGGGAACCACAGAGCTCCTGACTCAGGCAGTGCTGGGAGGGAAAGGGGGAAGTTTTCTGACTGTTTTGGGGGCAGTGCTCCAGCCTTGGCAGGGAAGTTCCTGTCTGTTCAGCTGGAAGTGAAAAGGGAACCTGAACAGTTCTTGCAAGGTTTGAACAGTCAGAGAAAATCCCCTTTCCAGCACTGCTGAAGCCCAAACAGCCTCCTTGGGACTGGGATAATTATTTAACTTAGTAAAGACGTGTGAGGTTATTAGCTAATTGGTATTTGACCCATCAGATACACGGTTTTGTTAAGGTGGAAAGCTTGTTTACTGAATATAATCACTGAAAATTACTGAAAAATAATAAATTACTACTATCAAATAAGCCACAGCAGGGCTTGCTCTGGCAGGGATATGAGAGTGACTTAAGACAGTTAAATCTTCTAGTGGGGATGATTTTTAAGAGCCCTAAACCCCAAGAAACCGAGATAGGAGCAGTTTCCTCCCTGATAAGGTACAAATTGGGCACATCACTGGGAGATAAATCACATCCATCACCCACAGCAGCCACTGCCCCATCCCTTGGTGAGATAAGGGAGAGTTTGGAGGTTTCTTCACCCCAAGAGGGTCGTGGCAGCCCCGAGGCTGTTGGGGGTTGCTGGGTTGTCCCTAATCAGGCTCTGTGTGACTCCTGCAGTCCCTGCTGCCATCAATGCAGCCTTTGTGTTCCTCTCCGTGGGGTCCCTGCCCAGCCTCTCCCTCCTGGGCAGCGCCAGCACCGAGGACCCAGGGACCTTCAGAGGGAGGGCTCTGCTCTCAGCTCCTGGGGATGAGCTGGCACCAAAGGTGAGCCAGTTCCTAAATCTGGGAGATGGGATGGAGGCCTGGGTGGGGATGTCCTGCTGGATGCTGTGATCCCAAAAAACCACCCTGGACCCCACCACGTGTTTTGGGGTTAGGGGCTGTTCCTATTTTAGGACTAAATTGTTACAGTCTAGGAAGGTGACACTGGAAAGAGAACTTTTCCAAAGATTTCTCCAAAATTCAGGAACAGTTTGCTGCAGGATTTCAGACATTTCAGGGCATTTTCACTTCAAACTTCAAGCACTTCTACAGGCCTGCTCAGGAGTCAGCAAACCTCACATTTCCCACATCTCTGCAAACAGACTTTATCTCAGGTAGCTGCATAAGATGGACAGTCTCCAAAAAAAAGTGGTTCAGGAAATTTGAAAGACTTCTCCCCTTTGATTCTCTCTCCAATTATCCACATTTATATATATTATTGAAAATCACACAAGCAAGAAAGTGCAGCAAGGTAACTCGGTTGGCTGAAACTGAAAGTAGGTTTGCAAAATAGTTTTGCTCTGGCAATAGAAAGGGACCTCTCTGAGCAATGCAAATAAACCCAATTCCTGTTCTAACAGATTGCACTGGGTATTCTCCTGTGGCAAAGTGAGAGATAATTATCAGTTGTAATTATCCCTGGGCTGTCAGAGGAGGGGAGCTGGGCACAGGGCTGGGTGTGGCTGTGCTGGGGCTCTGAGCACAGGGGCTGTCCCTGCCTTGCAGCCTTTCTCCAGGACTGAAATCATTGGATTTACCATTGGCTCCATCTCCTCCGTGCTCTACCTGTGCTCCCGAGTGCCCCAGATCTGCACCAACGTGAGTGCCCAGCCTGGGACCCTGGGGCTCCTCCTGGGTCACTCCAAGGGGCCTGGAGGGTCTCCTTTCTCCCCAGGAGCTTCTCCTTTCTCCCCAGGAGAATTCCATTCACCCCCAGGAGCTTCTCCTTTCTCCCCAGGAGAATTCCATTCACCCCCAGGAGCTTCTCCTTTCTCCCCAGGAGCACTCCGTTCTCCCCAGGAGCTTCTCCTCTCTCCCCAGGAGAACTCCATTCTCCCCAGGAGCTTCTTCTTTCTCCCCAGGAGCTTCTCCTTTCTCCTCAGGGGTTTCTCCTCTTTGCTCCAAGGTCCCAGGCCCCATCTCTGATCACTCCACAACACGCTATTTCTCTGTATTAATTTTTTCTCTCCTCCCTTTAACCTACTAATATTATGAGGGTGGGGCTTTCATTTTGTCTTTTTAACAAGCCAAAGGGGAACTGAAAGACTCTCAGCACTGAGTCACTACTTCTCTTTTTTGTCAATGCTGGAGGAGAGGATGATTAATGTCACCTTGTGGAGAGATTTAGGAGAGCTGCACGCAAACTTCTCTCCCTCTTTTCCCAGTACAAGAGGAAATCCACCAGCGGGGTCTCCTACTCCCTCTTTGCCCTGGTGATGCTGGGGAATTCCCTGTACGGCCTCAGTGTCCTCCTGAAGAACCCAGAGCCGGGCCAGGGCCAAGGTGACTACATCCTGCACCACCTGCCCTGGCTGGTGGGCAGCCTGGGCGTCCTGGCCCTCGACGTGGTTGTATCCTTTCCCCGGGGCTGGATGGGATCCCATCCTGCCAGCAGGGCCTTGCAGGGCTGGGGTGGTGCTGCAGTGGCTGGGATTGCCCTCAAACTCAGCCCCTGGTTTGCTGTGAGCTCCTTGTCCCGTTCCCACCTCTCCTGGCACAGGCTCCTCCCTGTGAGTGTGCAGAGCCTTGACCTGTCCCCAGATCTCCTTCCAGTTCCTGGCGTATCGGAAAGGACGGCCTGGGAGCCTCGAGGAGAGGGGGGCTCTCCTTGGGGAGCAGGATGAGAGCCCAGAGAGCTGACAGAGGGCCCTGCCCCGCAGGGAGAGGAAGAGGAGGAGGATGCACATGAGGAAGGCCTTAGGGCTGGCCCCTCCACCCTGGTGGCTCCTGGCAGGAGAGGCCCCAGGCCCGTGGGTGACACGTTGGGCTGCCAAGGCGGTGGCAGAGGATGCTGCTGGGACACCTCGTGCCTCTTTGAGACCAATGATGCTTTCAGGATAAAAGGGAATTTTTGGATACCTCAGTTGCTCTTGGCTGCTCCAGGGCCCCACAGCTGAGCCTGGTCACTGCTGTGTCTCCCGAGGGTGATCTGGAACTTCCTTGGTGCTGAAAAACGTGGAGAGGGGACAGGGACGACTGACCTGCCACAGACATGAGCACCACTGTGACCTCACAGCTCTCCCCTCAGCTCCTTCTGGAAGACACACGGGGCTGGATCCAGGGGGGAAGGAGCAGCAGCAGAACCAAAATCTTCAGTCCACGCCTGTTTTAATTAGCACGGCTCACCCATCTATAAAACACATCCATCCCCACCTGCCTCCCTTGGTTTCATTGTGATGCTTTACTTGGCAGCTCCTGCCTCTTTCCTAATGTGTCTCACAGTCCCATTTCTCTGACTTCTCATTTTTTGCCTCACCCATGTTTTAATTGCACGGATTCCTTGGGGAAGTTGCTCCATTGCTGTTCCCCACCTGAAGAGCTGCCTCTGCTTGCTCTGGTTTTCAGTTCCTGCCCTCTCTCCTTGATGAATTTATCAACTTGATGAATTTATCCTCAACCCGAGGAGTTTATCCCCAGCACTGTTGAGTTCATCCACTGCACTGATGAGTTTATGCCCCTCTTGGGGCCCTGAACTCAGCACAGTGCTCCTCCACCCGGGAAGGATGGGAAGCAGGGGTGCTCTGGGAAAGCTGTGTCCCCATCAGGAGTGGAGGTGGAGCCAGGTCCCCTCCCGTGTGCTGAGCTGTTCCTGCCGGGGATGAGCAGCTCAGTCTCCCTGGCAAAATGAGGGAAACCTAATTTCCACAGCTTGGAGCAGCCCCTGCAGGAAAAACTATCACAGCTTGGCCTTGTGAAAACGAGAGTTTTCCTTTTTCCTGCAGTTGCCATCAGCTCCTCCTTTTGCTTCCCTTTCCCCTCTCCAGCTCCCTCCCTGAGACCCAGCATCGTGTCCCTTTTGGCTTTAGCTCCATTATCATTCGTTTCCTCAGCCAGGCCATGACATTTGTCCTTCCCAAGGAAGTTACTCTGCTTTGTCCTCACATTGAGGACACCAATCCACGGCTTCACAGCTCAGCCTGGATCTCCCATTAAATGGGATTTCACATTAAATGGGATTCCAACTGCTCAGTGCCCACCAAGCTGCACCAGCATGTTCATTGAAACACAGGTGGGACTTGGGACTGACCCAGCTGCTTTCAGAAAGGAAATGTACTTTTCAGTCTCTCTGAGCCCCTTGAACCAAGTGAGTGGGTTTTTGCTGGATTAATTCGTGATTCTGCCCCTCCAGATTCACAAAGGGGCTGCTCACCTCATCCTGAAGCCAGCAGCATTTCCTTTCCTGTCTTTCCCTGGGAACTGTAGAACAAT
Organism: Cyanoderma ruficeps; assembly: GCA_008694505.1. NCBI lineage: Eukaryota > Metazoa > Chordata > Aves > Passeriformes > Timaliidae > Cyanoderma > Cyanoderma ruficeps. The sequence goes on from VZDJ01000034.1 coordinate 338,030, forward strand.
TCATCTCCAGTTTTAATCCAAACCATGAGCAAATCCTTCATCTCTGCCACTCAACACTAAATAATTGTCACATACTGGCTTCTCCTAAACCTGGACAAAGAACTTCTGCCATAAGGAGGAAAGAGTGCATATATCTATATATATACACACATATAGATATCAGTCTGTGTGATATATTTATGTATATACATATAGACATACACATCAGGTGTACCTGAAGCACGAGTTAGGTACAAAGCTGATTTACTCTGACTTTACTCAGGCTGGGCAGGATGGAGCAAGGCGAGCAGCTGCACTCAGAGCTCACACACCCACAGAAACCTCAGGGGTGCTGGGAATTCCTGAGGCTCTCCCTCAAGTTCCCATCCCTCCAGGTCACTGCTGCAGCCCCGTCCCTGCGCTCAGGATTTTGCAGAGGCAAATGTTAAAGCAGAAAAAACCAGCCCTGAGGGAGAGGGTAACTGAAAACCTCACCAAGAGTCTCCCCCTCCCAGGCTCCAGAGCTCACACAAACTAATCTCCAGCTTCAGAGAAGGTTTGTGCTGGGACAGAACCATGAGGCAGCAACCAAACCCCAGAGTGTTCCCTGGGGATCCCGGCCCTCCCTGCCCCACAGGAGCTCCAGGACCTCACTCAGGCTCTGAGCAAACCCTGCCACGTGCAGGAGTCTGGGTGGGACAGGCCACGGTACAAAACCAAATTAGAGCACATTAATTAATCAGTGTTAGTGCCCACAGTCCCTCCTTGGAGAGGGTCACACTGGGCAATTCCCAGAGCCAGGGGCAGGAGCCCAGCAGATCTTCCTGTGCTTCCCCAGGATTAGGCTTGGTACAGCCAAAGCCTGCAGCAGGCAGGGATCCCAAAGCTGTGCCAGGGCCCTCTGCCCACCAGGAGCTCAGGAGGGGACACTGGGGACAGTCACAGGTGACACAGGGACCAGGGAGGGTCGGCGGGATGTGAGGAAGCACCCACCCCAGCACAGCCCCTCTGCACAGCCGGGACACCAGGAGCCCCTGGGCTGTTTTTAACACACCCAGCACAGCTGGGCAGATCCTTCTCCCCTGAATACACCTGGATGTGGATCTGCCTGGTGCATCAATCCCAGCACCTTGGAGGGGCAGCAGTGGGTACGCAGGGCCAAAGAGCAGTGGGACATCTCACCCCCTTCCAGAACAACATTCCTGGATGTGGGACAAAAACAAACCCCAAAAACCCTGCAAGAAAGGAAAGAGAAACAAGGAGGACACGATCACACACACATCTTCCTGGGATTTTTTTGGTTTTTATTGTTTTAGTCTTTTTTTTTTCTTTTTTTTTTTCTTTTTCCCNGATTATTTTTCTTTTTTTTTTTTTTTGTTTTTAGTTTTTCCAGTTCTTCCTCTTTCACACACCACAGTATTTAATAAATTTTTGTTTTACATTTTTTACACCAATGTAACAAAAGGCAGGAGGGGGTGAGGGGAGGAAAAGACAAACGATGATCTGTGGTGATGCATATAAATGGGGGAGGGTGGGAAAGGGAGGGGAAAGAAAAAAAAATAATACATGGACTTCTACAGAAACATAGCCTAAGGTCTGGATAGTAAAATGTGGTGCAAAGTAGGCCTCAGAGACTGAAAAAGTTTGTACAGCTTTATTCATGGGGAGAGGATGGCGCTGCATGGAGAGTATTGGATGCAAATCGTGATGTGACGAACAGAAAAGGGCAGGGGAACGATTCTCTAAGAAATGAATCTAACGAGTGCATGGCATGGCTGGTTAGCACAGACAGGACTTTAACTTTGCTGCTTTCTCTTCAAAGCCTCCACCAGGTCGTTTTTAAGAGCTTCTTGTTTTGATTTGTCTGCAAAAGTCTGCACAGACCTGCGGGGAAGAAGGAAAGGCGGGGTCAGAGGCGGCGCGGGGCAGGGAAGGGTTGGGAGCAGTCCTGGGAGTCAGGAGGAAGGAGAAGCCCCTCAGCCCAGGCTCAGCTCTGCCTGCTGGACCCCGGGAAGCAGAAGGTGACGTGACCGCTCGGTGAGAACACAAAGCAAAACTCACTCTGGCAAGGATTGGCACCAAACGCTTCCCCAGCAGCTGCGCTCGGCCCCCGGCTGCCGGAGGGAGATTCCCAACGTTTTGTGACAGACTGGAAGAAGCCCAGCAAAGTCCCACAGCAAAAGGGGTTAGCGCTCCTGCTCCCCCAAAGTCCAGAGAAAATCCAGCCCCACCTGGAGAAGGGCCAGGCCGGGGGAGCTCTGACCCTTCTGCAGGACTCTTCACCCAGGATCGCCTCCGAACCTCCCGCCAGCCTTTGCACCAGAGGGAAAAGCAGCCAGAGGTTCTGCTCTCAAATTTGCCTTGTTTGGTACCTTCCCTAAGGAAATGAGTGATCAAAGCAGCTGAAGAAAAACAGAGATTCTGTCACAAGGTTATTGCAGGGCTTCCCTTTGCCTGAAAGAACAGAGGAAAAGCTCCACCTTTCAGGAATCACCTGGGATTGGTGCCCTGGAAGATGACTGTTGGAGGAACCTCTGATTTCAATGAGACAATAAGAAATTTCCACTTTTTACAAGGCCCCTCTTAAATAAATTAATAGAATGGATTCTTATCCAGAACCAAACTTTTCCAGAGTGGCTACTACAGAGAAGGGGCAGGATCCAGTGGGGTAGGATTTCTCCCCCCCTAAACCACATTTCACAGCCTTTACAGCACCTGGGATCGTGGAAGATTTGGAGCTTGGAATTGGATGAGCTTTAAGGATGAGCTTCCAACCCAAACTAGTCTGAGATTCTGTGACTCAGAGCAACCTCATTTTCCCTGGTTGCTGTCTCCTGTAAGCAAGACTGCTCTTTTTGGTGGTGATTTCCCTACCATTTTTATAACATTATTTCCATTCTCTTGTCTCTGGAGACTTCTGCTGCTTTAATAAAAACATGTACATTTATATCTGCATTTGTCATAGGCTGAAGAAGTGGTTCTTGGCCACTATCAACAAATAGTGAGTTTCCCCCTTCGTCAGCTGAAAGTGTTTGAAACAACATCTGTAACTGGTTAGGAACTGGAGTGGAAGGTTAAGCTGGCTCAGGGTTAGTCACTGCCGTGCACTCCTGACACTCAGAGCTCCAGAGAAAACAGCGACGGATCCCTCTGGAGGCTGTGCAGAGCACAAGCAGGTGGAGGCTGGCAATGCCTGAGTGAGCTTGAGCAGGACTGCGTCCCGAGCTCCAAGGAAATCCAAAATCCACCAGGCTCATGGGGACGGGCGTGTGGGTGAGCACATGTTTACTCTGAAGTCATGGCAAGAACCAGTCTCTTTTTTTTCCCCAGACTGTGAGACTCCCAAGATTTCATTCTGCAGGGAGGACACCGGGATTACAGGGAATTCCTTCATGGAAATGCTGTACCACAGGTGTAAAAAGCTGCTGGTGCCCAAGGGACAGGGGGTTCTGGATTGAATCAGCCCAATCCCACAGCACTCCAGGCACAGCACCACGTGCTCCTTTCCTGCTCCCAAGCCAGAGTGCAGAGTGGTAAATCCTGCCCCAGTTGCCAGCGTGAGGTTTCCACGGGGGAGGAGGAAACGTTTCAAACAAGAACCACAGAGTTCGGTGGCCACACCGAAACAGAGCCCGGCGGGGCCGGGGCCGCGCCGCCGCCGCTCCCTGCGGGATTAGGGGTTAGTCCTTCCCGTTACCATGCAGGGGCTGGGCTGGTGAGTCCTGGTTTAGTGCTGGCTCACACCTCACAGGCAGCGAGGGTACCTGGATTGGTTTAGTTATCAGGCTGGATGTAGATCTGGCGCTGGGTCAACACTTGAGAAAGTTCCCTCTGCAACTGCTTATACTTTTGGTTGTCGGGAATAGCATCGATAGATCTACAGAGAGCAGTGGGAAACCGGGGAGCAAACAGGGAAAAGAACAGTCAGAAGAACTGGGAAACACAGAGCTGGGGCTCTGGGAACCACCAGCAAGGAGAAGGGGACACGCACACAGGTGAGGAAGAGCAGGGAAAGGCTGGAGGAGCCGGGTGCTCCAGGTGTTTCCATCACGAGCTGCACACAGGGCCGGGACACAGACTGAGGGATGGGGAGACACAGCAGAGATTCAACCACAACAGCTCAAGAGAAAGACTCTGTTACAGATTCCCTCTGATGCCAATAAAAGCTTCCTGGCCAAACCCTGCTCTGCACAAAAGAAACTGAGGCTGTTCTGAGCTTGGGGCAGAACCCAGAGCAGCAGAACCCAGAACCCTCCCACAGGTCCTGCTGCTCCCTCTGCCCACACAGCAGCATCAATATTTAATTAACACCGTTTTTCTCTCTTTTTCCACATCTCAGGGTGTGAGGGAAGAGCAGAGCATTTCTTTGTGCCCTCTGGTTATTCTGCATTACTACACTGTGCTGGGAGGTCTCTCTGTACTTTAAAATGAAGTGATTTGGCATCACAGTTCTGCACTTTCCTCTGTGAGCAAGAGAATTACCAGCTTGGGATTTCCGTGTCCAATTCCTGTCCAGGAATGTGCAGGGGCTGGAAAGTACAGCACAATTTCCCCACAGAAAGGCACAGGGAATTTAATCTCTTCTCATACACTGTATTTTGACCAGTGGTGTTAAGAGAAAGACAGAATTTAAAACAAAGTCTAAACACCACAAACAACTCGTGTCATGACTTAATTCTGGGACTGTTTTTAAGGATAGTAGAAAGAGAAGACAGAATTTAAGTACAGCTTGCAAGACTGTGAAGAATAAAACTGCTGAAAAATAATCCGAAAATTTAAATGTTAGTTGGGCTGTTCTGATCCTGGTGAGGGAACAAGGGATTAAAACATTGCTTCAGATTTCTGCAGCAGCAGAGTTCCCTGAACTCCACACAACAAATATTGTCCCAAAGCACAGGGAGGGGAAAAAAAAGCAGCTCAAGGCTGGGGTGGCACCGCAGGGATGCAAAGGGTGCCCCACCCACTGCAGTCCCCTTACCTCAGCCCATTAACGATGTCCTTTGTTTTTCCAAAATAAATCTCATTCAGCGTACTTCTGATTTTGTTCTCCATGTCCTGGAAAATAAAGCGACACAGCGGCTCTTTAGTCACCTCAGCTGTTTGCAGGGACGGTGCAGCCCCAGAGCACCCCCAGCACTCAGATCCCCCCAGACACAGGCTCTGCTCCCATCCCAGCAGTCTGGGCTTTGTTCCTGCTCTCCCAGCCCATCTCTCCAGGCCCTGGGAGCTCTCTGCACCACGAGAGGGCAGCTCCTCCCCAGCTCTGCAGCTCTGCACACAAGGAAAATGCATCACCCCAACCCTCCCGTGCAGCGTCCTGGCACTGGACCAGCTCCAAGAGCCAAGTCAGTCCTTCAGGACAACCAACAGCCCAGAGTTCTGTGCCCAGGGGTGACTTTGAATTTTTGACTTGTTCTTTAAAGCTGCACCACAGAGCTCTGAGAGAGATCTTATAACAGAGCAGCTTTTTTTTTCATTGCATTGCTTCCACCCCAGCAAAAAAACTTAAAAATGGATCAAAGAAGAAGTAGCTGACTTTCTTTAATTTCCCAGCTCCCTAAAAATGCATAGTAGTTGAGAATTTCCTCCTTTCTTGGCTATAACAATCAAGGAAATCTGGAACACCTTCAGTCAGGACAGTCAGTGGTGCTGCACCTTCCAGGCAGCTCCACTCCTCGTGCTGAGCTTCCAGGACTGAGAGGTGCCACAAAATCCAACACTAAACCCAACTCCAGAGGATTTCATCAGCACTTTGATACACACTGAACCCTCAGTCCAAGGGACAGTGCTGTGCAGCAACCTGACTGGAAATAATTCTCCCCCAAAAGTGGCTGCACAAGCAAATGTGGGGGTAGGAAGTTGTCAATTAGTGCTGAGGAAAGGAACACTCATTGTCCAGGCAGTCACTGCAGTGCTGAGCAGGAAACAAGGGGCAGAGGGGTGGCTTTGTACCCACAAACAGCTGGAAGGGATGGAAGGAAGAGCACTGAGCAACAACAGGAACGAGGAAGTTGTTTGAAAAACACAACCAAATTCTGAGGTACGGGACTAAACCTGGGCAGAAGAACCTGCACTCACCTCTACCAAGCGCCCGATGTTGGCTATGTGTGGAGAGGAGTCACTCACAGTCTCATCCTTCTCCATCTGGAAAGGAAAGCACAGATCCATCCATCAAAGGGAACCTGGGGGCAGGGAGGTGTCCAGGAGGGCTGGGAGAAGTGGGTCTGAGCAGCTCCTCCACTGTGCAAACACAGGGGAATGTGCTGAGAAAGCCCCAGGAGCTGCCACGGGCACATGTTGGTAACGGAGATGTGGTGGAATAAAAACCAGGAATGAAAACAACCCCTGCAGCAGACAGGCCCCACAGCAGCCGCTCCCTCCCCACTGAGGAACAGCCAAGTGTCTTTTTGCAGGAGAAATTCAGAGCTGCAACAAATCAAAGAGTACAGTGAGACCTCAGTGCAGGAGCTGAACAGGACACAGGGCCCTGAACCAGCTGAGATCTTTCACCCCAACATCCAAACTGGGAGCTGGAACTGCAGCTGCAGATTTCATCTGACTGTGCCCCATGGAACATCCAACCCACAGCCCTCCACGGCCTGTGCTAAGGGAAAGTTCATCCTCCCCAGTTCTTGAGGTGAAAATTGTGGCTAACACACAGCCAAGTGTTGAACAATGAACATCAGACCCAGGAACCTCAGCGAGATTTGCTGAGACAGCACGAAAACAAAACTGGGAGACAAATGCAGTGGGAAGAACAGTCTTCAAAGGGTTTTACTAATCCCACTGAATTCTCTTATCCATCTGTTCCTATCCCTCCCTCAGGGCAGAGTTTAAAAATCTGGGCCAGCTACAGGTTTCTTCTAATAAGCCAAGTCTGTAACAGGCTTGGGGAAGCGTGTAATTTACTGGGACCCCCGAAGGCAAAAGATAACCTGGAGGAGGGGGAGAAAGAGCAGCAGGACGTTTCATTTTGCCTTTAGACTGTTTACATGGAATGGAGACGCTGCCTGGAGAAAGGATCCAGCTGCAGGGCAGAAACAATGCAAACCTGAACTACACAAACACACATCCACACGTGACGGGGAGTTGGGAACTATCAGCAAATTGCCCAAATCTGGGGCAGCTGGGAGCTGGCAGTGGGGCAGGTACTGCCACAGCCTCCCTGCTGGGCCTCCTCCACACCTGGACAGGCCCAGCTCCACGGTTAAGCAGCAGAATCTGAAAATAGAATTATTTTTTTTAAAAAAAACCCCGTATATTATTACATCTCCATAAAAACTGCTGCCAGAAGGAAAACATTTTTATGTGCTCTGGAAGGCCAGATGTTACAAGAGACTGTTTAATGGAGTGCAGAGTCAGGATCAGCCATGTCCTACAAACACTTGGGTTTTGTTGAGTTGGGCTTTTTAAAGGTTCCTTCCGGTGGCTGGCACTGCACAGGCTCAAGCAGAATGACTTTTGCTGCTTAAATAAAGGGGTGGGTTTGCTTTGAGGGGAAATTCTCTCTACAGGCTGATGGTAAGGAGCAGCTCATCTTGCCCCTGTCACTCCCCAAGTGCTGCTGGGCTCAGTCACACCCCAGGGTGAGTCCAGTCCCAGCCCAGTCCCAGCCCAGTCCCAGCCCAGTCCCAGCCCAGTCCCAGCCCAGTCCCAGCCCAGTCCCAGCCCTCCTGCAGCACATCCAGGGCCTGGCTGCCCCAGCCATCTGCTCTGAGTCTGACTCACAGGGAAACTCACTCCTCTGGGAGATCTCCAGGGCTGCCTGGTCACTTTGGATGTTTCCTGCACTGAATAAAGCAGCTGCCTGGGCTTTCTGTAAACGTTATTTGGAGGAATAACATAAAGAGGGACATTGAAGCTGGATCAACGTTTTGTTTCATCATGAAACTGCCTGAAAATACCAGCAAAGGTAGAAGGGGACTCATCCTCCATCTTGCTCTGAAAAGCCAACAACACCCACAGCTGCTCTGGGCATGGAGCAAAGTGAAAATCCCTTTAATGAAACACAAACAGCAACGTGTGCCAAGGGCTCCCAAAGCCACAGGCAGTGGGCAGGCTGAAGGCTCCAGGTGGAAAATATGTGGAATTATTTGGATATCAGTAAGGCTAAATCTGGCTGCCTCTCCAGCACTCATTTCAAACTCTAACCAGTAAATGGAGGTTGTGATCTGTGCAGGCCTTGCAGCATTGTAGGAATCAGCTGAGAACTGACCCCTCCAGAGACATTTGCTCTCACCAGTGTAACCAAACAAATCCCATTTCCTTTGCCAAACTGTCCAGCCAAAACCCTGGGCAAACCTGAGGATGCTACACAACCTTCACCTGCCTCTTTCCACACCTCAACTCCTCCCCTCCCTTTTTCTAAATTATTACACAACTGAACCTCAGGGAAATGCACACCAGACCTCAAAGCCACCTCTGCCTTGGGCAGGGACACCTTCCACTGTCCCAGGCTGCTCCAAGCCCTCTCCAACCTGGCCTGGGACACTGCCAGGGGCAGCCACAGCTTCTCTGGGCAGCCTGAGAGGTGCCAGGGCCTCCCCACCCTCATGATGGAGGAGAGGCAGAAAGAATTCCCCCAACAACCCCTGTCAGCACATCCCTGCCGTCCCCTGTACTCAGCTGGTGACTAAAGAGACTCCAGGGCACTGGTAACTGCTGAGGGGGAGCTCAAGGATCACAAGAAGATCCCACTGGTGGAAAAACAAAGTTACAACATCTGGAAGTGGGTGGGATGGGCCTTTCCATGAAAGCTGCCCTTGATGGAAATGGATGAGTCTTCCAATTGCTGAGCACAGGGATTTCCCTGGGTGATAAATGGCAGAGTGGCTCTGCTGGGGTTTCACTGAGCAGCAGCAGATCCCAGGGCAGCCCTTCCTGCAGGCAGGGATCGCTGTTTGCAAAGCCCAGCCTTCACCCAGCTCTGCAAAACCTTCTGCCCTCGCTAGAGAGTGTTCCAGGTCCAAAAATCAACGTCCGTGCTACTTTAATCCCAAATCTCAGGCCTCACTTCCCTGTGACTTTACATCCTCCCCTTCCCACATCCCCAAATGTAAATAAACTACAGGTTTGGAGCCAACTTCTTCCTCAGCAAAGTCACTTCCTCAGGCTCCTCCTGGCTCAGGAAACACACACACAGGTTCTTTGTGCACCAGGACGTCTCAGGAAGGCACCTGTTCGTCCTGCCTGGGAGGAGGGGGCTGCAGAAGGCCATGCAGCAAAGTGCAGCGCTGACTGCTTGCCAGGAAAGGGGAAGCCTTTACATCTCCTCTGCACCAAGTGAAACAGGATCACACAGCTGCTCTTACCTTCAATAAAAGTGCAGCCTAATGAAACCTCAAAACGCAGCCAAAGCCCTTCGGAGCCGTGGCGAGCGACACAAGCGAGTCCAACGTACACAAAGGGGACAGGACCCCAAAATCTGCCAGGGAACATCATCTGCCAAACATCTGGCTTCAATCAGGAGGGGTGGGAGGTACCTGCAGTCCCCAGAGAACGTGCAAGGTAATTGAAAAGCTGCTGGCACGTTTCATTTCCCTGCAAGTCCTGCTCCCTGCCTCCTCTCTGGCAGCATTTCTGTAGAACATTTATTCCTAAAAATTCCAGCCAAACCCTCCCTGGGCAAAGGAGAGTCTCTGCCACACAGAGGCACTGCTGCAGCCAGGACCTAACCAAGGGTCCAGTGTGAAGATGTCACTCCAGCTTTAACTCTCCCGAAGTTTTCAGGCCAGAATTACAATCCCTGGATCCTGTGTGCCTGGATCCATGGATTCAGCTCAGCTGCTGGCTAAGAACTGATCTCACTGTGGGTGACACCTGTGGGTGTTGTTGGCTTTTCAGAGCAAACTGAACTGATCTCACCTTCTCAAGATAAATTAAGACCTGCACACATGAAGCAATTAGGCAAACAGATAAACTGGATCAAGTGGTGGATATGACAACACACAGGGGTTTGTGTTGCACGCTCCTGTGGGTGTATAAACACCCTTTCCTCCACTGGGTCAGGACAGAATCTGAAATTCTGTAATTGAACTGATAAACCAAAAGCCTGAAATGCTGAAATCCACCACGCCAAGTAAATTAAAGCTACACCAAGGGGAGTTTTCAACTTCCCAAAACAGGCTGGATCCTCTATGTCTCCCCCCTTCCTTATTCTGTCCACTCACAAATGGAAAATGTTTGCTTCTTCCTAGAAACAGAGACAACTCCTATTGTAGCAGACAAAAAACTGCACTGGGAAATCCAAGGAGAAGCAGTTCAAGGCACTGAAGAGAGATGTCAACTCCCAGTGTATGAAATAAAACAGACACAGGCCAGGGATGTGACCTCTGAGCAGCATCTGCCCAGGAGGGAGCAGCTCCTGGCCCCAAGGCAGCTGTAGGAACACTCCAAGAGAATCCACAATCCTGGAATGGTTTGGGTTGGAAGGATCAAAGCCCATCCAGTGCCACCCCGTGCCATGAGCAGGGACACTTTCCACTGTCCCAGGCTGCTCCAAACCCCACCCAGCCTGGCCTTGGGCACTGCCAGGGATGGGGCAGCCACAACAACAAACACCTTGTCTTGAAGAGAGAGGGAAAAAAATCCTTCTCAAAAATTCAGTGCAACATCTCGGAACAGCCCAAGCAGGAGCCTTGCAGGAAGGAGCCTGGGGATATTCAAGGAGGGCAGAGTTTTCCAAAAGGTCTTGACAAAGGCAACAAACCCTCCTGTTTGTGTCAGGTGCAGGGCAACAAAGTCTCACCTCCAGGAAGTGACTGCAGAGAGCAGCTATTTCTAGAGCCTTATTCCAGCTCCAAGCTCAGCTCCACCACTGAGCATTCCCTGAGCTGCTCCTCTGGCCTGCGAGTTAATCACTCCATCAGCACTCAGAAAATATCCCATCTGCAGCTCCGAGGCCAAACTGGTTTTGGAGGAATGGCTCTCACCAGACTTCCCTTTCCAGGTACTCAGAGACTGCTCTGCCATCAGCTTGTGAGGCAGGATATGACCAAGCTGGTGAACACTTCAAGAGCCTCCTCTCAAACACAAGGACATCTGCTACTCTCATTTTAGGATCAAAGGTGGTCGAGAAGCTTAAACGCTGAGTTGACCAAAACCGTGTAAATTTACCACGTACAAAGTTTTTTCAAGACATTCCTGATGCCCGTCAAGGTGAAACTGTAACATGCTATCCAAGAGGTAACTAAAAACAATCCTTGGTGACTCGGTTTGCTGCATAAAGGGCTGATCAAACCAGGAGAAGTAAAACCTGCAGAGCTTGGGTGATGTGGCAAACTGGATTGGGACCAACATCTCAGCTTTGCACTCAGGAGTTTAGTCCAGGTCCATTTCCAGCTGGGGACAAGCAGCTCCCACTCACACAGAACACCTCGAGGCAGTGTGGAGAGTGCAGTTTTCTGCAGGATTCTGTCCCATGCACAGCAGCAAAGCTCAGGCTGGAAGGTGCCCCCAGGTTCCCCTGTTTGTGCAGGAGCTGCTGACGCTGGAGCCGGGCCCTGGCTCCGTGCACCACATCTGAGTCCAATGTTCTGCTGCTAAAACGATGACAGCAGCATGAATCTCCCCACTGAAGCTTTGAGAGGGAAAGTCAAACCAAACAAGGCCCAGCAGCTCAGGCCAAGGTGTACTGAGGACACCCATTCTCCACAGGCCCTCGTTTTCCTTGGCAAAGCTCGTGCTCCAGAGGCCGTGGCCAGAGTCAAGCCCTTGGCCTGCACTTCACAGCTCTGATTTACAGGATTAGCAAGGCCTGTGATTAAATATTTGTCCGTGTCACCGTAACTCGGGTGTAATTACTGCAGAGTCAAAAAAAAAGGCTCAAAACTGTCTCCATATGCCTTTTTCCTCCACTTGCTTTTCCACCAGTTTCTTCAACATCGACAACATGGAAAGAAAAATCACTCAGGCTGGGGCAAGCTGTGCAAGACTAACCCAGTTTCAGCCCCTCTCTGCAGTCCCAGACCCTCCTTGCCTTCACCTTGCCTCAAACCTGTACAAAACCATGAGGTTCTTAACAGAGTCTGCATTGTCCTTTGTATGGAAAGCCCCAGTCTGCCCTGGGAAGGCTCATAAAGGAGTTTCAGCTGCTGCCAATCTCTCCAGTCACTCATGACCTTACAATGTGCCTCCTGTCCTCCAGAGTTTATTACTCTGCTCCAGTCACTGACTTCCACAGCCCAAAGCAAGCCCAGTTCAGCAGCAGGAGGCAGAAGCCTTTGGCAGGTGGTGGGGCGGTTGAGCAGATCCTGCCTGTCAGGGACTGCAGCACTGCTGAGATCTGGCACCTTCCTGGTGGAAACCAGCTCTCAGGAGGCAGTCAAAGTCATTAATGCTGGCACAAAACCCCCAATTGTTTATGACAGATTTATCTTAATTTTTTAAGGAGATTTTTTACTATCGGTGTCCTGGTACTGCAGGAAGAAAACACTAAAGGAAGATACTATGTAATTGATGTCCTTAAAAAATCTTACCATCAGTGCAAAATACAGGTTTGTTCTCAGTGGTTTAGCTGAGTGGTTTTTTAAAACAGAGATGTAAGAAAAGAAGTCATCCTGTATTTTTATAATCCTATGGGAACCTTCTAGTGAGAAAGGGGGCAAATCTTACAGATAAAAATATCTGCAACACACACAGAAGAATAAAAATTCAGGAATACCAAAAGACAAACCGAGACTTAGAAGCAAGTCTAAACTCCTTCTGAATGTTTTGTATTTTTAATTGCAAGCTCCAATGTGTCAAGCACAGTCCAAGGGGCTGCCTGGTAATTGCACACTGCATTCAGCATTTCACTGGGCTGCAGAACAGCAGGAGAAGAGATGTTTACACAACACCTCACAAAAGCAAACGTTTTGTGCCTGACTGGGGCTGCTGGGTGTGCAGGACACAGCCATACCTGTCTGGTGAGGCTCCCCCCCAGGTTCATGGTACCAGAGCCAGTTTTATTGGTCTGCAGCCACAGCATCACTGTGGAGGTCAGCTTGTAATGGGCAGTGCGGCCGCTGGACTTCTCCTGCAAGGGGAAGGGAACAAAAAGGGACAGGGACAGAAGGTTAAAATCCCTCCCAGAGCTAAATGGGGGCTGGCCTGGCAGACCCCACAAGCAACAGGCCAGGTAAGTCTAACCCCACTCATGCAGCACAGTCTCTTAAAGACAATTCTAAGTGTGCACATTCCTCTGATTTTCCGAAGCAAATCTAGTTAGAGCAATTTACCCTCCTATTACCTTGGTTTTATTACCTAATTAGTGATATTTATCTGTAGCTCTTTATGTTAAAAAAAACCCACCACATCTCGGGATCACATGCACAGAAAGTAACATATTTCCAATTCTTCTGGGATTCTTTTTGATTACAGCCCTGACTTATCTCCATCCAAATTGCTTCGGGGCATTTTCAAAAATTAACAAGGGAAAGAAGTTTACAGCCCTGACACAATATTGCATTGTTCAGTGGAACACCTGTGCTCCTTAATTGTCTGGAATTAACTGGGTTTTGTTTTCACTTGGGTGTATCAGCTGCCCCAGAGGCTGTACCTGAACCTCCACCACGTGGATGGAATCCCAGCATCCCTTAATCTTCTTTGATCCATCTCCAGCCTTCTTAATGAGGATCACCCCGGCAAAGCCATGATCCAGATCCCAGAGGTAGACAGAGGAGACTCCACCTTCAAAATACCTGCAGGATGCAACCCAAAGGCAAGTTAAAAGCAAGCAGGACCCAAGCCAGAGTCAGGCATCGATAATAATAATCTTAAATAAGCAGGATTTCTAAGTCCTAATACAGATTATTGTTTTTCTTCCAAGACTCTCACAGTCACACACCCAGAAATGCAGCAGTTCAAATCACTTCGTAAGGCAGAGACTTCAATTACAAACCAACTGCACATTTCTCTGAAGGAGAATAAAGGTCTGGTGAGAACCAGAGCTATTTACAGATTTCTACAGGACTTGAGCAAACATTTCCTCTGATTCCAATTACCTACAACAGCTGGTAAAAGCACGAGCTGCAAAGTGGGCTGAGAGTAAGGCTTTATTTTACAATTGGTCTTTTTTCCCCTCTCTTTCCCCTCGCTATTGGCAAAGTCTGGAAGTTCTTTACAGCAAAGTTCACTAATTAAGACAAAAGGGAGCAAGTAAGTAACTTTGCGTTGCTGCCTCCAAAGTCTGTGTGAAGCTGACACTGATTTACTGCAAAGGGAGCTGAACTGGAACCAGGGATCTCAGAAATGTAGATATGCTGTGGAGGTTTTATTATTCCAGCATCACATATGGGAAACAAGAGAAGATTGTTGCAATTGCCTCAATCTCTTTTGCTGAAAGTACACTCAGAAAACCAACACAGCAAAGGGATCTGTAGAGCTCCACTCCCTCCGGATGACACTGGTGGAGATGGAAAATGCACTTTATAAAATAATAATAAGCAACCCAACACTGTTGGAAGAAAGATGCATAAAGAGTAATTTTGTCTTCTAGAAAACTGGAATTGCAACCCACAGCATTTTACCCCTTCCATTCTCAAGTTACCAAAGCCATAATGAGGATGAAGGAAAAGGGAATAAGAAATAATTGTTCATGGCACACGACTCTCACACCTCAGGGGTGACCATGGCACACAAGGATCATGTGGAAGGAGGAGAGGAAACTTCATTAACAACATGAAATGCTGGTAAGTCAGACTTTCATTGCATGCAAGAGGGCAAAATCTTATTATCCAAAGACCCACGGAGCTGCCAGCACTGCCAGTCTCCAAGCAGATTAACCTGGTGTGCATCCTGCTCTCAGTGTCACACACCTGGGAGTGACCACTCCTCCCTCTTCTGCAAGAGAGAAACCATCCCTCAGGGCCAACATGAAAAAACGATCAAACCTTCCCACCTCTGTGCTCCTCTCCTTTCTAACCACGGGCTTTTCATGTTGGGAATGGCGCTTAAAAGTCAATTCACTGTAATTTGGAGCTCGTGGATCACCTCGAAGCACTGCAGATTAAAGCACACTAACCCATCCCTGCCAACAGTCAGCAGAAAAGACACTGGGAAGTGAATGCCAAGTGACACTTTCAACACTCCCAGCACATTCCCTGCACTCACAGATCAGCTCAATACTGTTTCAAGAGGGCAGAGCCACCAAAGAGTCCTAATTCTCTTTAACTGCAGACATCCAAGCCTTTACCCAAAGCAGTGCTGACCTCAAGAGGGGTAAACAATTTCCTATTAACTCACCACATCCTTTTATTTCTAATGTGTGGCTCTGCCCCTCCTCGCCAAGCCCAGCCCGGGCAGTTCAGGGCCCACTGTCCTGCGGCAGTTCCCAACCACTGATAACACAGCTCTGAAAAAGCAAAACCCAGCCACGCTAAAGCCAGGCTGCCAGCAGGCAAATTCAGCCTAACAAACCAACCAACACCCTTTTCATACCCCCTGGGGAACTCACAAATGGATTTTGGTTAATGCAGTTAACAGGAATTCCAGTCCTGCAGTGAACCTCAGCTCCAACCCAAGTGACCCTTCCTTTGGCAATGGGAATCAAAGGCCAGAGAAAAGCAGTTATTGTCCCTTCTCAGAGTCAGATTGCTTTAAAAATATATATAATATATTCTTTTTCATATACAGAATCAGCGAATTCACTCAAAATGAACTGGCAGCCAGTGAGAACATTACAGTGTGCACAGACAGTTTCCCCATTACCCACTTTACGACCTTGCTACGAGCATGAAACATTAATTAAGAGAGGGAACGAAACAAGGTTTTGGGAAATTTATTCTCACCTACTGTACTTCGATCCTAATGACATGAAACAGGAAAAAAATGATTTTTATGGCGGTTCACCTTTATGAGATTTTACATAAAGGCTTTTGTGGGTATTTTAAGAATGTGCTAAAATGTTGTCTGAAACCACATAAAACCATGTGAAGAACCTCCCGCCAGAACCAACAGCGCACACATGGAAACGCTTTAACTGCCTTTGGAGATCTAATGAATCAAATATAGTATTAATATTGTTTTAAATACCAACATGCTATTTCAATAAAGCTGCTCTGCCATGGCCAGGCCCAGGATCTGGAGAACTGGAACAACAATGCCAGCGACTGAATCCAAGACACGCCAGGATACACATTATCCAAATGTATATCCAAATGTATCCTCTGTGCTCCAGCACTACAGAACTGCTCCAAGCTCCCCTCCTCCTTCACCGGGAGAAAAAACTGATCACTCCACTGGATTTCATCTTCACACAGCACTGCAGTGGGATTTCTGAACCCAGGAAAGTCACGGGGGGAGAGGGGAACATTCCTGTTTGGTTTTCTTTAAGAAAAATAAAGAGGTGCCACAGGCTAATTGGTCCATAATAGAGAACAGCATGACAGATTGGGAGGAATTTAAATGGACATTTGTGGACTTGGATTTGCTGCAGGAGGGCTGGGCTTCCTCCAAGAAACCCCTTCACCGTGGACTGAAATGCAGCACATACTAAAATCCAAGCAGGAGTGGAAGGAACCAGACTGGAAAAGGCTCTAGGAAGGCACAAACTGGGATGTTCTCTGTTAAAGAAATGGATGGGCAAGGCAGAGCACAGTCCCAGAGTCACAGGCAGCAGGGCACTAAAGCTCCTGCATTAAACATCTCTGTCCTTGGGGGCCTGTTCTGGATGCCCCTGGGCCTGACCCTCCTGCACAGCCGTGGCTGGAGAAGGCAATCTGTCTTCTTTGGAAGTTGCAATCACAGAATCCTTGAGGCTGGAAAAGCCCTTTAAGGTCCTCAAGTCCAAACCTCAGCCCAGCATCACCACATTCAGCACTAACCCACATCCCCAGGTGCCACAGCCACAGGTTCTGTGAACATTTCCAGGATTGGGGACTCCACCACTGACCAGGACAGCCTGTGCCGATGCTTTACAACCCTTTCCCTGAAGTTTTTTCCTAATATCCAGTGATCCTCCCCGGCACAACCTGGGAGACTGTTTCCTCTTGTCACCTGGGAGAAGAGACCGACCCTCACCTGGCTCCAACTGCCCTCTCCCAAAGCATCCAAACAACCAGCAGATACTTTGGGGATGTTCAGGAGGCCTCAGGTAGGAGGAATTCCTACTGTGGTACCTCAGAAACACCCCAAGTGACAAACCATTCCCAAAGGACACCTTCAGAGCAAAGCAATCACTGCTCTCTGCCTAAGGACACCGATCAATCCGGGGTGTTTCAATCCAGACCAATCAGGCTTTACCTACAGACAAAACTTTGTTATAAAACAATGAAAAATCGTTTTATGGTTGTCGTATCTCTTTATTAACAATGAAAATGCTGCTAAATGATATCACAGTTGAGTTCAGTTAGAAGGACCTTAAAATATCATCAAGACCGAGTGACACCCCTGTCCTTGGAGAGGACAGCCAGTGTTCTGTCTCTGGGAAAATAACTTTTTATAAGGCTGCTCGGAAAGGTGACTAAAAGGCATAAGGCCCAAAGTAATCATTCATTCTCTTCACAGAATTCAGAACAGCAGTTCACTCAAAATCAATTATAGTTTTAACGTCATGATCAAACACTGAATTTTTATATCCGTTACTCATCAACCACAGAACTCCTGGAAAAAGCTGTTTTATACAAAAAATGTCACACTTAAGACTGACCTACTTTACAAATGCAAGAATAAAAGAAAATATTTAAGCTAAGAGTGATCCAAAGCTTTATGAAGTGTTTGAAGTTGAAGCGGGTGGAGACACAGGATGGAAACTTGTCTGAGGAGCCGGAGCTGTACCCATGAAATAGAGGCTGTGGCCAGAACAAAGCCAGAACTTCAAGAGGGATGTGATAGGGGAGGAAATCCCCCAGCTTCCAGCACAGCCCTCAGGAAAGGAGGGCAGATTAATCACTTTGTTTTACCACTGAAGGACAGCTCAGAAAAGGCCCTGTGACCCTCCTGATAACGTTCCTCTCCTCCGAGCCTCACCAACAGATCCTGCACGCTGTGAGGAGAAAATGACTTTCCACCACACGGCAATAAAAGCAAGCTCTGACTTTCAATTACACCTCAGAACCAAATCACTCATCCATAAAAACATTTGTGCATTTTCCAGTAAGTAGCTGAGATCCAGAGACAAAAAGTCTGTGGCTTATGGCTCTCCCAACCCCCTGATGCCAAAGCACCAACACCTGGAACCTTGGCCTGGTTCAGCAAACCTTCCACAGGGTTTCAAACTGCCTCATTTAAAGCAGAAAAATCTATTTTCTTTTATTCCCTAAAGGTCACATAGTTATTTCTTCCAGCTACAACAAGTTCAGCATAGAAAGGGAAATGTCTCCAGCTATTTAGATCAACAGACTTCCGAGAGAACTGGCATTTAAAAATCCTGCCCCAAAGGAAAATACTGAGCATTCAGCTACACTTGTTTTTACAAGAGTGACAATGACTGAAGTCACAGCGTGAGCAGCTGGTGTCTCACAGCAACCCAAAACATTTCCTCAATGCCGAGGTGAGGAAGCAAACATTGCAGCTCATGGGAACAGGAGACTGGAGTGACAAGTGACGTGGCAGAACTCCCACCGACTCCTTCCCCGACACCTCCAACCAGCACAGGAATCGCAACAGAAATATGAAGGAAGTGGCAAATTTGAGCAACCCACCTTCCACCAAACCCAAAGCATTGCTCAGGTGTTCAACAAACCCCCTGCAATCTCACACCTCACGGGGGAGGAACGAATTCTTCAGGAGATCAGTTGTCCCAAAATAATTGTTGGCTTCATCCAGCTGTCGAGTGACAAGGCTCAGGAGCCTGTTCTTTAATGAAAGGACAGGCTGGTACCAGGAACGAGCAGGATGTGACACTTCTCCCACTGCTCTGAGTCCAGGTGATTTACAGCTCCTCTCTCCTTCCCTGGCCCCAGGAGCACAACCGTGGAGCACTTCCACAATCTCACCCAAAGACTTAAAAATGAAGAAGGTAAAATGTCTGTGCACAGCCCAGGGGTTTTGCACCCTGCTTGGTGAACTCAGCCCAAATTATGCTTGGGGGCTCCGTACAGGTATTTTACAGGAATTCTTTCCAGCATACACAGGTGCAAAAATCCCTGGAGCAAACATACCAATCCAGTTAGGTATGTGTAACTTCAATGCCACTCGTACTTAAAAGCACACATCTGGACTACGGTGGGATGACTCAAACTGCTCAGAAGAGTTGTGAAGTGCAGGAACTCTGTAAGGAAGGAAAACAGTGCCCAAACAATGGGATCCTGAAGGATAAAACTCTCCCAGAACCTCCCAGTTTGTGCTTTCTAGTACCTTCATTATTTAATGAAAACTGCTCACATTTTCCTTCCCATCCAATTGCTCCTGGCAGATTTATTTACAGCACTGAGAGAAAATTAACAGAAATCAACAACTTTGGAGAAGTCACTTGGGAAGAGTTCCATCAGGCACCTAATGAGCAGGACAAGGGGTCACTCTGGAACGTGTCCAAACGAGGGATTCCTTCATTAACACCAGGAAGCTCCCACTGCTTCCAAACCCTTCTCCTGTGGCCATCCTGGGGCAGCACAGACACTGCTTCAGCCACCCCCAGACTCTGCCAGCTGAAATCCAAACATGGAGAGGAGGGGAAGAGACAGCAGAAATCTTCTGTGTCGTGGTTTAGGTTTGCTAAAATCTTTGGAGGCCGCAAATTTCACGTGACATCAATTCTCTGACAGAAGAATTCTGTATCAGATCTGCCACGAGAAGGTTGTTTAAGTTACTATGTCTTCAAATTCCATCATTAAAACACTGCACATTTGTGAGGGCAGGAGGTAAATTTCTGTCCATACAATACAAACTATTATTAGAGATAAACAGTTGAAAAATTCCAGATCACAATAAACGGACAGTTTAAAGCTTCTTCTCATTTTTGAATGTAAGTAATTTCTTCTTAGGGATTTAAAGCCTTCAGAGAGCAATGTTTGAGGACAGTGCTGCATCATCAGTGCTGACCTCCTAATCCAAGTGTTCAGTTTTTATGTAATTACAGAGAACCGTGGGAACCCAGGGGAAAAACTCCTCCTCCACCCAACATCTCCGATTCAGAAGATAAGAATGCAGTGTGTGCAGAGCTGCTCCAAAATGGAACTCCCAAAGAAAAAAAACAGATGAAAAGCAACTGATTTAGTTTTCCAGCATGCCAGTACATTTAATTTTCCCCCTCTTTTCTAAGAAGATTCTCTAATTTGTGTAATATTTATCAACAACTTCGATATTAACTCTGCTCTGAGCTGCCCATGGGCACGCTGAGGGGGGGATCCCAACACTGCTCTGTTTTCTACATCCCAATAATTCCCTTGGGAACACAGCATGGCTGTAATAAAAGCACACAGACATGAAAGCAGAGAAAGTCTTGGTGCTTTGGATTTGTCTTAGGAGACTTCATCTCCCCCTTACGAGCCTGACCTGAGGCGAGAATGTCCTCGGTGACACAGCCATGATGTCACCCCCTGTCGTGCAGCAGAGGGATGCAGAGGCAGTTTCCTTAGTGCTGGGATGCACAACAAACCCATCTGGATCCAATCTGCAGGGCCCTGGCTGTGCAAGCCCCAGGAACTGCCATGCCCAGGAGAAAGGCAAGCACAAAGGGCTGCAGCAGTAATGAGGAACAGGGAGCTGATGGCAATAAAGTCACTTCAAAGCTTTCCAGGGGCTTCTAGCTCAGGCAGAGCAGGTTTGCACATGAACACAGACACAGGGCTCATAAAGGGCTCACAGCTGCCAAAGCCCTCGGTGAGCTCCAACCCCATCCAACCTGACCTTGGACACTTGCAGGGGTTGGGCATCCAGTTTCTCTGGGCACCCTGTGCCAGGGCAGGCTGTGCTGAAAGCAACCCCCTCATTATATCTGCTCTTTATTTGCTGGAATTGGGGCTGTCCCACGCACAAAGTGCAGCAAAATTGGTCAAACCCATGAATGCAGCAGCTGCTGCAAACCCTGTGAGAAGTGCCAAGTATTTTGTGAGGATTTTTTGGCCTGAACTCCACTGAGAGGCTCTTGGGGTCTGTCAGGGAAGGAGAACTCAGATGACACCGCAGCAGATCTCAGACAGTTACAGCCCAAGGGCAGCACTAACAGAGATTTCCATTTTTTTCTTATCAGGACAAGTGGATTAAGACAGTGTCAGAGGCTGTTCAGGCACACAATCCAAAATAAACTAGGAAAAAGGGTAAAAACAGCTGAAGAAAGGTAAACGATCCAGCAGTATATGGGCATCTGAACATAGCAGAGATGATGGCACAGGTCAGCCAAAATGAGACACCCCTGAAGCCCAGCAAAGCCAGGCTGTTCCACCAGATTGAGAGTAATAAAAATAAAAAACACAGTCCTGAGCACTCTAAAAATGAAAGGGCAAACCCATCTGTCACTGGGACTTCACTGTGGTACCTGCCCAAACTCTGGCCAAAGGCTCCTCGACCCAGACATTCCTGAGGCACATGGAATTCTCAGGGAATTCCTCCTGCAGAGCAGAGAAGGGCCCTGGATGCTCAGCTGGCTGCAAGGAACACCTGTGTTCTACCCACACCGCAAAGAGAGAGGCCTGGGGTGCCACCCTCAGCACTGCTAACACTCTCCAAAACTGGAATAACTATTCTCAACCAGATTCCAATCAAAATTCAATAATAAAAGGATTACACACAACAAAGACATTTCAGAGGTCAATCCTCTCCCAGACCTCCTTCCACTCCTACCAAATTCCTGGTCCAGAGCTTTAATATAACAAGCTGAAAATGGATCAACATCAAAACACAGACAGAAGCAGAAGTTCAAAAGGTTTCACTGCTCACTCTGTTGAGGAAACTCAAAATCTTAATCAGTACAAACATTTTCAGGAACAGAATGATTAAGACAATGTTTTATCTTTTTTTAAAGCTGTCAAAAATTAAAAGCACCAATAAATCCAATTTAAGCCAGAGAAAAAAAAGAGGAATAGCTTTTCTAAATGTATGTCAGTCACTAAACCAGTCCAAAGTTACCAAAACTCATCCTGTTTGCAGACAGATCAGCAGCATCCTTCCCAGGGGAGGTCTATTTAATCACTCCAGAAATTATTTCTTCCAGACAACAAAGAGCCATTAGATTACTTAATTAAAGCCCTGATTATCTCCAACCCAAAACAAGGGAAGGCAGAATCTAAAATAGGGAGATTTAACCAGCTGCCCTGGTCCTCATTACGCTTTGATTTCAATCAAGCACACACACGTCAAGCAAAGGGCAATAAATTACAACCATGTGTTTGTTGGAAGAAATTATCTTCACCCTATTGGAAGTGGAAAGCCAAGGCTCTAACTGAGTGGTGTAAGATATTAGACTTCCATCTGGGAATAATAACCTACTGAACACAAACACACCAGGGCATTAGCTCCAGGCACTGTCGGAGTTAAACCTGGCAGCAGGAGATGGAAATGGAACAGTTGTTTTTTGGGAAAGTGACATGGATTTTGGTAAAACAAATAACCAAGAAATATGCTTGTTGTTTAATGCAGACAACAGAGAGGGAATGAAAACCTGGTGTAATTCCTCTTTAACCCAAATGCTTCCAGAAAGAAAAAGTGGGAAACTCCGGAGATACTAAAGGTAGTTTGCACTAAAACAGACAGTGCCAATTCAGCACTGGATCACAGGCACTGAAGGTTCAGCAGAACTGTTCTTACATGATTTTATTACATGCAATATTACAAGACTTCCCCAAACCCTTTCACACTACAGTAGCTCAGTGGCCACTAAGCTTTTGGGGACAAAATTGAATTTTAAGGTCCCTAGCAAGCAAATCTGACTGGATTATTCCACACAAACTGTTAACAAATCCCTAACAGGCTGTTTCCCTCAAAACACCCACAACAGCAGGTGCCAACCCCTTGGGAAATGGCAAAGACAATGCAGTGACTCAGTGAACGTAGGTGGAGACTTACCACACCTGATGAAAAGAGAAATCTAAAATGGAAACGTGTGTGGGCCAAATGGGACTGACAGAAGGAAAAACTGAAGCAATCTGAAGAGAGAGGGAGAGATGGGATAGGCCTGAGATGAATTCTGTGAGATATCAACACTTGCTGTGTTAAAGGCAAAATGGGAGCTGATCCAGAGGAGGTTTGGATCCCGTGTGGAGAGCAGAGTGGGATGGAGACGTTCTCACAAGTGCTCATTTCTCTCCAGATGCTGGAATGACCAGCGTCAGGTGTATCTGGAAGCTCAGGAGTGACGTGAGCCCCGTGCACAGCAACTTCTGAGAGATCTGGGATTGCTCAGCCTGGAGAAGAGGAGGCTCCAGGGGGACCTGACAGGGGCCTTCCAGTGCCTGAAGGAGCCAACAGGAAAAGATGGAAAGAGGCTTTGGACAAGGCCCTGAAGTGTCAGGATGAGGAAATGGCTCCCACTGCCAGAGGGCAGGGATGGATGGGATACTGGGATGGAATTGTTCCCTGGCAGGGTGGGCAGGCCCTGGCACAGGGTGCCCAGAGCAGCTGTGGCTGCCCCTGGATCCCTGGCAGTGCCCAAGGCCAGACTGGACAGGGCTGGGAGTAACCTGGGACAGCAGAAGCTGTCCAGCAAGGCTGCACACAAAGCCACTACTTGCCCTGAAAAACCCAGCAGAAAGTCTCATTATAGGAAAAAAAATGCCTAAACAGCCCAGGAAATTCAGGCACGCTGGGATCTGCTGTTCCCTGTGAGTGCTGTGATTCCTTTTGTATTCACTATTACCTCTCTTCCATAAAACAGCAGCTGTGGTTACAGAGGCAGCTCAGAAACGTTCTCTGCCCCACAGAGGGACAGAACAGCCTATTAAGGGACTACTGGCGAGGAGCTGATGTGTCAGATTTGAGGCTTCTCCCCCAGCATCCTCTTCATCAGCAGCCACTGCACTTAAACTGGTCTTTTTTAAGAGAGACTTTGTAATGTGAAGTATCAATTAGCCTGGTGTCCCCTGTGAAGGATCTGTGTGGGCAGGCAACCCCACCAGAGTGAAGAGAAACCATGAAAACCTCTGCAAGTCAACTCAAAATGCAGATTTTCTGCACACTGCCTATAGACTGATGCCTGTTCCTGGAGGGTGAACGTGGAATAGATCTCCCCATCTAACAGTAACCAAATTTTCCACAAAAGATACAGTCCTGAGGGCTGCCAGCACGCTCAGCTCTTTGATTAATACATCAATGAGCCTGAAGGATCTCCAGTGCTGGAAAAGCTCTGCTGCCCCTGGCTCTGGGATTCCAGAATTCAGAAGGACTCTGGCACCTGGCCCAGGATGCCTCGTGCCCTCCCTCCCCAGCTCAGGAGCTGCCAGAACAGCAGGGCAGTGACACCTCCATCAACTCTGCCTGGCCCAGCCCCACTGCTGGCTTTACTGCACATTCCCAGGGTCAGCTGCCAGCTCCAGCAGCCGTAAAGTGACATCCCTGTCACTGCCATCCCTTCCCACCACAGCCCTCCCCACACAGCTCCAGCAGCTGCTCCGTGAGGAATTGCTGCAGTCGTTCCCAACCTGATGTGCTGGCAAGGGCAGCACTGAGAGAAGCTGGCACTTGTTACCACCTCTGAATTCCCACCCTCTGATCTCCATGTAAAAATTAAGCTTCTGCTGTCAAAACACAAAAATCCAGTTGTCTTATTCAGGAACCTGCAGAGCCCAACTGCAAGAACAAAAAGCCTGTTTGGATCTCTCCACATCTCTGCTGGAGGTAAAGTACAAATCCCGATTTTAAGCATGACGAACCCTTCAGGCACTGAGGTTAAGTTTCCTTAACTTTGCAAATTCTTTCCACAAATGCCACATTTTTTTTTTTATGCTGCTCAGCCAAACATAAGCCACCCTCGTCCTCTCTTCCTCCTCCACTTTTGGGATCACAACAGGCACTGAAGTGCTGGCACCTGTGCTCATGGTCTGACCTGCTCTCCTGGCTGTGATCCCTCCTGGATCTCCTCTGACCATTACTGCCTGTAAAACTTGCACTGACAAACAGAAAGATGGAATTGAGAACAGCCTCACCTTTTCCTTCCACACAATACATGAAGATTGTTATATAAAGGTACTGCTGTACCCCACGCTGAGCAGGGCTCAGCAGACTCACCTCAGTCAGAGAAACCTGCCCTGTGCTTTCCTTCCAGCAAATTCAAGCTGTTTAAAGAAGTTATTGTATCCAGCCATGACTTCATGGTCACTTGAGCAGAGAGGGGTTTAAAAAGACAACCTTGGTTCCATAAATCTCCTCATTTTCGTCTCAGGGTATTAAAAATCTTACTGGTCCTGCTCTGTTCTGCATCTGGGGAGTAACTGCAAACTTGGCTTTGCTGAATATGCAAAATTCCTTTCTTCCAGTCAGTTCAGATACCAACAACAACTGTTACTTACAAGAGAAGTTGGAGAGCTATGAAAATAATGCACGAAAAGAAGCAAAAATTTGATACCTGTAACAGAAGTGTGATGCTTAACACATTTGGACAGGCTACATTTACATTGAGCCACAGAATCCAGCAAGAAAAGTTCCTTTTAATGTGCTTCTGTCAGCACTGTAACATGATAAACTACATCTAAGGCTGTGTTTTATCTCCCTTTTCAGGCAACATGAAGCAGCAACGAAGTTTATTCACTTTTTTCATGGTTTTCAGGCACCTCCCTAAGAAAGTGTCCCAGTAAAGGACACACTCACTGGTTCATTTTGCAATGTACTTTTAGCATCACTTTCCAGCTCAGCACTGCTTAGGAGACCACAGAGTACAGAGCCCACAGCTGAACCTGATCCCATCCCAAGGATTCAGAGGTAAGGGCAGTGCAGGACCAGTACAGCCCCAATTTTGAGAAAATTTGTTCAACTGATAACTCACCCAGACAGCTTCCTATTGCTGCTTTAAAACAGCCACTGCCTGATCTACATTTATCTCACACGTGCTCTATTAATTCCTTTGTTTTACACCTCTTTAATAACACAGGGCCTGAAACAAGCATCCTGCAGCCAAAGTACATTAATCCCTGTCCAACTGCTGCATTTCAGCCTTCAGTGCCTGTCATTCTACTGAGAGATGTGAGAGTTGCTGCTGCACACAGAGATTTTTTTAAGAGTACAGCCTCGAGGGAATGGAAAACGCAGATGGTTTAAGGCTGAACTTAGAGATCAAAGAGAAGCCAGGTCATGCCAGGACAGAGACAGCATCAATCTGTGAAAGGCGGAGGGAGGTGGGAAAGCACCTCAGCATCTGCCTTTGGCACCAGCTGACAGATTTGATCACGTCTGGCATCACAAACCCCAGTGCTGCCTCCCCTCAGCAGACCCCTGTGCCCCAGGGCACACAGACACACAGACAGACAGACAGACAGGCCTCTGAGGGTAGGACTGACATACAAGTCTCTGTACTGGTCAAAGGCATTGTTGGCTTCCACCTCCAGCTTGCGCAGGCGAGCCGAGGGCATGGCACCGTCCTCCAGGGGAGGGTCGTACTTGTTGCTCCACGGTGACCTGCCAGGGACACAAGGAAAGGGACAGTCAGAGGAGGGGACAAGAGAAACAGACAATGAGACAGAGCCTGGCCACGGCTCCGAGGCTGCCAGAGCTCCCAGGGGTGTTTGGGCATCCCAGGGATGCACAGGGTGGGATTGTTGGGGTGTCTGTGCAGGGCCAGGAGTGGGACTGGATGGTCCTGGGGGGTCCCTTCCAGCTCAGGATGTTCCATGGCTCTGAAATGTTTAATATTGGTGGGTGTGACCTCATCCACGGATGCTGAACTTCCAAAAAGCCCCGAAAGGTGCCCAGAGCAAACTGCCTGTAAGAACTGCACCCCCCCCACCCATTTCAAATACTGGCAAAAAGGGGAGACTGAGCCCTCAAAACTCAGGGCCATTCACTGGCTTCAGGCTTTTCTATATAAAAAATATCTCTTGGGTTTCAATCTGTTCCTTCTTATATATTCAACAACAAGGCTTCAGCTGTTGAACATTAAATATTTAAAATTGTTTTCATGCAAATACAAATCGATTGTGTGGTTTATTTGGGATCTGACAGAATGTCAGCCAAGCACTGCTGGCTATGATTAAGGTCTACATTTTCCTCCACTATTCTGCTTTGAAATAAACTCTACCTTTAGCATAACATTAGGAAACCCTTTGAACAGTTTGAATGATTTAACAGGGTTTGTAAAGCTGCGGGTTTTACTACAGTTTCTGCAGGTGTGGAAGAGATTTTTGTACTCTTAATGAAAGATTTGGTATTAAAAGATTAATGGAACCCTTTGCCCATCTGCTTGAGGCTTTTACAACTGCCATTCTGGAAACCTGCATTTTGCTTTTCATTTCCCTTTGGAGTAACCAACTTACACATATCACTGCTGGATTAAAGAAAAGCACCTCTACCCTTTCCCTCCCCTTCCCCACTCACTTTTCCCAGCCTCTGGCTGCAACACCAGGTCCCAGGGCTGGCCACAGGGAAAAGCTTTTTCTCAGCAGCCTTTTGTCACCCATTTCTCACACAGGCAGCAGTGTCTGACACCTGTTTGATGCAAAGCACAAAGCCCAGGCTCTGCTTTGCTCCCTTCACTCCTCCCAACCACACCTGACAGGAAAGGTGAGACCAGAGAAAGTGGAATTGTTGTGTCACATCCACCCAAGTGATGTTTTCAGGTTGTGGTTCTCATTCAGGGGCTGTGTCCTGTTCTGGGACCCTCACCACAAGAACATGGAGGGGCTAGAGCATGTCCAGGGAAGGGAATGGAGCTGGGGAAGGGGCTGGAGCACCAGGAGAGGCTGAGGGGGCTGGGAAAGGGGCTCAGCCTGGAGAAAAGGAGGCTCAGGGGGGACCTTGTGGCTCTGCACAACTCCCTGACAGGAGGGAACAGCCAGGGGTGGGTTTGGCTCTGCCCCCAGGGAACAGGGACAGGAGGAGAGGGAACGGCCTCAGGCTGGGCCAGGGGAGGCTCAGGGTGGACATCAGGAGGAATTTCTCCATGGAAAGGCTGCTCAGGCCTTGGCAGGGGCTGCCCAGGGAGGTTTGGAGTGCCCATCCCTGGAGGTGTCCAGGGAAGACCCAGACATGGCACTCAGTGCTCTGGGCTGGGGACAAGGTGGGGATTGGTGAAGGTTGGACTTGATAGTCTTGGAGGGCTTTTCCAACCTCAGTGATTCTGGGATTTTGTGATTTTAAACAGCTGCTTCAAAATGTGGTTGCTTTGGAAAGGAGTCCACAGGCACAGGACCCCAGCTGGGTCAGGCTGGAAGGGCCCACAGGGGCCTCTGGTGCCACCTCCCTGCTCCAGCAGGGCCAGCCCAGAGCACAGGGCACAGGATTGTGTGTGGATGGATCTGGAATATTTCCAGTGAGGGACACTCACACCCTCTGTGGGCAATGTGTCCCAGAGTGTGTGAAGAAGTTCAGGTGGAACTCCCTGGGATCAGCCCCTGCCTGTTCCTCTGGTGCCACTGCTGGGCCCCAGGGAGCAGAGCCTGGGCCCTGCACACAGGGATGAGGTTCCTTCTCAGCTCTTTCTTCACTCCTTCACCTAAAATCTCTGGAATCTAGAAAAGATTCACATAAAAATCCCCCTGGTGCTCCCAAATGGCTCAGCTGCTGCAGAGGGGGAGCAGAGAACTCCTGCAGAACCACTGGGAGATGCTCTAAGGGCAAACACCAAACCTTTTCCCCTGGTGCAGGAATGGGATTGAGGGGCAGCCCGGAACAGACACAGCCAGCAGCTTGTGGCATTTTCATCCCATTCCTGTTGGAGCCAGCAGCTGCTTTACCAACAAAAAAACCCCTCCTAACACAGGCCTGTATTTTTTATTTTGGTGGAAATGCATTCACAACACATTTAAACACTTAACCGGAGGCTATTTGAAGAAAGACAGATGGACAAGCACTTAAATTTCAAAAGTCAGACCTCTAATTTCCCCAAAAGAGAATGGTTTGTGTTTCAGCTAACAGGTTTCAGTGTTGTTGGCCCCAAATTCCCCATAAGGATTCCATTTAACAGAGTGATCAAACACACTTCGAGTGGAAATGTATGGACAAAGTCAGGGACCTTGAAGTCTAATATTAAAAAAAAAATAATTAATAAAAGCTCTGCCTTCACCATGTGGATTCCATGACTGTTTGATACCCTTCATAAACCTCTGTTATTCCAGGAGCACTCACAGAAGTACCTGTGGGACTCACAAATGCAGGATTTGATAAAATGAAGAAAATAAAAATTATCTATTTATGAAGATCCAAGGAGACTCCAAAATCCACTTTCTAGTCTGATCCATGCCCAAAATGGACCAAACCAAGTCTGTCTAAATACAAGGAAAGACTAAACTGTGATGGGCTAAGCATTAGGATATCCACTTCCCACAGCAGCTTTTTTTCCAGGCAAATTCCCAGTCAAATTGTAAAGTCACTCAAAAAACCCAACCCTACAAAACTGGATTTCCAGTGAGAAAGTCTGACTACCCAGCCCCACCTCTCCTGCTGAAGGAGAAGGAGGCTCAGTTGCCCACGGAATGCTTTGAAACCCTTGGATTAGTGCTAAAAGAAATGCAATTAGCAGCCTGTCCAATACAGAAGAAAAGGTGTTCAGCTTGGAATGTGCAGGAATTGGGGATGCAGCACGTTGCAGGCAGGGAATAAGATTCCCTGGGACTTCTAATTGAGTGTGTGGTTCTGAGAAATGGCTGTGGAAATATCAAAAGCTTTTAAAAGCCCAGTGAACTCCTCCTCGATCTTGGCCTAATTGATTAAATTAGTGTAAGAGCCACTTCCCAGTAACAACTGCAGATTTTATGAGGTACGAAGCAGTGTCTGGACACAGGCACAGAATGGGATTAACATGCACAGGGCAGCGCTGCTGGGGTTTCAAAGGCTTCTGCTGTGTGCTGGAGGAAAGAATTTACTTCATGAATCAGAGCTGGGACCAATCAATTCCAGAAGGAAGAATCACTTCAATCCAGAACGGCTGAATCAAAAGCTTTAGGAACAGGATTCTTTCATGCCAGCAATTAACACATGGTGCCTGTTCTAGAGGAACAAATGAAAGAGCTTTTCTGAAACCTCATTACTTAATAAGCCCTGAAAATTTCCAAGTGATTTTAAAAACCAAATTCCTCCTGCTTCCTTGTAACTATTTAATACCTTCTCAGAAAGAGATGGAGCAAATTTCAGAGGCAAGAGTGATGCTTGACCTTAGAGGAAGGGCTGTCACGTGCCCTAATTAAACAAATGGGGTTATTAGTGATAGCACAGTGTCCCACTACTGTGTAACCAGTGCCTTTCCCAGCTCCCTGTGGCCCTGGTGATTGATGTCCTCGTCAACAGCCTGAGCAGGATGCAAAGGGGCTGCAAAGAATCATCACGACTTCAGGGAGAAAGTATCTCTTGAAAGATCCACAAGGAATTCAGGATTTAATCCCTCCTCCTGCATCTGCCAGAGGGGCTGCAGCTGGGTGGGTACACCTCGTGGGGGGCAGAAGCTCTAAACTCCTATTTTATTTGCTAATTCAGAACTGATTAAATGCAAGTAGCTGCTCATGTGGATCTGACCAGCTGGGGCACACAAAATTAAAGCAAAATGCTTTTAGAAGGCACCAGGCTCTTCTGTAGGAAGTTGGAATGGTTTCTAAATATGAAATTAATACCCTAAAGAACGTGAGCGACACCTTTGGGTCCTGCTCACTTGTTGGCCCCCTGCAATAGGTTATATTTTAAACAAGGCGTTAGGATTTACACCCAGCCACAATCCAGAGGCACTGTCAAACTCTGCATCCTCTCATTCTCCATCTCCTGCTCCTGGGACAAAATGAATCTCAGCATGTTCTCTGTGTAAATCATCCACACAAATGCGCTTCACATCAGAGAGGGACCTTTCCTGCAACTCAAAGCAACTGAGCCAATCCATCTCAAACCCTTTACAAGCTCACCTGCTTCTGCAGTGATGCCTAAGCCAAAGAAAGAGGATTTGTCAAAAAATATTTTCTAAAATTCCACCTTGAAACACAATTCATGAAACATTCTGGCCAGACGAATGTAAAACGCTACATCAAATCTACACAGAGCAAAGTGAGATTCTTCCTGGAGATAACTCCAAGCACTAAAATGTAAATTATGACACTGAAGCTACAAGGAGAGACGAGTGGAAGGCTCAGAATCATCCCCAGAACCAGCAGGATGGCTGAGCTCCTAATTCAGGGCAGGAGATGAATGGCATTGTTACCTCACAGCCCAGCACCCCTTGTTAACGGGAAGAATAAAAGTGCTGCAGGAGTCCCAAAGGTTTCTGGACTGTAAACTCATGATTCCTAAATTAAACATCTGGAACTACACCACTGCCACTGTAGCCATTAAGGCAAGTCAGGCAATGTGAGAAAGGGAAGAGATGATTCAAACATAAATTAAAAACACCATCCTAATGGCAAGGTAGAGGAAAACACATTAAAAGAGAGACTCTGTTCAATGTGGCAGCCAAAACACTGAAACCTGATTGCACCATTCCAGTATTACAGCCCCTCCTACTTCAAAATCAATGATATTGTAATTATACACAGCTTATCGGGTTCAAATATTTTGATAGTTTTTGTTTACAGTCCTCAGAATAAATCACCTGTTTTGGGAGACGAGGATTCCTTGTCTATGGTAAAAACTTGGGCCAAGATTTTCAAACAGAACTAATGACACTGACTCCAAAGTCAGTTAATTCTTTGCAAAACATGAGTGAAAGAGCCTTTCCCAGCTGGCAAATCCACCCTGTTTTGTACAAGCTGAAGATGATTTTGTTTAAATCCACGGCTTGCATCATCTCTTTTCTGTCATTATCCATTCCAGAGATTTTATAACCTTGCAGTGGTTTAATTTCCTATCAAGGCCATATCTGCTAGAGAACTGACTGGTCTTAACCCAGAATATAGAAAACAAAGAAAAATAAGACATCAGTCACACCCCTTTTAGCAAGATAACAACAGCACATTTTGGGCTCTAAACCTTTAAATAACTGATTTTTTTTTTGGCTGAAAATAAGGAGAAGGGTCTGCGAGACCAGGACATGGATGTCATTTACAGAGCAGCAGCCAGCCCCAGCTCTGGCTGGGAACTCACCTGTACGAGTCCCCATCTCTGTTGTAGTCACACAATAGATAATCTTTCCCTACCACCTTGTCTCGTGCAATCTTCAAGGGCTGATCCACAGAGGAGAGGAGATCTTCACACAGGCTTGGGACCTGTGGGGTGGGAGGAAACAACAGGGAGGGGAGAGAGGGAGAGAGGGAGACACGTTAAGGTTGAAAGGCACCGGCACCCCTCAGAACAGATTTCATTATCAACAGCCCACATCTGCCTCAAAGCCAAAACTCTTCAAGAAATCACTCACAACACAACCCCCCTATGCTCCCACCTTGAATAATTTCAGATTTAATTACCAAACCACTGGTGTGGTCCAGCACACTTCAATACACACACGCTCCATGCTCACCCTGTGCCAAGGCTGGCCAGGGAAGCGACTGTCCAGGGCTGATGGATAAAGGTAAATATTTACAGTGGAGTGGGAATGAGGGAGCTGCTAAAGGAATCTGCCATCCAGAGGCTGCAGAGCTTTCCCAAGCTCCCACTCTGGGTCAAGTTCAGAGCAGTTTCCAGGCACGTAGCCAAGCATGACCACGCTGGCTAATGAGAATAAACGTGTCCGTGTCAAATCCAACACACCTCCTGCATCTTCCACAACTTTCCATGGATCCAGGACTCCAACTGCCTCTCTGCCCTGCACGTGGGCAAAGATGAGCTCTGCTTCCAGCGTGGCAGAGGGGCTGGGATACCCTGCAGGGACATGAGACTCCATCTCCCTGCACACATCTCAGGAAACGTGCAGCCCTGTGCCCCAGTCCAGCCCAGGGACCATCAACAAATCATCCCTGCAGTTGTTATCAAACAATCAGTGCGTGGTGTGTTTCCTGCTGGAACAACAGCCCAGATTCCACTGCGAGAGAAATGGACTAAAGCAAAATGCCCTTTCCCAACAACACAACAGGATCACAGCACAACTGGTAAGCTCTTGAATAGATTGGTAACAATGTGCTAACAAAACAAGAAAGAAATAATAAGCAGTGTGGAATCTCTTCTACATTCCACTCCACATCACAGAGATGAAAACCTGACTGAGAATACGAGGACAAAAGGCAATCAAGGGCAAAATTAATCATGAAGTGATGAATTCACAACTCAGAAATGCAAAGGGGAGGGAGGAATAAAGAAAACATGGAAATATGCTTTCTTCTCTTCAAGCCATTAATTCAGTGAATGGATTAGCACCATTTCAAAGGAAAGAAGCCTAGAAGAGAAAAAACAAATTTGGGGTGCAACAGCCCCAAAACTATTTTAATGCACTAGATGGGACAGAAGTGACCAAACTGCCTGGAACAAAAACATTCCTAACCCCAAGTACAAGGCAGTAACATACAGAGGAGGACAGTCAGAGTGAGCAGGGACACACGTAAACTAATGTGATTACAAAAGGTAAGAAAAAAGAATCCTAAATGGAAATGAAAAAAGCAAACTGTGGCTGCCTCACCCCTGCAAGTGACCAAGGCCACACTGGACTGGGCCTGGAGCACCCTGGGATAGTGGAAGGTGTCCCTGCCATGGCAGGGGGTGGCACTGGATGGGCTTTAAGGTCCCTCCAACCCAAACCATTCCAAGGGTCTAAGATATGACCAGCAAGTGATGCAACACCTGACCCAAACAATCAATCCTTAAAAATCAGAGGCAAACCAAGACATGGTTGGTAAAGTGCTGAAAAAGCTGAAATATTCCTTTGAGTGTTTTTATTTTGGTACTCTACAGACTGTAATGTGGCCATGAGTGAGAAGTGCAGAGCCCACTCCAAGAGCAGGGCAGTTCAGGATTTAACCCAGCTCAGGGCTCTCATGGGAGTTCATCCTTTGGTACCTGCAGGCCTGGCTGAAGAGGCCTCAAAACCACAACAAATTCCTGTGTAAACAGAAGTGGACAAGCAGCAGCAGCTTTTAGGGAAATTCTTCCTTTTCCTGAGACCAGACAACACAAATACTTCCCAGGGCTGATCCAGATCAGCAGTGTGGTTGCACAAGGTAAGTGAAATGATGTATCTGTGTCTGTGAGCACATCTGGTTCCCCTCTGTCCTTTCCTTCTCTTCCCCATTAACCATTAATTTTGGGCTGACTCTTCAGGCTGACAGCAACTCCGTCTGCCTGCTTCACCTTCAGACACAGCACAGGCAGCCCAGGGCAGCCCAGCACTGGGAGCCCAGTGGAACTCACCCCTTGGCCCATCTGCACAGAAATGGCCAGGAGCAGACTCCTGCCCCGACCTGCCTTTGGGATGAGTAAAGTGATGAAAACAGAACTGGGGGGAATTGGCTTTTCCCAAGCCTCTGTTTCCACTCTGTTTCTTTGGGAAGAGCCTACACTACACGTGTGGTAAGGGAGCACAAGAGGCCTCGGTGTGCAATCCTTCAACCCCAAATATCCACGCAAAGCCGCCTCACAAAAAACCCCAAACCTGAGGCCGAGCTGATTCCCCTGCAGAAAAGCTGAATTTACAACCCTTATAAAAAACCCCACACGAGTAACTTTTAGATTTAACTTTCTTGTAAGAACAGCACGTGCCTGGTGTGGGGTTTCTGCAGGGCTCAGAGCACAATCCCGTATTGACCAGAAGGAACTTGTAACACATTGTTTTTTTAAGATGCAATCTATTGAACTAAACTTATCTGTGGATGATTTGGTAACAAATATCCATGTCCAGGGTCTCCCAGTTTCTGAGGGCTGTGGTTATTCCTACAGCCATAACAGGGACTGCTTTATATCACACACTTACTAGAACATAATACTGCACTGTATAATAACCCTCCGTTGTAAAACAAGCTGTATATCCCCTGTCTCCTTGGTACAGACACTCCACAGGACTTCAGGCAATCTATTCTTTTCCCCTTCTCGTCTTTCAGACTAAAACAGAAGAAAACCCACTCATCTAGTTTGGAAATACTGGAAAATTTCTACAGTATTTATAAAAAGAACAGATATTCCAGCTGATGGAACTACTCGTGTAATTCTAATTATTGGAAAAGCACCCAAGTGTGGCACGGTTACCCCAAGAATGTAATTTTTATACCATTTGTTACATCAACTGTATTTCCTAAGAATGAATTTATAGTTTATGCACACTGTCTTTCCTCTTCTACTCTTGAAAACTGCTTACAAGGCAAAGGCAGTAATTTGAACACAGTAATTTGCAGCTTTAAAGACTTCAGCTTTATGTTCATGAGTCTGTGATTCCTTCTGAATTTAGGTCTTTTGGATTCTTTTCCCTGTCAGGCATTGAATCTTGCTAAAACATTCAAATAACTGCTGTGCACATTCAGACTCTTGCAGGATTCAGTTTATGTTCTGATCCCAGGTAACTGATGCTCTCAGTTTTCAACCTCAAACAGTGGATTTGTGTTGTTAATTTTTCTTGTTAAGGCTGTTCTAAGTAAACTGAAGAGCCAAAACTCACTGAGGTGCCTGAGCACTTATCTACAGCAGTCATTACATGTGGAATTTCGACTTAAATTTAGAAACACAAAAATTAAGCTACTCCTCAGGCCGAACTGAAATGCCAAAGCAGTGATTTTGCTCCACTCATCACCACACCTCAAATCAATGTCACTGTGATGCAAACGCTGGAGGATGAGGCTCTTTCCTGAGCAAAGACTGGACTCCCACCTTTGTTCTGACACAATCTTTTCCCACTCTGAGCACTGGAAGGTCACACGCAGAACACAATCTGCACCTTGTATCTTCAGCTAGAGGCCAGCACTAATGTCACCTGGCCCTAATGAACAACCCCCAGATCAGCTCTCAGTTATCTCTTCTGGTGGCTCGGGGTACTCAGGGAGTGAGACCACCCTCAGTGTAAACTGGAAAGGAAAAAAAGAAGGATATCTGGGGCTCAGCCTGGGAGAACAGCAGCATCATTCACAAGGAACAGGGCACGGTGTTTGGGGGATATTTTTTTTCCAAGGAGATACACAAAGGATGTGTAGTGCAGAGGAAAGAAAATCTGAATGAGAAAGTGAGGGAAACGTGTCAAACAAGGATCCTGTTGTCCTGTGTAACCAAATTCCCCAGCAGAGCTGCCCAGGTATGTGGACAGTGTTTTAATTAAGGCAACTGCTCTGCTATCAAGACAAATAATCACTTGTGCCAAAGTGGAAACCATACCCTTTTTGGAGTAGCTAAGCTCAATCATTCCTTCTCCACTCACTTCTTGATTCAAGGAGCTTATTAGCAATTAAACAATTGCTTCTGGATTATTTTTTTTAAGTATTTTTAAACAAGTATTTACAAAGAAATTCATAGAGGAAAGAGGAGTAATAACTCAGTTCTCCATGTCTGACACACAGTCCCCATCCTTGCTTTGGCCACACTGAATTGCATCAGATTCTGCACTCGGGACAGCCAATATTTTGGCTGTGTCCACTCCAGTTGAATACACCCAGGTGGCTGTTTTCTTCTACAGCCTTGGCTGAAATTTAGCACCTCTACCACTGAAACAGCAACATTCCTGGTGTACCAGCCCTAAGAAATAGTCTTTTTCCATATTTATTCACAGGTCAGCATTACTGACCTCCACAGGAATCTTACACACCGGAAAACTATGCTAAATGCAGCAAAATTAAAGATCATACATTTTTCCCTTAAAGAAGCAGAAGGAACAAGGGAGAATGGCTTCAAACTGAAAGAGATTAAGTTTACTTTAGAAATTAGAAAGAAATTATTCTCTGTGATGGTGGGAGGCCCTGGCACAGGGTGCCCAGAGCAGCTGTGGCTGCCCCTGGATCCCTGGCAGTGCCCAAGGCCAGGTTGGATGGGGCTGGGGGCAGCCTGGGACAGTGGAAGGTGTCCCTGCCCATGGCAGGGGGGCACTGGGTGAGCTTTAAGGTCCCTCCAACCCAAATATTTCTACAATTCTGGGAAGATGAGGCAAACTCCAACTAGCCAAGGAGCCATTCAGATCCATCTGTGTTTTGAATCTGCAGCTGCAAGGTCTCTGAACCTGCAGGTATCTGAACACGCATGTGATGAGAGCAGTTTTTAATTAAAAGTCCCATCCCATCAGGAAGGCTGAGTATTTTTATCACACGTGAACTTTCAGTATTAAAGGAGGACAGAAGTGCTGCTCCCTTGGCTTGGGGAAACCACAGCCCATGGAAGCTCCCTGACCCTCTCACAAAATAACCCTTCTGGCAGACCTCCAGCTCAGATCCTCCATCTAATAAAATATTATTCTGATGTTTCAGAGTCCTTGCACAGCCTCAGAATTTCCTGTTCCTGCAGAAGGCAGGCACAGCCTAGAGGATGCTGTGGAAACGCAAGAAGGAAGCTCCACTCATCTTGGGCCTGAAACCACCAGTAAAAGTCACTCCCACAAATCCACACAGGGCTGAACCTTAATTTGAGCCATCACAGGTCCAAAGGCCACACAATCATCAAGCTTTGTTTATGAAATGACACTTAAGTGGACTTTTGTGTTCAGACAAGATATAACTGATACTGGAAACAGCTCAGTGTAACTCAGGTACTTGCACTGAATTCCAGCACTGCAAGAATTCGCAAAACCAAAATTAAGTCAAAGGAGCTTTTCTGGAAAAAGACAGATGTTAACAAGGCTGCAGATCCAGGTCTGTCTAGCTAACTGTGTCATAGCAGACATGTCACATTAATTACAGAATGTTTTAATTCAGCTCGAGGAACTACATTTAAAAAGGTGACAACCATTCATAAAACAGGATCCTTGGCTTTCTTCCTGTGTCTTGCTGGATAAAACAGGACTTTTGCTGGATTCCCCTTCTGAGAAACAAAAGGCAGCCATCTGGCAGGCACAGCCAGAGGGCCCTGGGCTGGGACTGGTGACCTGCACGTGAAGGTTTCTGTATCCCATTACCAGTCCCAGGCCCAGGAGCCATCACAGAGTATCAATATCTTGGAAAGTCCTGACTGTTTGTGTCAGAGTGCAGCTGGGCTCGGAGATACCCAGCAACAATTTAGGGATATGCAGGACATACTCTCTCCAGTGATATTTCTCTATCTCAGCTTTCCCCTCCCTCCATCCTTAAAGAGGTTAGGGAGGTTTCCAACTAGGATTTATCTTCACACACACTCCCTTCAAATGATATTTAAGCAGATATTTTAAGGGTCTCTAACACCAGCAGTGCAGTGGCAGGAGCCTGGAAGACAAAAAGGCTTAAAAATAGAAAGAGTAAGTGATATAAGGCCAGAATTTAAATTCCCTTTTCCAATCTCATGCCTGGAAGTGGGGTTGCTAGATCTAGCCAAGCATCACATTAACAATGTACATATATTAATTGCTATCTCCAATTACCATCAAGATATCAGAGATATCAGAGGTAATCTTTGCTAGCTGGAAAAACTCCTGCTTACAGCCACTCACAAAATGGAAAAACTGGCTCCCAACCACCATAAATTTATCCAGAGAGTCAGAGCACCTTTCTATAGCCAATAATTCTTGTGCTAGAAACCTGCCTGGCTGCTGGGAGCTCATCCCACAGGTCAGCAAGTCCAGGCAGAGCAGCAGGTCAAAGACTCAGCTTTGAGCCCACAGGGCTGTCAATGCACTTCTGCTTCCACCACCTTCTTTTTCAGCTTTCACTGGATCTGATTTTTTTGTTTAAAACATCTTCCACCCTACCAGACTCCCAGCTGGCCATCTGCATCCAATTATTTTATCTCTCCCCACAATGCTGCACAGTGCTCAGGCTCTTGGACTCCAAGCACAAAAAGCTCCAGTCACATTCTCATGTTCTTTATGGTCTGTGCAGCCCAAGCAGTGCAGTTTGCCTGGGGGTGAATTCTGCAGCTTCATATATCTTCAGTGACTGAAGGCATGCAAGCAGATTTGGGATTTGCCTGGAGCTCGCATGAAGCAACAGCCTGACCTGTGTTCAAATATTTCAAAATCTTAAGTTTATACATTTTAAGATTCATCACCCTGGGATTTTCTAAAAAGTAACACATTCTACTAAAAATACTTCAGTATTCCCCTGTGATGAGAAAGGAGAGCTGATCACCTCCCAGATCTTTAATTGCAAACAGAGCCTTAAAAAATAAC
Source organism: Cyanoderma ruficeps (assembly GCA_008694505.1). Taxonomy (NCBI): domain Eukaryota; kingdom Metazoa; phylum Chordata; class Aves; order Passeriformes; family Timaliidae; genus Cyanoderma; species Cyanoderma ruficeps. The sequence goes on from VZDJ01000034.1 coordinate 377,109, forward strand.
CAGCAAAGTTATGACTGCTGTGTCTATAAAGAACTCTCACTTTAATTCTTCCACGGCAGCATTACTTGGTTCTTTCTTTCTGCAAGAAAGCTTTCACTTTTGGGAATGACTGCTGTTTCAACACCAGTCTTACTGGGAGAAGAGAAGGAGAAAGCTGTGGCTGAGAGCAACCCTCCCTCTCCTGGTGAGCCTGTCCATTCTGTGAGGACCATTTCTGTCCCCACTTCATGCCAGGCATCTGATTCTCCTGAGTCAGCTACATTTTTCATCTAATTTATATTATACACACCCAGGCAAACATCCAAGTTAAACACTCAGCAGGAAATTTGTACTTGCTAAAGGAACCTGCTTAACTTTCACCAAGACTGAGAGTGCATCAACTTCCACACTCAAGTCAAAGCCATCAAGGCAATCCTGTCACAGATCTGTTATTTGCTGCACATGGCCCACGAGGACAATAAATCTGGTTTCCTTCCACCTTTGCCACATCAGCCCTCAGAGACACACCACTGAAGTTGTTTGAAGAAAATACCCCAGAAGGATTCTGGAGGCTGTGACTGACCCTGGGCATCACTCACCCACCTGTCCTGTGCTGCCAAGGTGCCCTAGAAAGGGACCCCCCACAGCAGCACTGCCCAGAAGCTGATCCTTCTTTGGGATTTCTCTTGGAGAGAGCACAGCTAAAACTACAGAGGGCTGACTTTGTGTAAACTGAGCTGAAGAGAAAGGAAGGAGGAGGACAATTGCCACGGATTGTTCTGACCTTCCGGGATGAGCTGCTCAGCCACTCTTAGCCAGCTCTACCAGCTTCCCTCCTTCACTCCTCCTGCCACTCCGTGTGACCTCCATGAGCCAAACAAAACCTCACTCAACTGATTGCAGGTCACATTTCCAACCAGAGAACACCCTCACAGTCCCCTTTTCCAGCAGGTGATGAGAAAGGATGTGATTCACAACAGGGTTCCATGGGAAGCCCAGTGAATCAGCAGCAGCAGCTCCTGGACAATGTGAGGCAATAAGGTGACACAGCTTTGATGTGACACAGTTACATCTGAACTAATGCTCCAGTTCATTTGCTGTCACTACACACCAAATAATTTAGGTTGGAAAAGACCTTGAAGTTCATCAAGTCCAACCTTTGTCTTGGAGCATCTTCCCAACAAACCCATTTAAGAGCGGTGCAATCACCTTTGTCTCTCCTCTTTTGGGAACTTCCTTTCAGCTTGGACTTGGCCCACAGGTAGATGCTCACTGTTTCCAGCAGAGCTCCATGGAAAATTAATCCAGTTTAAATTAGTTGTCCTTAAAAAGGTATGTGCCTCCAGCAAACTCGCTCTGTAGAGATTCAGAAGTCCTCTTGTACATTCTGACAGCCCCTGAGTAGTGTATTTACAAATAATGACTAATTGAAGCCCAAGCAGAGCATTCCGTGCCAAGGCCCATTTCCAGCACCATGCACAGCTTCTTTCAGGCAGGACTTCTGGAGGGCTGTGATTGACAAGGTCTCTAATGAACTCTAATTGAAGCCTCAGCAGTCTGAAAAACCCAACAACAGATGTGGTGAAAGGGCAAACCACAAACTGTTTTGCTAATGCATAAAAAGTGTCTGGGCTGATGAGGGCCAGTGACCCAAAAATTCTCTTCTTCCACTCGCTCTTTTACTTCATGTTCAAGTTTGGGCCGTTTCCCTTGTCAGCACAACACTTGGGGGCAGTCATGGACAGTCCTGGACATGCTCCATGTATTCAGTTGGGGACCAAGCTGCTCTTTAATGTGCCACGAGCAGCAGAACATGGAAAGAGTAAGAGGGACCTCAGGGAGGGAACTTAGTGTAGTTATCCTTCCCAGCAGGAATTCCAGCCTAGGAGTGGTTTTAAACTGCCAGAAGGCAGGGTTAGATGGGATATTGGGAAGAAATTCCGTCCTCTGAGGGTGAGGAGCACAGGGTGCCCAGAGAAGCTGTGGCTGCCCCTGGATCCCTGAAGTGTCCAAGGCCAGGCTGGACAGGTCTGGGAGTGAGGTGGTCTCATGGAAGGTGTCCCTGCCCACGGCAGGGGGTGGCACTGGAGGACCTTTAAGGTTCCTCCCAACCCAAACCATTCTGGGATTCTGGAAAGGAGATGCCAGATTCTTACTGTGTTAGTTCTGGAAAACCTTTTATATAAAATTACATTTCTAAGGCATCTTCTCTCCTTTCAATGGATCTTAAGCAAGCAGCCACCATCAGCCTGGAGATCAAATCCTACAAAAATCCACGGCAAATCCACGGATCAAATCCACGGCAAACTGAGCTGCAAACTGAGTAATACCCTTGATTTCACAACAAATATTGACATGAGCCTCTGCTTCACACCTACTCCACCACAGCAGTGGACTGAGCAAGGAAACCCAGCACAAGGAAGCAGAGAAGTCAGGGTGCCACGTTTTACAATTCTCCCCCAAGAATTAATCAACCTGCTCATGCTCCTCATGCATTTGGAGCCTGCTGTTTCCCTCAAGGAGGTTATTGTCTGCTAATGGGACAAGCAGCAGAAGCAAAACGTCAGATGTAAAGGTCTGGATGAAATTTGCCCAAAAACAAGATCAAAAAAGTATTTGCTGGAGACTGGCTCATGATGTTTCTGGAACTATGACAGGTGGCAGAGCTCACACTGCTCTTGTCTAACCAGTGGAGACTTCATGAGGTCAGGCTGAGAGTGGCTGCAGAACTGGTCAACAGGTGTCTCAAAAATAAAGGAATGGTGCTGGATTTAACAAATTATTCCATCTCTGCCCCAGAGGAGGGGCTGCAATGCCTCGTGTGGGGGTCACAGACCCTCCTCCTAACAAGCACCAAACTGGTCTGGTTCATGTTACACTGTGAAAAGGAGCCCAGGGAGCGTGTTGCTGATGGAAAGCATGTAGAGCACTAATGAGCACCATCCAAAAGTAATTCCAGCGTTTAGAGGTACCCAGCAATTTTCTGAGTCATTAAAAAACCTCAGACCAATTACATAGTCAAGCTTACCATGGCTCCCCAAACAACTCCTTGTTTTGAGTGGTCCTGGGAGCTGCTCAAACCCCAATACCCACTCAGTCCTCCCAATTTCATCACAAAACCAACCATGTCACACCAGATCAGATCAGTGATTTAGTTACTCGTGTCCTACCTCCGGCAACAGCCACAAAAATGATGCTTTAGGTTGCCAAGAGTTTTGGGGGCACAGATGTAGCCAATTACTAAATGGTTTCAAGAGAGAGAAATAATCCCTTCCTGCAGGGAATAATTTCTTTCCTAACCCCCAGAGCTCCCTTACCTGTACCTTGGCTTATATAAGTAAAAGAAATGTTTAGAGTTTGATAAATTTAAGTCAGCCACAACTTTCTGACCACAGCTTACCAACACCAGCTTTAGAAGCACTTCCCAATCAAACCTCTACCTGGTGAGCAGCTGCTCCTCTGCACAAATTTAGCAGCTTAGGTCAGAAATAAGCCACGTACTTAGACTGGACAATAGAATCCAGTTTTCCCACTAGCAGACTCTGCATAGATTAAATCCATATTTCAGTAACACTTTCAACCACACCAGAGACAACTGTGCCACACACTGTTTTAAGGGACAGTTGGCACTGACCAGGTTATTACAGCCCAAACATGCATCACAGGATGTGCAACTTGTAATGAGCCTAGAAATCCTTCTTAAGTCGGTTTTCCTCCCTAGCAGTGTGTAAAGGACAACACAAGTTCCAGGGACAAGCAGAAAAAAAAGTATCAAACACAAGATGGTCAGCCAGGTTTGGTTTTTGACACTAGACTGCAGAACATCTGATAAAGCACAAATTATAAATAGATTTGGGTGTTCTCCAGATGCCCAGACCTTCTCAGCAGTGTCTTTGCAGCGTGTGGGGCAGCACAGCCACTGCACCTCCCAGAGCTCCACACTGCAGGTTGTTTAGCAGGAGAGAGCACCCAGGTACAAGGGCCTGCACCCATCTGTACACAAATTCTCCAACTGCCCAGCAACCTCCAACCTGGCAGAGGTGGTGAGTTCATTAAGAGAGCTGCTAATGACCCCTCATCCCCAAGTGTCCTGCACACACAGCCCCCAACAATCGTGGATTCCTGACATTGCTCGGCCAGTGGTTGTTTGTTCACCCTTGCCAAAAGAACCAAGGGGACAGACAGATCACCACAGCTTCAAGATGCCTCAGAAGAAGTTCTTACACACCAGGCCTCTGTCACAGCCACTCCCTGGGGACAGCATCCAGTACTCACCAAGTCAATGAGGTCACTGAGATTCTTCTCTATCTGCTGCGGAGGCAGACGCCTCATCAAATCCAAGGCACAATCCAGCTGCTGGTCACTCTGCAGGAACAAGAAGAGCCCTTGGTCACAAGGTGGGCAGGTAACACGACACACAGCTCCCAGCAGCAGCATCCTTTGCATTAATACAAGTAAAACTCATTGCATTTGATTGTGGATTATTGACTTGACAACGTAACACCACAGAGTTGATGTAAAGGAGTCCAGTCCTTACCTCACCAAAACTGCTTCTAATGTTTGTGTTTAATGTGTTGTTTATTCACACTATCTTAACAATAACCTGGGTTAGGGAACTGAAAGTTCCTTCTACCAAAGCAGGTTAAACACTTCCTCATTTGCACTGATCAGCCTGAGATAACCAGCACCCAAGACAAACTCTGTTCCACCACAAAGCTCCCTCTCCCCTGCAGCTTTATCAGAAAACCAGAATGAAACGTGCACACAAAGCATGATTCATGACTTCCTTCTTCCTACAAAACACACACCAAGAGCTGCCTGTATCTGAGAAATCAGGGACATCAGTTCTTCAGAGCTAACACAGCAACTTTCTCCAAAGGGCTCACTGTAGCTGGTCCCACACCAATTCTGACACAAGCAAACACCCTTAAACTCCACTTCAGAGTCAGAAAATGTGCCCCAGACACTTGAGGAGTTGAGCCAATCTCCTGACATAACCTTTAGCTGTCCTCTTCACCAACAGACACAAACAGACACTTTCCTGCTGATCTAACAGCATCCAAAATCTGCACAAATTCCTTTGATCCCAGGTCAGGTGAAGCACAACCAGTTTGTTTTCACTGCTCCTCCCCTCCTTTTTCTCTTTGCCATTTCCAGCCACCCAAATCCTGCGAGCTGAGGTTTCGTTTCACCCTCCCGTGTCCTGTCAAGCTTCCCAAAGTCTTATTTAAAAACAGCTTCAACACTAACACAGTTCCATTATCACATTATTCAACGCAGCAGCCCCCAGGACAGGGAGAAACAGGAAGCCAAGTTTCCTGCAATTAAGCTAAACCTGGGGAATGAGGGAAGGAGGGAGTGCTCAGTTTAGTGGACATCCATTAGGAAGCTGCTCCTTAGATGGCCAGGGGAAGGGAACTCCTCGCTTTTAGCTACTGAACTCTGAGACTCCAAGGATGGAGATTCTTTAGGTGGCCTCTGCCTGCCCAGCTCCTGCAGCCAAGCCCAGGCAGGGGATCTCTCTTCTTCCCAAGTATTGTCCACACCTCCTGCTATCTCTTGCCTCCAGGAAGGAAGCGTGGCACATCATCACAGGGCTGTGCTCCTCACTTGTGGATCATGGGAGCACACAGGGAAGTGTTCTATCCTCCTCTACCAGCTGGATTTGTTTAAGACAAAAAAGCCTAGGGGAGGATGTTAAAAACCACCACTAAAGCTGCAACCCCACAGCAAGCATTTTACAGGGAGTCAAACTGAAAATAAAATGCACTGCATGGAGGAGAATCCACACTTGCATGTTCATGGACTAACCAAGAGAACCTAGAGTGACCATTTTTACCCAATATGTTCAACAACAGCTCTAAAACACACGAGCAAGATTGTTTAAGGCAGAGAGATTCTCCAAGAGGGTTCAGACACAGCTGACATCCACGGCTGTGTGCAATGGAAAAACAAAAATATGCAGGCACACACACAGTCCCTGGTACAGTGTATTTCCCTGGTATCCAGGAGGTAAAAAGGCTGAGCAGCAGGACTCCTCAGCTTCTTGCAGAACATTTAGGTAATTAAACAGCTTGCCAGCAGATCTCTCAAAGCACCAAAACAAAGGCAGGTTCTGCTGCAGTTGTGTCCCTAAATCCACGGTTATACAGTCACTTTAATCCGGCATAAATCCGGCTGGAATGGTCAAAAAGGCAACACAAGCTGACAGATTACAGAGCAAAGTGGTACCTCGGGGTATTCAGACATCTGGTACAACCTCTTTCAGCACTGAACAGGGAAGTGAACCAGGATCTTTTGCTCCTGGTTCCTTCTCTGCAGGTGAAGATTTAAAGGTGTGTGGTCAAACACAGGTTTGGTTCAAACCCAGCCTCTGGCTCCAGCCTCTGCCCGGCTGGGGGATGTGGAGCAGCTGTAGGCACTGACACAGAGGGACAGGAACCACAGCCCAGGTGCCAGCACCAGCAGCACACTGATTTTAGAGATGCTGAACATCCCAGGGACGTGCTGCCACTGCAGTTGTCAGAGTGGCACTGGATCAGTGGTGCTGAAACCCCCCAAAGGCCCCACACAACTGTGAGAGGAAGGTGCTCTGGAGGAACTCAGGACATGTGTCAGTGCCTCTCCAAACCCCACCTATTGCTCTCAACTTCACCTGCCCTGCATTTCCACTTGCTTAATTATTTTGTAGAATAATATACTGAAGATCAGCTTTTTTAACAGACCTCCAGACAAAACATTTCCATGGAATTTTTGCCTTTATCCAAGAAGAGGCTCCTGAAGCTCTGCTCTCTGAGCAGGTGATCAGACAGGCTGTCTCCCAGGCTGGGCTGCTCCCAAAGCCAGGCTCTTTGAGCTTGCAGGATTTAATGAGCTTAGTGTTTACTTGATAGGAGGTCGTTTTCCACCATTCCTGTTCCATCCAGCCCAGAACCTCCTGTGGAGGAGCAGGGAGTTCAGACAGAAACTCTAAATGAAATTTTATTACAGCTGAAGTCACTGAAGGATTTAGAGATCATAGGAATCTCAAAGACTGAAAATATTAGCTTAGATGAAAGCTCTTTAATAAGTTTCCTTTAAAGATGTTTGCCTATCTAGAATCTCCACTTAAGCACCTGTTACAGCATTCCCATGGCACTATCCCAGGGAAAAAGGTTATAAGGATGTCTGTAGTATTTAGTTTACAGCTTTCTTTGTCAGCACCTCCTTTTCTTTTTGGTCTCTTTGCTGTATTTAGCTTATTTCCAAAAGAGAAACCCTCTCACAAAAGCCACAGGTCTCTGGTCATCTGGACACTCTGTGTTAAAGCTCAAATCAGAAGAAACAGTGCTGAAATTTTTTTTTAAGAAATTGTATCAATGTGTAGTTGTAAAGGGGCACAGCTGTGCACCTTCATTTTAAAGGCTGAGTATGGGCAGATTATGGGCAGGAAACACCAACAAAAAACCCCAGGTAGTTACTATCGGGTATGAAAATCACAAAAAATTAAACAGGCAACAAGCTGGACTCGCTTTTGGCTCCCACTTGCCACGTCTAAAGCCCAGAGCTCCTGGGGGTGAGGGGCACAGGGGCACTGTGTGCTGGAAGCACCAGCAAACAGGAGCTGACCCAACCCAGACCTGGGAGCCAAGGGCTGCTCCTGCACAGCCCCTGGTACCAAACCCACCCTGCAGCCCTGGCAGGGACCCACAGCAGGCTGCAGCACCCCAGCACAGCACTGGCACCTCATCACTGAGCTCTTCTGCACCAGGAGACACACCCAGAGCCTTCCCAGCTCCAGCAGAACCAGGAACACTTCACTGAAGTGGCACCTGTTCACTCTTTTCAACAGACACCACCACACAGATGAGTTACCACAGGTATTCTGGTTTTTTTAAATATCTTTACACATACTTTTGACTACACACACTGACAGAAATCCACGGGCTTTATTCCCAAGTTTGGCAATGGACAGTTCTCCACTGCCAGTTACCTGAGACTTAACCCACACTCCATCTTCCAGGAGGGCTTACACAAACCTGCAGCTCTCCCCATCCCAAAGCCATTCCACCTGAAAGGGGATAACAGACCTAATTTAAAGCTCCTGGCCTTTTGGTCAGCAGGAATTTGCTCCCATTTATCACAAAGTCCTGTGGATTGAACCTCCCTTGACACCTCTGTTGGGGAACTCCTGCTCATCTGATCCTGTTACTCTGAGCATAAACAGAGCTGGGCAGCGGCTTCAAACAGAAACCCAGGCTGGTTTCACTTCTGTGCTCTATTTCTGTATCAACCTCACTTGCAAGCTCCTGAGCCAAGAGCTGAGACAGCTCAGTGCTGCAGCAGCGGGAGCTTCACCCAGTTTAGCCTTTCCTGGGAAATAATTCAGTTGGGCCACCAAATCTTTTCCACCAGCAAACCCAGTGATATCAGCTGAGAACAACTGGGGTACCTAGAAATTACTGCAGTCGAAAAAGCCACACACCTGAAATGACAGATAAACATCTTGGAGACACTTCACACCCAAGTTTTACTCAGGACTGGTATCAGAAAGGTTACCCAAACTGAAAGTACAAGCAGCATCTCGATGTTCAGACAGCAAAAATATAAGGTAAAAACCTCAAGACACAGCACAGCCAGAACATCTGCTCAATGCCAGGCAGTTCAAAGCAACCACACGTCAGATCACTCTGATCACTGGTCAGTTTGCAGGCAAAATATCTCTGTAAATTAATCCAGGGCCAGAAGTACACAACCAGCAAATTACTCTTTTTTCCTTCCTTTCAAGCTGCAGACATACCCAAGACTCTAAATCATATAATTTCCTGTCAGTTCTCCCAACAGGAATGTCTGACTAATGTTTCAGCTTTGTGGTACTACAACACTAAGGTTTTTTAATTGAAACAGATACCCAGCTTCCCCTCCTGCTTGTCATTTTAATCCCTGCCAACTTCCAGAGCTCCAAGGGCAGAAGACTCCCTTTTCCAATTACACAATAGGATAGTATTACTGCTAGAAGCTGCAGCAAGGGTTGAATTATTGTAACCCATGGGTAATACAAAGCACAGTAGTATGTTAAGTTGCAGGGTTCCCTTCTCAGCTGTCAGCATTCACTTTTTAGGATATTAGATGGGAAGGGGAATAACTGTCTGACCTGGGAAAGCCCAGAGAAGTTCTGCACTCATGACATTTCCATCAGCTGCACATATTCCTCGCAATCTGTTTTTCCACATCATTTTTTCCCTTGACTATTAACCCTCCTCTGGCAGATCCTATCTAAAACTATTTGTAATGGACTCATAAATCACAACTCCATGACAGCAAGGTGTGCTAGGGGAGAAACACCAATAGCACAGTCAGGAAACAATCAAAGGTAATAAAACCCGAGTGCAGACTCTGCTGTGGACAGTCATAAAAGGTCAAAGATTATTAAAAAGCAAGACACTGATGTAGACCTCGTTCTCCTTCTCTTCAGCTACTTTTACCTTTGTCTGGTTTTGGTTGGGACAGATCCAGTGGCTTTTATTATCTCAAACACTTCTGACCACGTCATATGCCCAGCAACGAGTTCAGCCCAATTTGCTGCGGTCACGACCAAACAGCCCAAGCGCTGACACCGCTCGTTCCACGAATACCAAGTGAGAAGGATTAGAGATTAAAATAAAAGCAAGAAGTGATGGATCGGAAGGCTTTAGCAGAAGCTGCTGTACTGTCTCCCCCAGGTCCCCTGTAATCTGTATTTATTTACAGAGCAATTGTACAAGTCACGTCACAGCCTTTGAGTCAGCGAATCCTCCTCGGAGACGTTCTCCTGCACATTATTTATTTTATTCTGCTGTGCTCTAACTTTTAAGTACAACTGAGCACATAGCAGTTCTTAGCCCCAATTAATGACTGAACACACACTCTCACAATTTGTTTTCTGAATTCAGGTCTCAGTGTTGTACACACAGCAAATACAGCCAAAAATCCCCAGAAACAGTGAGCAGCTTTTGTCCTCCATTGCTCCAGGAATGGAACACACGTGAAATTCAGAGAGACAAGAAGGATCTCTTTAAAGAGATTCTCTAGGAACAAGTAACTCTTACATCTACCCTGAAGCCTCATGCAGAGGAACTGAAATAATCCATGGGCAGGAGAGAAGCTTCACTTTCTCTGGCACCAGAGCGCTGCTGACATCGGATACCTCTCACCATTTCGGGCTGCCAACACAGCCATGGCAAGCCCTGCACAGATTAAAGGAGTAGCAACGGGCTTCCAGGGGCAGCTACAAAAGAGATCCTCTCCTCCTCCAGACAAGCTCAAGGATCAGTGTTTTCCCAAATCCTTGTTTATCATTTTAGCTTCCAGCAGCTCTTCCAAGCATCCTTGCAATCAATCAGCTGTACCTGATTTCCCTTCCTCATTTCCACCTTCAAACCAGTTCTCTGTCCACGGGACAAGTCCCAACATGTCAGCCCAACTCTAAAACAATTATCAAGCGAGTTACAATACACTGAAGGCACTCCTATCTGTGAGCTTCAAAATAATCCAGAGCTGCCTGCAGCCTAATCCCATGAACCAAGAGTTGTCAAAACATTTTGCATGCAGGGAGAAGAAACTACAACCCTTGACAGTGCCTGGAGCAGGGCCCTTGTCTGTAATTCCCTAACTGTTTCCAAGCAAGAATGCAGCATCTCCAGGAGCACCCTCTGCACATGATTTCCATCCCTGTAGGTGTTTTCTGACCAGATGCAGCCCCTGTTCTCACATCTACAGAGGTGTACAGCACACAGGGAAAAATTAACATTTCCCTGGCACCTCCCTCCAGCGAGGATTTATTTCCAGACGGCACGTACTTGTGTCTACTCTCAAAACTAACTTATCATTTCAGTTTATAAAAATCCAGCGCAAGTTTCCTTCATGTGTCCAAGGAAAAGAGCCATCACACACCACCAGAAGAGCAGGATGGAGCAGCACCAAGGCTTTCTGGGAACAGCTATTTACCCCGACCTTTTGGCAGGACCACTAATGATTTCTGCACCAGCATTTGTCTTCTGGGTAACAGAAACAATGTTTTATTTATTAAACTTGTCATTGAACATGACAATGCAATTTACTGGCTTTCATCTGGTGCCAAGAATTCCTGTGAGGCATAAAGTTTGCAAAAAGTCACTTCCCAATAAATGGTGGCAGTGAGTGACTGCGCAATCTGTTAGCCCCACATGAAAGAGGAAAGTGGGGGCTACAGATAAAAGTTGAACAGATTGCAAAAAAACATGTTTAACTTTTAATAAATGGACTGAAGTTGCCTGTAGACCTGACCAACTTCACCAGTAGGTTTTACAACTAATGTTACTGCACAGTGGGGGATTTTCCCCATGTGAAGTTTCGATTTCACACAAACCAACATTTTCTGTGTTACCTCTAACTACAGAGAGGAAATCTTAGCTAAACAAAATGCAAATAACCCATTACAGCACAGCACTGAGAGACAAGAACTCAGCCTGATTTTGCAACCTCTTCATGAGGCAGCTGCAACACCTGGTTTCACTACCAGGAGAGATGAACACAAGCGTGTTTGTGCCCCAAAAAGTTTTGAAATCACCCAATGCAGTCGGTGTGAGTTGGTTCACAAGTCTGGTGACCAGTTTCTCACACTGTCTTCCTGCATTCCACTCAGATGTTCTGAGGAAGAGCCCCAGTTCATCCCTAGAGAAGGGCTGGCTAATTTTTACAGGGGTCACTTCTTTTGGTTTTTTTAATTGAAACCATAATTACTACAAACACAGCAGCTCTTGAGGTGCAATGCTGCTGTTTGCCATCCTGACCATCTACAAACATGTCATTTGTGATGCTTTCTTTTAATCCTGCTAATGCTCAATGACCTTTACAAATGTTCTTTTCTTCTATGCACTGTTTGCTTCATGTTCCAATCAGCCTGGTCACAAAAGTTTTTGAACTGCTCAAATGAAATGGAGAAGTTTTTTCCTGCAGAAAGAGCAAAGTTGGGCAAGCTGGTCTCGGCCTGACAGACCCAGGTTCTCCTTCCAGTCAACTGCAACTTAAATTCTGTTTTGTGAGAAATCACATCAAAAACATTTGGGAAAATCCACACTGTAGAGCAGCAGGGAGGATGCAGTGTATCTGAAGGTGACAGCAAACACCCTGTGCTTACTCACCGCAGAACCAACACAGTGTCAACAGCCCAAATTCAGATTTGCTCTATCCCAGCTCTCCCTGGAGCCGACAGCTGCCCCACTTCAGGTGCAAACTCAGCACTTTCCAGCTCCTGGAGGCTTCAGCCAGGGTTGTAAATTCAGGAGATAACTCTGGCAAGTAACTGGATGCCTGGCAAGGCAGGCAGGGAGCAGAGAGGATCTCTCATTAGCCCTCTTCCCTGAAAGTTCTCCCATTCCTCAAAGGTCAAAAAAGTAGGTTAATATGCCTTCTGCCTGGGTCTTGCACTACATACCTCAGTGACTGCCCTGCAGAGCTCCCAACAGTCCAGTTCTGCCCCCGGAATTCAAGTTTTAAACCAGAAAACTCCTGGTTTTGCATGCCTATAGGCCACAGGAATATCACACCTAACAGTATATTCACACCTCCCAGATTTCCCTCCTTTGCTGTAATTCCGAGGCCTGCCTATCCTTGCAGTTTTTTCATGCCTTCCTTGCCACTTTTGAAGCTGCCTGACCTACCCTGCACCACCCATGCAGGCAGGTACCCAGCCCCACACAGGCTCTGCAATCAATCCAAGCAGTGGTGACATTTTCTGTGGGAGCAGAGCTCACCTGGCACACACGTGCCACCTTCAATCCCCATCACACCTTTCCTTCACTCTCACATGAAGTCAGCAGTTATTCCATCTGGCCACTCTGCACCTTACCAAGCTCTGGGTTAGCCCTGCCTGGACTCATGGCTCTGAGGAGCTGGTTTTGACCACCCAGTGGAGCACCATCAATGCTGGGCCAAGATTACACCCAAACCTCTCTGGATGACCCCTGGATCTGCAGGTGACAGCACCTGGTGGATAAATACAGCTGTAGTCAGCACAATGCAGCTGATATTTTACCTCATTCCTCCATTTCACGGCTCTCTCCTCCCTTGAATTAACACACCAAAAGCCCCATCTCTGGTTTCCTGAGCCTGTCTCAGGTTGCAAGCCCAGGCTGGTAGTCAGGCCCCCACTGCCTGGGCTGGCAGAAGCTTTTTAAATCCTGCTATTTACAGAGGCAAAAATGTCCGGGGAAGGCAGGTAACAGGACATCACTTTCAAACTCAGCAGTTTGACTAATGGAAAAGAGAGAAAATATCACCTGAAGAAACGCAAACAAAATTCCCTGAGAGAATAAAGAGTATTTTATTTATGGTGGCTTCAGGCAACCACTAAGCTCCTGTCTTCAGTGCAATCTCAAACGTGTTTCCTTCCACACAAAATCCTCTTACTTAAGCGCTGTTTTCAGTCTTGTTTCAGCTGATGCTGCTAAAATTGTGAGATCCTGAGTTCTGCTTTCACCCAGGCTCACAACACTCCCACTTTTGCAACAAGGACGTGATTGAAATTCCAAGTCGATGCACCAGGAAAGGGCTCGGCTCCACTCTCTGTGGAGGACGTCCCCTCCAGACTCCGGGAAGGACACGCTCTGCAGCACGGCTGCAACACCTGGAGTGGAGTCCCAAGGGGCTAAACCCAGAGCCAGGGCCCCCAAACCAACCCTGAGCTGGAAACAATGCAGGTGCACTGATGAAATACATAAACCAGTGAGGTTTAATTTGCACAGAGCAGGAATAAAGCAGGCAACTTATGAGCAGGGCAGACAGATAAGTCAAGTGCCTGCAAATCCATTCCCTAATTCTTCAGCCCAGCTGGGAAGGTGTGGCACAAGGAGCGGGAGCTCAAAGCAAGCTGTGCATTTCCTTCTAAAGCCTACAAGAGGGAGGGAGGGCAGGCAAAACACCAGCACCAGATAATACAAGGAAATTAATCTGCTTGTTGGTGCCAAGGCTCAGACCACCACTCCAGGAAACACAGCACCAGGTATTACCTAATGCAACTAAAGTCATTCGGAAGAGAAGATTATTTTGGGCACAGAACAACAGAATAGATCCTGCTTTCAATTCCTCACTCAAAACTTCACTGTATCAAAAACACAGGAGGACAGGGTTCCACTGCATCTGGCATTACAGAGGACAATGACAATAATTTAGCTGAGAAAACAAGCAAAGCCCCTTCCTCAAATCCACCCTGCCATAATATAATAAATCATCTCAGCTCGACTAACAGGGAAATGCCTCTAAAACTTCCTCAACACCACATTCCCCCTCCTGCCCCACCAAGGAAGTTTCAAAAACAAACGTCTGGTCCACCACACTGGCAAGAGCTCCAACTTCCCAGGACAACCTGTTTGGAAGCATCTGTTCCCATCCTGCTTTAGGACATAGGACTAACAAGAGAATTTGGGCCACTGGATCAGGTTCAGGAACCCTGAATTATTCAGCTCAAGAGTTTCACACTCTCCCGGTGTTTCAGTCACACCTTAACCAGGTTTCCACTACAACATTGGTCACTTCTCTCAGGAACGTCAGCAGGAACCCCTCAGTTACGGACTATTAAATATTTAAGAGGGCATCACACCAAAGATGAAGACAAGTTCAGTTTATACTCCAGTCTGAAGTGGCCACACCCCCACTACACTGGCCTGAGCTCTTGATCTTCAAGCTAGAGAAGCTTTTTTAATTAGCACAACCTATCAGCAAACAAAATTTGGGCTAAAGCCCCACTAGAGAGAAGCAGGAAGCCTGGAAAAAGCTTATATTGGTCAGATATTAATTACTCCTTCAGGGATGAAGCCTCTGTAGTGCAAAGAAAATCAAATTTGAAATCCCATGTTTTTAAGTGAGGGTTTTTTTGCCCTTATTCCTGGAAATGGCAAAGGCTTAGGAAGAACTAAAAGTATACACAAGCTTTGGAACTTTCTCCTCGCATTAAGGAGAGACACAAAGATTTATCTGGTTGAGGTTTTTTAAATTTTTCAGGACTGCCGGCATCAATTCCTGCTCTCCTGGGAAAGCAGGAATCCTTATAATGCACTTTAAAATCAGTTTATGAATCACTTTATAAAGTGATTGACTAAAACATATTGATAAAAACAGAAGATGATCATCTCTTTTGAGTATCTTTTACTTCTGTAAACATCTCCTTCACCTGGAAAAAAAAAGTTATTAAAGTACATTGGATTAAAGTAGGGTAAAAAACAGGGCTGAGCATGGCCAGGGCTCTGAGCAAGCTGCTCTAGTGAAGGTGTCCTTGCCCATGGAGGGGGCTGGACTAGATGGCCTTTAAAGGTCCTTCCAACCCGAAATATCCTGGGTTATTCCACAGCCCCAAAGTGTGTACAGGCACCTTTCACAATCTCACGTATCTCCAGGAAAGTTGCTCCCTTCAGCAGGCACTGAAAATAGTTTTATTTTACCTTGAGCTGCATCTATCACAGTGTGAACCAGCTCAAAGGGGACAAATGGCAGCGACACACTTCTCTGCAAGTTTACTTTGGATGGAAGGAGCTCCTTGGATTTCACCAAACATCCCCACAAAAGGTGGTGCAGAAAGGCACTGACACTGCCCATTGAGGCCGCAGAACAATCCCAAATCTAAATTGGAATTTTAAGGCTTTGGGGTGACCTAACTAGGGCCTTCCAGTGCCTGAAGGGAATTGACATGAAGGAAGGTGACAGACCATGGACAAGGGATGGAGGGACAGGACACAGGCAATGGCTTCCCACTGGGAGAGAAGAGGGAAGAGGCCAGGGATGGATGGGATCTTAGGAAGGAATTGTTCCCTGTGAGGGTGGGGAGGCCCTGGCACAGAGAAGCTGTGGCTGCCCCTGGATCCCTGAAGTGTCCAAGGCCAGGCTGGATGGGGCTGGGAGCAGCCTGGGACAGTGGAAGGTGTTCCTGCAGGGATGGAATGGGATGGGCTTCAAGGTCCCTTCCAGATCAAACCATTCCACGATTCTCTGATGCACCAACAGCAAACTGGACCAGTACAGAGCTCGGGGAAGTGCTGGATGATGATGTGCAACCCGTGTTGCCCAGCCATCCTTCATCCAGGGAAGTCAAGGGATGGATGGAGAGCAAAGCTGACAGCTGTGGAAGCAGAAACTGAGAAGGGCAGCATTGTCGTTTTTCCAAAGAAAGTAATTGCTCAACTCCAGTAATAAGGACTAAAAATAGTCACCCAAAAGAGCTGAGCTGCACTTTCATTCTGTTTCACTCCCAGAAGTCAACTCATCCCATATCAGCCTATGTATTTACCATATGAGGAAATCCTGTTTGAACAACTTCAGCTTGTGAATGTTTTTCCCTCCCTACTAAACCACAAGATCAAGCACCACTGCAATGGCAGTATTCCCTATCCCAGTGATATCCTCTGACTTGATTATTTTGGGAATTTGCCGTTTAAGATAACATTCAGCTAAGCTCACACACTTGGCTTGCCCAATAAAACAAAGACTCTACAAACCAGCTGAATTTGGTGTTTCTCACAAGGCACGGGGTGCAAAGACCTTGCTGTGGA
Organism: Cyanoderma ruficeps; assembly: GCA_008694505.1. Classification (NCBI taxonomy): domain Eukaryota; kingdom Metazoa; phylum Chordata; class Aves; order Passeriformes; family Timaliidae; genus Cyanoderma; species Cyanoderma ruficeps. The sequence continues at coordinate 393,626 of VZDJ01000034.1, forward strand.
TATTGAAAATGTCCCCACAACACACGGTGGGGGCCCAAAAGGGACATGACCAGGTTAGAGATGGGCTCTGATTCCAGACAAACAACTCCTATCCTGAAAACCTTAGTGACCCTGAGCAGCACACGAGGTTTGTGCTGGTGTCACTGCCACATCACACGCCCTGGGCTGTGCTTCACTGCTCCTTATCTGCCTCACAAGCCCTAGGTGGATGATGCACAGCCAGCACTACACTAGACAGTCTGAATTTATGGATGATTAAATCATAAATTGTGCTAAAATTGTCCTCCTTTTCCTCAAGAGTTGCACAGCAGAAGAAATCCTTGCTAACATGATCAGGCCAGTTTACATAACCTGGAAAGGAAGGTTTTTTATTTTTACAAAGAGTAACTGGACTGTGTCCATCCATAACCCACAATTCCAGAAATCTCAGCAGATCCACTCTCCCAAGCCCTGCTTTGCCCTGAACAGTGCATTCCATTTTTGATTAGGCAGGAGACACCATCCATCCAGGCAGCTTTCAAGCTTCATGTGCTGCCCTGCCCTGTTTCCCTGAGCACCTGACTGAAATGTGGGCACAGCTTCCAGCTCTCCAAGGAGACAAAGGTTCCCATCTCTGCCCTACTCAGACATTGGTAACCCTGTGGCACCAGGAAGGTGTTTGACCCAACATCCTGCACCACACCAACTGCTCTCTGCAATGAAAGGGCTGTTCCATCCTTTCAACGCTCCACTTCTGTATTCAGGTCTCAGATCACTAAAGTAAAGATCCTGGAAGGACCCTAAACACTGGGTTTGCACATGAGTTGAAACTGGAGGCTGCAGGTTCACCCCTTGAAGTCCACTCAACATTGGAAACCACCACAGAGTGTTGGAAGTTCTGATCAAATTTCCCCTATGCCCAGTGGTCTCCATGACTAAACATGAAAAAAACAGAAGGCAAGAAAACCCTGTAACACTCAGGAAATTTCCAAAGGATTTGTGCTGTACCTCCTCCAAACAACAGACAGTCACATTTAAACCCTCACCAGATTCTCCTAACAGCACATTTTTACATCCCTTTCAAAAATTCGGTACCACTGTTGTTATTTTACATGAAGCCTCCTTGTTTTCTTTCAACTCTTTTCCTGTGAGGATTTTTGCAGTGGCAGAAGTTCGGACAGTTTGCTGGAATCCCAACTTGAGATTGCAGAATCAGGCCTCACACATACAGATTTCAGTGTATTAAAATAAGGCCCACAACTGGAATAAGATGCTCTGTCCTGACAGGACTCAGGTACAGAACCTGCTCCTGTTTGAACCAACAAGGAACAGAACTTTGATCATAACTCTTCTTTACCTTTCACCTGACATTAAATATCTTTATCCTGCATGATACAGGTGGCTGCAGCTCCAGGAAAAAACACAAGGCATTGCCTCTGAGATTCCTATGGATGAAGGCAAGAAGTAAAGGACTACACTTGTGTGGTTAAACAGCCTTTAAATTGCTGTAGAGTCGGGCTCTGGGTTGTTCTTTTATGAACTGAACACATCTGAACATTGTTGAACTGTCATGTTGGAAAACCTGAATCACAAATCCCTACAAAGTGATGTGATTTCCTACAAGTGACCCCATCGATGAGGAGGCTCGGGAAAAGCCCCTGTCCATGAAGGCAGGGAGCAGAGCAGGGCCTGGGCCAGCTCCCCTTCTCTCACTGCCCCGGGCAGGAGACGATGGAGTCTGCTCCCTTCACACAGCACCAAAGGGAAATCGAAAGGGTTTGTGCCCTGGGGTAACCCGTTCGGGACACACAGAGACGGAGATTATTCCACACGGCTGGGGAACCTGGAGGTTCCCCGTGGGAAAGGAAAGTTCTCAGCCTTGTGAAGCAGCAGCACCCACGGCTGTAGCACCCCCGGCTCGGGCGGCGCTCGATTTTCCTGTATTTCGCCGAGTCCATGAGATCGCAGCACACTGAGCACCGGTGCCGGGTTCCAGACGGCGGGGGACAACTTGGATTTGTGCACGGGAGCCACAGCGGATGGGCCCAGCGCTCCCAGACGCCGCTGCACCCGCGCCGTTCGCAACACCCCGGGCGGCACCGCTCCCCGCCAAAGCGGAACCATTCCCTGGGGAATTCTACTGCATCCCCTCTGGAAACACCGCCCGGTACCGGGACCAGAGACCTCGCAGTAACCGGGCAGAGGAATCCCGGGCGAGCCCCCCGTCCCTGGGCCCTGCGGAGCGCCGGGATGAGCCTCCGCCAGCCTCAGCCCCCCTGCCGGCGCCCTTAGGCCGGGCCACCCCTCCCTGCATCCCGGCAGCACCGCCTGGGCTCTCCCTCCCTCCGTCCCCGCCGCCCGGGGGAGGCCGGGCGAGGCCCCCCGGTGCGAGGGGGCGGTGTCGGCGCGGGGGTGGCGCGGGGGGGGCTGTGCGGAAGGGCGGGGGCCGCGGCTGAGGGCGCGGGGCCGGCCCGCTCTCACCATGTCGGCTGGGCGGGTGCGCGGGGCGGTAGAACGGCGGCGCCTCCCGGTCCGTCCCTGTCGCTTCGACGCCGCGACCCGTCCGCTTCCGCCGCCGCCCGGCAGTGAACATCCGGGTCAGCGCCGCCGGCCCCGCCCCCGCGCCGCTCCCCGCCAATCAGCGCGCGGCTCGCCGGCCATCGCCAAGTATGGATGCGCGGCGGCGGGGCGGGAGGGCGGGGCGGAGCGAACCACGCCACCGGCGCGGGGGGGACGGAGCGGACGGCGGCACCAACTGCAGCGCGGGGGGAGCTCAGCGGCCAATCAGAGCTCGGGGGCGGGCCCGGGGCGGGGCCTGCGGAGACCGCGCCAGCTGCTCGGGTCCGGCCCTCACTCGGTTCCGGAGCCTCTGCGTGGCAACATCGCTTCCTTAAATACGTTTAAACAACTTGTTTAAGCTTAAACGAAGGGCAGCACAGTAGCACGGCAAGCGCCACCAAGAAGGGGTAACGAGTAGCAAACTCGTCCCCCTAAAGCTGGCTTTTACAGAGGTAAACTGCACTTGACACATGCCTGTAATACATCCGCCAGGTCTAAAGTGATGTGGAAAAACAAGCAGCCTCCAGGTGCTTAAGGCCAGGGCTAATTATTAATTATTTTTAAAAGGAAGTGTTCGGTATTGTGTGGGAGGTACGTGCTGGAAGCCGGGCAGATGCTGACACACTTGGATGCCTTCAGGGCTCAGGCAGTTGTGACAGGGATAACAGGATGGATCACGGATTTGTTAGGGTTGGAAGGGGCCTCAGGAGACATCTAATCCAACCCCCACCAAGGCAGAGTCCCCTGGAGGTGACCTGAAGCAGGATCTCTGAAATCAGGGTATATGACTAATAAAACATTTCTATTTTGCTCAGGCTGTCCCAAAAGAAAGCATTTTTTCCTTCTACTGTAGTAACTCCCATTGTAGTGATTTCAGGTAAGACATCCCAATTCCAGACTTCTGACTTGTTCTCAATAGGGGAATCTCAGAGCTACAAAAGACAATTATCCTAGAAAAACGTAAGGATTCATTAAGCAGCAACACCTTCCTCTGCAACTTTTTGTGGAACAGGTCAGGCCTTGTTTCACCTCAGTTTTGTTGCCAGGACCCCAAAAATCCTCCACTGGGACTCTGTGCGGCAGACTTGACCCTGGGCAGCCAAAGCCTTTCCCTCAGTTTGCTGTAGGAGCTAGAAATGCCAACACAGGGTCACACAGCTTTTCCCCTGGATGTCACAGGCAGGGCAGTGACACAGGGCTTTTCCTTCAGATGTCACAGACATGAGAATCACACACAGCTTTTCCCTCAGATGTCACAGACATGAGAATCACACACACAGCTTTTCCCTTGGATGTCACAGACACAGGAGTCACACAGGGCATTTCCCCTGGATGTCACAGACACAGGAGTCACACAGGGCTTTTCCCTCGGATGTCACAGACACGGGGACTCACAGAAGGCTTTTCCCTTGGATGTAGCACTGTTGTCACATCGTCCCCGGGGGAAGATGCCCCGGGCCAAGCTCTGAGGTGTCACTCACACATTATCTCAGGTGTTTGTGGCTGGACGCTGAGCGTTCCCGCTGTCAGATACCAAGCAGCACCTGGCAGGAGGTAACAGCTCTGACTGCTCCTTAACTTAACGGGGCAAAGCAGCCAAGCTTTCAGTCTGCAAAGGACAACCCCGATTTCCAGGGAAGTGAACAGCTTGGACACGGATCGGGTTACAATAGCCAGAGACGGCACTGCACCACATGAATTTGCACCACAATGGAGCCCATGCAGGTGGAACAGCTCTCAGTGGTGTTTTCAGCGCAGGGACAAAATGAACCAGGGAAGGGAGGACAGAAAACAGTAGAACGATCTCAGGAAAAACAGGAGCTGTATTACTTCACAGAAACACAAAACCACATAAAACTCCATCAATAGCCAGTACTAAACAAACCCAAAGGCGGGAAATTATCCTTTCACATCTGGGAGAGCAGCCACATGACCTCAGAAGGCTCAAGAGACTCCAAATTCAGTTCTTTGCCACTACTCCTCAGCCTAACCTCCTCCAACCCGCTTTGTAAGATGCAGAAATCCCAAATGGCTCCTATTTTGCAGTCCCCAGATCCTCCTCCAGTCCTTGCTTTCCCTCAGAGCTGCCTCCCAGCAGTAATTAAGAAAAGCAAACCTGTTCATTACACAGGCCAAATTATTCATTCATTTTCCAGGGATCCACACATCTAATGCACGTGTACTCCTCAGGGCTGGGAGGTCAGAACTGATAAACTCGAAAATGCCTGTTCTAAAATTCCCTCTTCCTGTCACAAAATTCATGCAAAGTATTCAATGACAATTCTATTTGTAGTAGCTTTTAGTTTTGAGCAGAAACAGCTCCTCGCTACTTGCTGGAGCAGCACAGCAATAGCAGAATTAGGCAGCCCAGTATATTTCAAACAGTTTGAGCTCCAAATGAACGTTGAGGCCAAGAGGATGTTTTTCTTAGCGGAAGAAATACAAGCATCCTGGATTTTGTTTTCCCGCTAATAGGTATAAAGAAGAATAAACAGCTGCTTTTTGTTTTCCCCAAAATATTTGCATTAAGGAGATCTGCAGATTCGTTTTGAAATTGATGTCACATCTTTTTTTCAAATGAGGACCAGCTGTTTGCTTTGCTTGTTTATAGCAGGCCATGTTTCAGGGATTTTTTTGTTGTTTGTTTATTAAGATGTAGGCCCAGACTCTGGCAGGCAGGCTGCAGTTTAGGGTGGGGAGTGAATCCCAGCAGGCAGAAGGTCCATGAAATGTCACCACCATCCCTTCTGTTGGGATTTGTGGAGGGGTTGACAGCAAATGCAGCAAGTTCAGGGATATTCCATGAATCCAAGAGCGTTACCTGTGCCTCAGGCATTTCCCAAACCTGCTGGCATGGATCATCCACCTACAGGAAAGAGCACTCAAAAGGGTTGTGACAGGCTTTACCCCTCTGGAAAAACGAGGGTCTATAAACAAAGGAAGCAAACGATGATGTCAGTTGACATCTTAATGGCCCAACAACATCAGATTCATGTGCAATTAATAACAAGGCTTTTGATCCTGCAATCAGCAGCTCTAAAATCCATGTGCTTTCCCTGTACATTTGATTACATTCGAGGAAGCAAAAGGATAAACACTTATTAGCATTACAAAGTACTTTTCACGTTCAGTCAGAACTTCCTGAAGCATTTGTGGTCCAGCATGATGTGGTTTTTATTTTATCCTCCTGCATGCGTGGTGAAACGCTATTTATTTTGTTTATTCCAGCATTTATCCAGGACCAAGGGTGACTGTGAGAACATGCTGAGGAACAGGGTCTGAGAAAAAAACCTTCATGCTTCACTGAATAGTCATTTTTTTTAACTAAAGTANTTTTTTTTTTTTTTTTTTTTTTTTTTTTTTTTTTTTTTTTTTGGTCAGATTGCTCATTTTCTTTCATGGCACTTGAAAGATATGTAAGCTTTTATTAGGAGTTCTCATAAATTGAATTTATTGCTGCAAGAGTCTTCCAGCAATGGTAAAGTTTAGCTTGCTGGGTTTTATTAGTCAGAGTCAGTAAAACAGCAGCATCACTTGGTTTGAGGCTGAAAACCGAGTGTTTCTTGGAAACCAATATAGGAAAAAGGTACCTTCAACACTACCCAATGTCTTGAAATTCTATGTTCAAGCCACAGATAGTTCTCACTATGGAGATCTTTGTACACAGTGTCAAAATAGCACACAAACAATAAAAAAGTCCCCCATCCTGAATCCAAAGAACTTTGCTGAGTGTACTCTTGGAATTTAAAAGTTTTTAGAGTTTCCCCATTTCCTGCAGGAACTGATGAGTAACTCCAAATACCACATTTAATGAAAAACAACATCTCGCCCATTTAGTGTGAGGTTTGAGGCATTCCCCTCCCTGCACTAAGAATGTTGAACCAGACTTTTTTCCACTCCATCAGCACCCAAGCAGATCTGCTCCTTTGGTTAATGGAAAGGATAAAGGCAGCAGCAGCCCAGGATGTCCATACCCTGCAGGACTGCTAGGATCCCTGGTGTTCCAGCACATCCTGCTTAGCTCCATACCCTGGGACACTGTTTATTCCTCTTCTTGCAGCTGCTCCTTTAACTTTGTATTTTCAGCTCAGAAAACTTGAGAGACAGGAGCTGTCTTTAGCCCGAGCTTAGAGAGTATTGAGGACATTCTTGTCAAACTTGGTCATTAACTAGCAATAACGTCTGTGGCTTGTCATTAAAAAAGAATCAAGGAGAAGCTGATTAAATACAGCAGAAAGAAACAAAACTTTTCCATTCCCTTACTTTTTCCTTGACACGTTGCACTTCATTTGAAGCCTGCTAATATACCAGCCAAAAGAATTGTAAGGGCCTGCCTGGATTCTTTCTTAATACAATGGTCATGGTTCAGTAGTTAGAATCTGTATAGAATTAGCCAGAGACATGGACGAATGGAAAAACACACTGAAAGGCTGAAAAATAGCACTTTTTAAAATGGGCTTATTCGTTAGAAAACCTCATCAGTACGGCACAAGGAGTTTTTATCTTTCTGCTATTCTAAAAAATGATCACAAAATAGTAAACAGAAAATAAAGACATGAAATGTCACAGCATTGCTTTTGCCTGGAACTTCACAGTTGGCAAAAACTCAGGTCAGGGTTTCCATGCAAGTGCTTTCCTGCTGAGATTTTTGGGGCAAACTTCACGTTCATGGCAAAAGCAGCTTGGAGCAGAATTCACACAGCGAGCTGTGACACATCTTGTCCCGTTTTTCCAAGTTCTGCTTCAAGCAGCCGTACCTGACAGCTGGAACCAGCAGCACCACACACTGAATCCGACCAAAGTGGCGTGGAAATCCATCACCACAGGCACAGGATGTGCTAATTAAGGTGGATGTGACCCCCATGGGAAGTCTGCAGGATGTTTCACCGCAGCACAAGCTGTCCCTCCTAATGCAAGTCAGCCTCAGAGGATTGTTCACCCCACAGCATCCGACTGCTGTCCACATAAAATCAATAAGGACAGCACAGGAGACTTAATGGAGTCGCTGGCACCTTTCCCATTTCAGGGCAAAGTCCTGCTGAGGAAGGGCTTCTTTCTCCTCAGACTTTTTTGTTGTTGTTGTTGTTGCTTGGATAGCTAAAAGGATTTCAAAGGGAGAAAGAAGCATCAATGTCTGGTGAATGTGGCTTATGTTTGGAGGAAAAAAAGCCAACACACCGGAGTGGAGATTGAGAGCTGGAGGTTCCCACCCAGGCCTGAGCTCTCTGTAACATGAAAGAATTGTTCTGGAAATACAGGAAACAGGGAGTGGGGGCCCACACCGAGGCTATGTCAACCATGACAAGCAGATAACTCCTACACTGCTGCCTTCCTGTGCAGATCTTGGCAGAAAATAAATAAAAAATATATGTGTGGGAGGTGATTCATGTTATTTAAATCTATGGGAGAAGCTGCATGTGTATTCTTTGGAGAAGAAGAGAGCAAGAGTGTATTAGTATCCAGTGGGGAAATGACACAAGGGATGCTTTAGGATTCTTTGAAAAAATAGGATAAGAGGCAATATTCTCATGCTGGGGAAGGTTCAAGATTTAAATTAAACTTGCTGGAAGTTTTGAAAAAGAAGAATAAATTCATACTGTTCTATGGACAAGCCAGAGGTAACAGTTGAAAGGAAGTCTGTTCTGTTGAAAAGGGTTTGAGTTCCAGGTGCTGCAGTTCCAGAGCAGCTCCTCACATCCAAGTGCAGCTATGGAACCATAGAATCCTTCTGGTTGGAAAAGCTCTCCCAGACCATCGAGTCCAATCTCTGACAAATCCCCACCTCGTCCCCAGCCCAGAGCACTGAGTGCCATGTCTGGGTCTTCCCTGGACACCTCCAGGGATGGGCACTCCAAACCTCCCTGGGCAGCCCCTGCCAAGGCCTGAGCAGCCTTTCCATGGAGAAATTCCTCCTGATGTCCAGCCTGAGCCTCCCCTGGCCCAGCCTGAGGCCGTTCCCTCTCCTCCTGTCCCTGTTCCCTGGGAGCAGAGCCAAACCCACCCCTGGCTGTCCCTCCTGTCAGGGAGTTGTGCAGAGCCACAAGGTCCCCCCTGAGCCTCCTTTCCTCCAGGCTGAGCCCCTTTCCCAGCTCCCTCAGCCTCTCCTGCTGCTCCAGCCCCTTCCCAGCTCCATTCCCTTCCCTGGACATGCTCCAGCCCCTCCATGTCCTTCTTGTGGTGAGAGTTCCAGAACTGGACACAGCATTGGACGTGTCCTTTGCATGGATCTTCCACTGGACACCAGGGCACCAGCAATTCTGAATAATAATAATAATAATAATAATAATAATAATAATAATAATAATAATAATGGTACTTTTTCATCTGAGATCCCTAGTCCTGGCTCTGGCTCATCTGATGGCCTTCTGCTGCAAACCTAGCCAGTGTCTAACTCCTAGTGAGCTGTACTTAATTCCATACACAACTCAGGCAGGTATATTGTTAACAAATCTGGGGATACAAGGTCTGAACCTGCTTCAACTAGAAGCTGACTTCCACCAGAGAAATACAGGGCTCATTTTGAAGCCTTCTGAACTTCATTTCCTCCATTTAAACACTTGTTTACTGGAAAGAAAGGAGAGGAGAGCACGAGGGGAGAAGGGAGGGAAGGAATCCCGGGACAGCACGTGCTGGGTTGTAAAATGCAAAAAAAAAAAAAGGTTTTTCAAAACTGCACGTTCCAAACATCACCTTGGAGTCCCACAATAATAAATACTTGATATTGCACTGTGAGGGTCTAAGTGCCAAGTAACTATAGCAATGGAGAGAAAAGCCTGTCTTTGGACGCATTCCCTCCTGCCTTCATTTTTCCCTTGGGTGGGGAAGGGGTAAGGAGAATGTGCTCTAGATCCTTAATGGATAACGTTTTCCAGAGCCCCCTCTGATCACTCAGTGACTCTGGGATTTCAAAGCAGCAGAGTGATTTCTCCAAAGGAAGCTGAACATTCAAAACAATTACCCTGAACTATTCCATCCCCTCGGAAAGGGTTTTAATGCACCAGGTCCTGAGGTGAGGCTGTCAGGATACATTGAGACACAGCAACACAACCCTTTATGAAGTGCCTCACAATCCAGCTGCTCACCACTGCTTCCTTCATCCCGAAAAACAGCATTTTCCAGGGAGCCTGAAAATGAGTAAGTGTGAAGTGAGACTACACTGGCCTGCAACGAACGTTTGTTTTTGCCAACAGAAGACCACATTTCTGGGTTGGTTTTAAACACTGCCTTCTGGAATTTAATTTTCGGGACGAAAATTAAAGAATTATTTTGGAGGCTTCGAGTTATCTTTCCCCTCTTGATATTTTCCAGAGCTGTTTGGAAACGGGAGGGTGGAGCTGGCACCGCTGGGGCAGCGGTTTCAGAAAGAACTTCTGTAGTTATTCAGGGAAAAAAAAAAACTGCTGGATCATGTTGGTATTTTTATAAGTAACTCGATGCTTGGTTCTATTTTGGATACCAACTATGCAGCAATGCAGACTGATTCGAGCAAATTGCAGGGGGAGGAAGAGAAAAGGAAGATTCCCCTTTCAGAACAAGGGCTGCCTTCTCCAAGGAAACCTCTTGAACCTGCAGGGGCTCAGTTTAACCATGTGCCTTTTAAGATAAGTTTTTAAAAGCCATTTAGATTTTATAAGGAAGAGAAAATAATGGTTAATTGTGATTTTTCTGTGATATGTGAAGGAGTTGAACCAAACCAATGAAACGTAAAAATCTTCATCGTGACTCTAGATCAAAACCAGTTGTATCTTTAAGATAAATTAAAGACTTAAACCAACAATAGCTTAATGAAATTTTTGCCAGCTTCAAGAATTTTTCACTTCTGTTTGTGGCTTTAATCTGTAACTGACTTGCAAAAGAACTTCTAATTTTATGAAGCAGCAGAGCCTCCTCCACCTTGATAAAGAAAATTGCCAGAACTTGAAGAAATCAAAACAAGTAATCACAGCTAAAAATTGCCTCACAGTGTGAATGGGAACTTTAGTACTTGACAAACACGCTGGGTTTTTTCACAAGGCTTCTGGAGAATGCCTTCCAGGCAGCCTACACACCATTTGCAACACAAAATTCATTAGAGTGGGTTTGAAGCCATTCACAGTTATGTTGCTGCCTCCACAGAGCCACTGCAGGATAAAGCCCCAGAAGTCAGAGGGAACCCTTCCCACAACATCTTCCTCTAAAATTAGGAAATACATATGTGTATTTACAAGGGTGAAATTCTCCCCTGTGAGGGTGGGTAGGCCCTGGCACAGAGTGCCCAGAGGAGCTGTGGGTGCCCCTGGATCCCTGGCAGTGTCCAAGGCCAGGCTGGATGGGGCTTGGAACAACCTGGGACAGTGGAAGCTGTCCCTGCCCATGGCAGGGAGTGGAACTGAATGAACTTTAATATTCCTCCCAACCCAAACCATTCTGCAATTCTGTGGTTCTCATTATCAATCTATTGTGTGGAATAACTTCTTGAATATGACAGAATGATTTTACTGACATTATTCGGCTCCTTTTCTCAAATAAACAAGAACGTGGGGGGCCAAGGTTGCTCTTAATGAGGTGATTCCTGGAATATTGATAGGGATTGACAACAGCTGTCACACACCTGTATCTCATTTCAGGCCCTGAAGAGCAGCTGAGGCCAGACAGCAGAAATGACAGAATTATTAGGGTTGGAAGGGATTTCTGGAGATCATTCCTTTCAACCTCCCTGCCAAGGCACGGACACCTGCAGCAGGTGACACAGGAATGTGTCCAGGTGGGTTTGGAATGTCTCCAGCGAGGGAGACTCCACGTCCTTCCTGGGCACCTGTTCCAGGGCTTTGCCACCCTCACTGAGTATTCCTCCTTCCCCCTGCTGAGGTGATGGAGGAGCTGTGTAGGATGTAGGATCATTGCCAGGGAAAACCCACACGGGAGCGTGTGTCCAGTGATGTGCTCAACGCTGCAGTGAGAAACTTGGCCCTGCAGCACAGCCCGGCTCTTACCATGGATGAGGAGAGAGCCCTGCGGGTAGGGGGGCGGCGGGCGCGGGCCCAACACAGGCGCCTGCGAGGAGGTAGGGATGCTGCCATAGGCTGAGGGAAGACGAGGGCTAACAAGGACACAGCGGGAGCTCTAGACGGAGAGATGGAGCCCGGGACGGGCTGGGGACGTGGCGAGCCCGGTCTTACGGGGCGAAACGGCGTTTTGGGCCGGATCCTACGGGGAAAAAGGGGATTTTGGGCCCGGCCCAAGGTCGGGCGCGGCGGCCATGACGCCCTCCCGGCGGTTACCATGGCAATGACAGTGAAATCTCGCGAGATCTGCCGGCGCGGGCGATAGGTGGAGCGCGAGGTCTCGCGAGACTTGCGCGGGGGAGGAGGTGAGGGGACGGGCAACATGGCGTCGGAGGGCGACCTGGGTAGGAAGTGGGACCGGTGTTTGGCGGACTCCGCCGTCAAGCTGGGTAAGGGCGGCACGGGTACGGCGGAGCGGGAGGGCCCGGGGAAGAGCGGTGGTGGTGGTCTCCTGGGCTCCCCGAACCTGGGAGAGCGGCCGCCGGCGTGTCCCCGCGGCGCGGGGCCCAGTGTCCCCCGCCGCCCCAGGTTCGCCTCAAAGCGGTTGTGAGCCCGGGAGGGGCTCGGGGTGTCCGGAGGATCCGCCCTCATCGCTGCCGCCGGCGTCGGGTAGAGCCGGCAGCCCCGAGCCTGGCAAGGTGACCTTGGCCGCGGGCTCGGACCCCCGGCGGGCCCGCTCCCAGCCCTGCGCCCCGGCCCGGCCCCGGCTTACCGCGCTCCGGGCGTGTTTGACCTCTGGTTACTCCCTGTGTTGAAGGTAAGAGGTTTCCATGGGAAATCGGGGTTCCGTAGGAAATCTGGGAGGCCTCCCGGCCGGAATGAATGAGCGGCGGGCAGGCACGACCGGCTCCCGGCGTGCGGCGACCTCGCCCGCCTTCGGCTTTGCTGCAGCGGTGGGTTCGAACAGCCTGTGCACGGCTGTTCACATCGCCCCGTGTGCGAGGGGGGCTGCGTTTATTAAAAGCAATAGGCAGCGTGACACGCTGAGGGCTTTGGCACGTGTCGCTTAGTACGGGCGTGTGGAGTGTGACATTGAGAAGCGCCGTCAGTGTCCCAGCCCTGTAGTTCTGCCTTTTCGTCAAGCAGGGGAACGGTTCTGTTGGGTTTTCTCCGGTATTTATTTGCCCTTAAAGTGAGAGTTCTGCACATGCCTCAGTTTTCTGAGGCTCATTCACGAGGTTTCGCTGAGTACTGTGAGTTTTGGGGGTGGCTGTGCTCTGCTCTGCCTGTGGCACGGGGCAGAGCTTGTGGCTTCACAAAATGTGTTTACAGACCCAAATCTTCCAATGGAATGTACAGAACAAGAAATGACACAAAAGGTACTCCTTCCACGTTGCTGCAGATGTCTCTTTTAGAACCATAAGTAATATCTGGGAAACGTGAATGTTTATTTCTTGTTGCTGCAGTGGCCTTGTGCTTGAAAGCTGATGAGGAACTCGGGGGTTTTAGTTGCCTAATACTTTTCCATTAGAAAAGATGTTTAATAATTTTAAGTAAACTGAAACTTCCATTGTTTATAACAGACCTTTGAAAAGTGTCAAGTGCTCCAGAGCAGTGTTTTTCCTTAAGAAATTCTATTCAGGTTTGTCTGACAAACATATCTGGGCATGTTTATGTTTCCATAGCATGGGTTGCTTTATCATAAAATATTAAGTATGCCAAATTATAAACAAGAGCTTGTTCCACGCCGCAGCTGTACATGTCAGAATCCTGTACATCCTCTGCCCTGGAGGCTGAAGGAAGTGGATACAGGGCTGATTTCACAGGATCTCAGGCTTGTTTGTGCTGGGAGGGACCTTAAAACTCATCCCATCCCACCCCCTGCCATGGGCAGGGACACTTTCCACTGTCCCAGGCTGCTCCCAGCCCTGTCCAGCCTGGCCTTGGACACTGCCAGGGATCCAGGGGCAGCCACAGCTGCTCTGGCAAATTGTGGCAGGGCCTCACCCCCCTCACAGGGAAGAACTTTTTCCCATTATCCAGCCTTATCCTGCCTCTGTCTTTGGGAAGCCATTCCCCCTTGTCCTGTCTCTCCAGCCCCTTGCAAACAGTTTCTTTCCCTCTTCCCTGTCAGCTCCCTTCAGGTACTGGAAGGCTGCAATGAGGTCACCCCAAAACCTTCTTTTTTTTCCAGGCTGAACAATCCCAATTCTCTCAGCCTTTCCTCCCAGCAGGGCTGCTCCATCCCTGTGCTCATCCTGGTGCCTCTTCTGGACTCTCTCCAGCAGCTCCAGGTGCTCCCAGGGCTGGGGCAGCTCTGCAGGTGGGGTCTCACCTGAGTGGGGCAGAATCCCCCCTGTCCTGCTGCCCACGCTGGGGGCTCAGCCCAGGGCAGGGGGAGTTCCTGGGTTGGGTCATGTCCAGCTCTCACCCACCAGCACCCCCAGCTCCTCCTCCCTGGGGCTGCCCCTGAGCTCTTCATCCCTCAGTCTGGATTGATCCTGGGGGTTTTCCTGACCCCTGTGCAGCACCAGCAGCTGCTCCTGTTAAACCTCATGGGATTCCTGTGGGCCACTCCTGGAGCTTGCCCAGGTCCCTGTGGACAGCCCTGTCCTTCAGGTGTGTGTGCACCACGTAGTTGGTGTCTGTCCTGCACTCCTGACTCTGCAGTGAGCCTTTTGTTTTGATTCAGTGTTTTCTTCCATCCTAAAGTGGCAGCAGAAGGAAGAGAACCTGCTTTGCCTTGTGCACTGGTGCTCCAGTCTGAGCAGTTCCAGTGTTGGCTTCCCAAGGATGCTGAGCGGGGATCTCAGTTAAATTCATGTTTTTATTAGACTGCCCAAAAAGGTCACATGTGCTGCATCTCTTTATCTAACCCAGTGGGATGGGCTCAGACATGTTTCTCTCCACACGTGAGGGCACTTTGCTGCTTTGTGTGCTTTTGCAACTGATCAGTAACTGAAGCATTTGTACTGGCAACCTCCTGCATGAGCTGTCTGCTGACAACACAAATTTTTCTGTGCTATCCCAGTGGGAATGATTGTTTTCTCTGCAGGGACATTAAAACCACGAGTGGTTGTGTTGATTTGTTTTGTAATATTACTGCAAACTTTGCTGGAGTTTCCAATAAATTATCGAGGGTGGATGTTGTACTGGAAAGAGAGAAGGAAAGAAAATAAATATTTTTACTTGAGGATTTAGTTTTTACATGGGATACAGGATTTGGTAAATGTATTTTTTTGTCAGACTTTTCCCTTTGGTGGCTGCAATTTCCTTCCCAAAATCTCCTTCACATCCTTCCCGAGTGCCACAGCCAGGGAGATCTTCCCAGCCAATGGCTGGGGAAAAACAAACACTGTGATTAGCCCAGTGTTTTCCCATTCCAGACTCTCTAAATAAAGGAAGGCACTGAATTTCTGGAGCTTTGCATGTGTAACATTTCCCAGTGTCTGTGAGAACCGTGCACAGATAACTCCTGTGGGTTAGTTTGAGGGCTGGTGGGACATGGGAAACAAAAGAGGGTGAGAAGGGGAGGTGGAGCTCTCAGGCTGGCTTTATTAGCAGAAATGTGGTTTAAATTCCAGCTGTGCAGCCTGGCCTTAGCCCATCAGGATTCCCACTCTGCTGTGTGAGTCGGGGTTTGTCCTCAGCTCTCTGTTTGTACTTGTGCAATACTTGTTTTAGTTGGAGGCCAGGCTCCTGAAAAAAACTTGATCTCCTGCCACTAAAACTTCCAAAATAAATATTTATCTTGCGTTGCATCTTTTGAAATGCTGTATTATGTTTTCGAGCTCTTGGTCACTACCTGTGTGGATGTTGTAATTCAGTATTAACTTTTTCCTGTTAGCTCCAAACAGAGGATGTTGTCAGGCGTTGTCAGGACAGTATTTAATTTCAAAGAGTAAGTAAATCTTTTCATGCCTGTGCAGAACATTGAGCCATTGTTAAACGGAGCTTGTGGCCACCTCATTTTTATTAGGATGATAATTATTTGTTTTGTTAATTATGGGGTTGTATCCAGGTGGTTTTGTTCCTCTTCCATTGCAGATGTAGTTGTGAGCGCAGTGTTTGTGTGCAGGGCACTGGGTTCTGCTCTCTTAGCTGACCAGGGGGTTTCTGAGGGACAGTCCAGGTCCTGCTGGCTCTGGCTGTGCACTGTCCTCAGGGCTTTTCACCCAGGCAGTCATTTATAACTTCCTGTTCCTTTTTGTTTTTTCATTCTGATACTGATTTTCATGCAGAAAAGTTACTTGTTCCTTTCTTACAGAAAACTTGTTTGTTTGGAGTGTGGGAGCAGAGACTTGAACTAGCGTGGCTTTCTTTTCCTTCCCAGCTTGCAAACCTTCCTCAACTCCTGTTTTCTCCCCACCCTTCACAGCCATTTCTGCCTTTTCATCAGTCGAGCTCTGCAGAGGAGGAGTGATGAAGTAAACACTGTTGTGGTCTTCCTCCATCCTGCGGGCTCCAAACCCTGTTCAAAGGGTTGGTTTGTTTGTTTAACTGATTGATAGTTCATGGCTGTTTATTTGGAAAGACAGTTACTCACAAAAGATTGGCAGAGGTGGTTTTTTTTGCTGCAAGGCTGTAATTTTGGACAAATTATTATTATGTGCTGTTTGCAGGGGACAGAGAGGCAATAAAGAGTACGTGTGGAAGAGAGGGAGGTTTATGTGCCCACGTGTCTTGGTTTGTTTTGGAGCTGTTGTTGTCTTAAATGAGTTGAAGGTGGTAATTTCCCTGATACTGGAAGGTAATCCGAGGAAGCTGTTTGCTTCTTCACTCGTGTGTGTGAAGTTGATGTGTTGAAGTTAATTTTTTTTCAGGAGAGAATGTTTTGATATATGTCTGTGGCTGACCAAAATTCAGCCTGGAAGCCTGTAAATAACCCAGTGCAGTGATTTCATTTTCCTCTAATCCTCTGTTTTGACATCTGAAAATAAAATGCTTCTAATTTCTGTTTAATAGGAAGTTTTTTTAAGAGAAAAGGGCACTTTGAATTCTCCTGCAACTATTAACATGATTTTTTCTGCCTTTCATCATCTGGCCTGCTTGAATAGCTGTTCTGTTAATGGCAAGGTTGAAATTGTATTGTTTGTGTCATTGCACAGATTGGATATTTCAGAAGGAATCATTGTATGGGTTGCAATGTCAGTATTTTTAAATAATCCTTCACATGGTTATGAATAGGATAAAGTCAGTCTATATAATGATAAAACTTGATTACACTTTCTGAAAATGGGATTAAACTTTGTCTAAATATACAAAAATCCTGAAATTCCTGTTTTGAAGTGTTTTTTTGCTTGGCAGTTGTATCGTGGCCATCCAGTCTTAGCTACCAGGCCAGAAGGCTTGTTCCAAACTCCTTTGGGGTTTTGTTTTTAGTGCTGGAGAACGTGGATTTTATGTGAGCACACAACTGCGTTGTTGTGTGAGCTTTGTTGGAACCTCAGCAAGTTATTTTTCCTGGTTGTACAGAGGATCCAGCTCTACTAGTTGTGTCTTGCAGCAGACCAAGGAGTGTAAATATGAACTGCTCATGGCTCAGGCTGTGCAGGGAGGCAGCACAGACAACAAAAAATGTTTTCCTTGGAAGAGGTGGGCAAATGCTGTTCTGAGAATAGGCTTTTAGTCCAAAGCCTAACAGCAATATTTAGTTATGATGTTAGCAGAGCACTGAATACAATGTCCTTTTACAAATTAAGGGGGTGTTATCTTCTGTTGGAAGAAAAAGACAGGAAACTCTTTAGGAATGCAGGTCTCTCCTTGTGCCCTGCTGTTCCCTTGGCTGGCACTGCAGGTGAGTCAGGGAGCTGTGCCCTGCTGGGGTGTGCCCCAGCAGCTGTGCCAGCCTGCTCCTGGTGGCCTTTGGAGCCAGAGAACCTGAGAGAAGAGCTGTGACAATCCATCTGCAGCCCTTGCAAACCCCAGAGCTCCTAAGCTCTGCTCCACGGGAAATGAGCCCAAAATGCCCTGACTTCCTCAACCTCTGCATCAGTGCATTGATAAGATGCCAGCTCTGCCTTTTTTGGAGGTGGCACGCGGTGGCAGTGCCCAGGGGAAAGGGACTGTAGCCAAGTGATACCCTGAAGGTTGGTCTTTGAGAAGTTACAGCAATAGGTGGGAACAAGACTTGGGTTATTTTAATATCCGAAACAGTTTTCTGAGAAAATCCTTCCAGGGCTGCTGGCACATCCTTGGTGATAATAAATGAAGAGTGAGAGGTTTGAGAAGGATCAGGCTCCTTTTCTCTTCATTCCTGCCAGTGAGATGCCCCTGAAGCTCTTGTTGCTGTCAGTTGCCTGTTTCTGAGCTGGGCCAGCAGACGTCAGTACTGGCCAGCCTGTGCTGGGCGGGTGTGAAGCAGCAGCACTGCCAACCCTCATAGCTGGGCTGCAAAAGCCCTGAGGGTGGTGTGTTTACTCCTGCTAAATCTTCCTTTTCAGCGATGTTAGTGTTTTTATTAGCAGGACATTAATTATTTCCTGTCAGAGGGATGTTACGGGAACATGCTGATTTCTTATACAGGAGCTTCTAAAGCAAGCACAGCCCTGATTTGTCTAAAAGCTTGGTGGAACATTGAGCATAGATTCCCTGAATGGTTTGGGGTGGGAGGCACCTTAAAGCTCATCCAGTCCCGCCCCTGCCATGGGCAGGGACACCTTCCACTGTCCCAGGCTGCTCCCAGCCCTGTCTAACCTGGCCTTGGACACTGCCAGGGATCCAGGGGCAGCCACAGCTGCTCTGGGAAATCTGTGCCAGGGCCTCTGCACCTTCCCAGGGAAGTTGCACTGTCTCATCATAGAGCAGCTTCCACTGCTCTCCCCTTCCCCTTTTAAAGGAGGGAGAAAACGTTTGTGCCCTCAGGTCTCCCAGTTCGTTCTCCAGTCTCTGGGGTGAGGTTGAAATTTCTGGTGCAGTGTCACCGTGGTTCTTGGGACGTCACAGGCCCTTTGTGCTGCTGCCTGTGCCTCTGCAGCAGTGCTGGTGTTTACCCAGGGTTTGCCTTCAAGCAGCACTTGACCTGACCCTGAGTGCTTAAGGGTGAAAGCAGCCCCTGAAAGCATGTCAGAATTTGGATGTTAATATTTTTTATTCCAATTTTTCTCTGTTACTACAGTCAGATACCAGTATGAAACAAAACTCTCTTTTTTCTGCTTCTTTCTCGAGTACTTGGTATATAATTTCACTGTGTTTTCTTCTAGTGTCTGTGCTCATTTTTCTGTCTGCTCTGCAAACAATCCACACCACAGGGGAGATGGGAATGAAAGCTTCAAAGTTGGTGTTTGAAGAAAATCTGATTCCTGCCACTAAGACCTTGCAAAGAGTCTGCTTAAAATTAATTCTCTCCGTAAATAAGTGATTTCATGGTCTCGGATTTCTAACTGGTGCTAAGTGCTGCCCTGGTGTGTGGAGGCAACTTCCCTCCACATTTTTGCAAAGCAATTCTTTATATATCTTGTCAGAGTGGGGTTGGAGGCTGAAGCTCTCAGTTTTGTATTCGTGTGTGTGGAATGGCAAAGGAAAATAATAGTTTTCACTTTGGGATTAAGTAATTGAAAACCTTCCAGCTGCTATAGTAACAGCAACACATCTGCCAGATGTCAGTGAGCATATTTTAATCCTTCTATTTTAAGTTTCAAGCTATTGAAGCAAAGTACATCTAGGTGTGGCTGTGTTAGTAGCTGCCTCAGCCTGTAGCTACTTGGGTAGCCTCGGAAAGAACCGTGTAGTATCACTGTTGGAGCAACTGTTGATTGAATTTATAGAAAAAGCTTTTCCCAGATGTTCTTATGGGGCAGGAGCCCATCGTGAAGATTTGTGTTTCTCTCCGAGACACTTTTATGATGTCCTGTTGAGTGTACAGCGCGTGTTCTCCTGCGTGTTAGATTGATTGGAGGTACTGGGACGTTTTTCTTGGAAGGCATGAGAGCCAAAAAAGTAGAAAGGAAAAGTTTTGGCGCCTGGGCTTGCTGCTCAATGCCAGTTCTGTGTGGCTGTGCCACTCTGTGTGGCTGGGATGTGCAGTGGGGATCAGGGTGAGGTGTCCACACAAGTGTCCTGTCCCCTGTTGACACTGCGAATGAGTTTAGGCTGAAGTGATGAATGTGGGGTGGAAGAGGCTGTTTTTCTAGTTAAACATTTTAAACTGTCAGAGAAGGTGAAAAATGGGTTGTACTCTTTCCTGTGGCCTTTTCCTCCGAAGAGTCAGTCATGCAAGAAAGGGAGGGAAAATGTGCCTGGCGTGGATCGAGCCCTTTGCTTTTCCATGTTCGTTTGTTTTTCTTGTAAGATAAACCTTTCATGTTTTATTGTTATGAAGTTAAAGCCTGGCCTAGAGGTGCTGATCTTTAGGAGGAACAGCTGGAGGGTCCCCTGGTCAGGTGGGCGGCTCTTTGAAGCGACATGTTGCCTCTTTAAGAGGAAATGGAGCATGTGAGAACTTCAACCTGTAAAACTCATCATCAGCCCTGCCATTGTTTATCTCTGCTGTAACTTTATATAGAATTAAAGTGAAATGCATTGCTTTGCTCCCGAGGCAAGATGGTTTTGCTCCCCCTTGGTCTTGGAGACACAGGAAATGACCACATAACCACAAATACTTTCTAGTGGAATGAAGATGAGTGACAAGCTTCCCGCAGAAAGAGATCCTTAACCAGACGGGCTAAGGAATTAAATGTAGCTGAAGGTTCTGGCTGTAAGTTCAAATCAACTTTTAACTGTTCAAAGCAAGTAGAAAAGAGCAAATGCTGTACATGCAGGGGCTGATGTGAGGGGCAGAGCTGATGTTTCTAGTGGACAGGGCCTTGTGGTCACAATGGTTTTGAGCACGGGCTGTAGTCTGTGCCTCAGTCAGGAGAGGAGTGACCCAAGCTGCCTGTGAGATGAGGAGAGCTAAGGTACTTTGTCTTTGTTTCTCAAATTGCCTTCTTGCACAGAAGGCCAGAACCCATTAGCTGTCAGATCTCCTCCTTCACTTCTCCTGTAGCATTTTCATTACTTAAAGCAAGGTCTTAGCTATCTTCCCATAATTTTTTTGTACTCATTGTCGCTGTAGACTCCTTATGGCTGGAATAAAGTGCAAGGATAGCCTTTAAAATTGCACAAAAATGCATTTGCATGAACAGCAATCCATTCAAATGAGCTGCTTCAGAAAAAACTTTCTTAAGAGAGTGTAGTTTTTCCTCAGTCAGTCATGCTGGACCACATCTGTTTAACAGTGGTGTTGTTGTGGGGGAAGGCTTAGTTTTTGTTTTAGGCTTAGGCTGAACTGCAGTTGACATAAATAATAAATTTTTCACCTTTTAAGTGCAGCCCTTACAGAGGGGCTGTAATGTGAGAGAAGATCTGAAGGAGGTGAAGAGAGTACGAGATAATGATAATTTCTGGAAGTAAATGGAAAGAAACTGTATTAATTGTAGCTGCTTCCTTAGTGCAGGGTTGTGTTAAGGCAAGACAGGAAGCAGTTCACCACCAGGCTGGTGAGAAGAATGTGAGTTTGACTGGTAACACGGAAAATGTGGTGACATTAGAAACTGCCCAGGCTATGCATCAAAATGATGCAGAATTTGTCATCCTATAAATATGTCTCATTGATTAGCTAAGCTGTTTGGATTGGCAGAGGGGATCTTCCCAGGGATGGGAAGTATAGGACTGGGATCGCTCCCTCATGGCAGGGCTGCTGAACTGGGTGCCTCAGACAGTCCTGGTGCTGTCTGAACACAAAGAATCCCCCCACCAGGTCCTGGTCAGCCCTGAAATGCAACAGCCCAAACCAAACCCGCTCAACCGCGGCTTGTAGGAACGGGCTGGCAGAGGAGCCAGGCCAGGGTGCCAACCAGGATGGATTCTGGAAGATAGTAATTATCTTTAATGGCATAAACGCTGTGGGAGAGCCAGCAGCAGCTGCTCTATAGCAAAGGTACAGCAGAAGGCTGCGTTGGGAGGGGGCTGGGGGGATTAGAGGGGTGAGCTCTGGCTCTGAGGAAGCCCTGATGTCTCTTCCAGGCTGTGGGTGAGAACTGCTCAGTGCCACAGGTGTGAACGAGCTGCTCCAAGGAGCGTCTCTCACTGTCTGAAAGGCACAGAGACGCTCTGAGCAGACATCTGAGGATCCGAGACTTTCCCTTGGCTGTGCAAATGATTAGAGTGAGACCCTGACCTTCCTCACAGCGCTCGGGCTCTGAAATGTCTGGGGGAGTTATGTCAGGATGGCTTGGCGGGCGGTCAGAGCTCTTCCTGCATGTCTTGTAAGCCAATTCCAAAGCTGTAATGACCTGGTAAAGTAGTTACCTCTGGCACAACTGAAAATCTGTAGTGAAATGAAAAAGGTTTTCAAACCAACTCCCGTTTCCAGCTCTCAGTAAATACAGAGAGTAAAGTCCTAACAGAGAGTGAACTTGAGGGGCATTGCTCAGATCATGTTTGCTCATCTCTGTCCTAATATTCAGGGGTTTATAATGAACAGAAAACGTGGGATGCTTAATTAAGGTACGAGGTGGTGCATTCTAATGTACTGAGGATGTCAAGTATTTTTTGAATAATATGTTCTTCAGTAGAAACTGTCAATGTACTTTTTACAAGGAAAAATTTGAAGAGCACAAGGAAACTTGAAAAAAAGAAACATCATCTTATATGCCACGAGGGTACAGGATTCCTTGGCATTGTCCTGGACTCACCCCACTTACTAGTGCATTCAACAGGATCATGTGCTTTTAGGAATATTTAAAAAAAGTATTTTAATTAAGAAACTCATAATATTTAATTTCTTGTATTGAAAGGAGAGAGTCAAAACCCATAACAGGATGTGTTTGCTGCAAAATAAACCCAAAGCTGTTGATTTGGGTTTTTTTAATGAATATATGCGTGACTGATTTTTTTTTTCTTTTTTCAAACTTTTGTACTTCTGTGCCTTATCTAAAATTCTTCTCTTCAGTGGGCATAATTAAAGGTAGAATTTGCCCACTCAGCTGCAAGTTTTCACTGTGGTATTTTTTGGGTCCTGAGAGGAGTTTTGCAGACTTGCCTGACATCTTGCACAAAATCATGAGCTCACGTTCCAAGGAAAGCAGAAAATCATTTTAAAATATGCCGAGTTTTTTAGCGACTGCTGAGTAATTTCATTTCAACTGCTGCATTTATTTCTATGTATAGGATAAGGAGTGAAAAATCATTCGCTCCTAATGTGTTTAAATGTGCTCCATAATGAATGTTGTGGATGTGAAAGATAAGCAGCCCGGAGCTTTCTTTGTGAGGTATAGGGTAACACAAAGCTTCAAAGTTCTGCTGCCCTCAGGACACACATTGAAGCAGTTAAAGTAGTGAGATAAACGAAATACAATGAGATATTCATCTGCAGAATCTGAAACTCAAGGACACAATAAGTTTTCGTTTAAGTGTTTCTCATTTGCTGACAATGAGCCAAATAAATTTTAATTCCACATTGTAGATGGTGACAGAAATTCAGGAACTTATCCCAGGATGAGAGTCTGGTTTGTTTCCCCGATATTTCTGATAATGTACTTATTACATATATTGGGATTCTAATCTGAATTAGCTGCTTACAGTTAAGAAAACAAGAATTGTTTTTCTCAGGTTTTTTCTGTAAGAGCTCTCTGGTTTGGTGTGCTGAAGTAACATGTAGTTGGATTGTCATAGTGTGATATTCCTGAGTTGGAATAAAGAATTGCTGTAAAGAACTAAATCATTTTCCATTACTTTGCTTTATCTTTGTCCTCACCTGCTGTGTTTCTTCTTACAGGTGCTGGATTTGGATTAGGAATTGTTTTCTCAGTCATCTTCTTCAAAAGTAAGTACACTGCATTAATCTTGACTTCCCACTTTCCATCTGTTGTAGGTACAGTTAGAAGTCTTCGAGGCACGTAAAAGTTAATCAGCTCGTTAGACCAATTCTTCCATTGTTTGTCCTGTTTTTTCCATTGAAATGGAGTTCCCAAAACTTTCAGCTGTTGTGTAACAAGGTTGTTATCCATGGCACCTCCCTGAGCTCCTCCTGTGCTCAGCTCAAACCCTGCAATGGCAGGAGACCCTGAGCCAAATCACTGGAGCCGTGTGTCTAGACATCAGTTTATGCCAGCCTTGCCAGGGCTCTGAAACTGATCTTAGTTCTTCAACTGTGCTTTAAAACAGAATAATTTTCAGTAATATCTCAAATGCAGAGATTGCTCTCTGTTAAATTCTAAACACGTGTTCCTGTTAGCCTTCTTCTGTAGTGGGCTGGTTTGGAGGATTTTAGAACTTGAAAAAGCCTAGAATGCATCTTCTAGTAATTTATTCTTTCTTGATGCTTTTAGAACAATATATAACAAACAGTTTTCCTTGACTTTTCCTCTCTGCTTGCCTCTTCCACAGGAAAGACATGGCCTATTGCGTTTGGGTCAGGGATGGGGTTAGGAATGGCTTATTCCAATTGTCAACACGACTTCCAATCTCCATATCTTCTCCATGGTAAATTTGTAAAAGTAAGTACCAGTGAGTCTCGTGGTTTGACACTAGTCCAAAGCCAGGCACCCAGGAAAGCCAGAGGAGAGAAAAAAAATTAATGAAGGGTTCATGAGTTGAGATAAGGACTGGGAGAAAACACTTCAAGGGCAAAACAAGTTCAACTTCAAGTTGCAAAGTGAATTGATTACTAAGAAAACCATAGGAGGATAATGAGAAGTAAAATAAGCCCTTGAAACACCTTTTCCCCCCACCTAACCTCGGGTGATGAACTGACAGAGATCCCCACCACCCTGTCCCCCTGCACTCCCTTCTTCCCACTGACAGCACCGGGGACAGGATGGTGGGGATCTGGGTCAGTTCATCACCTGAAGCTTTCTTCCCCTGCTCCAGGAGAGGAGTCCTTCCCCTGTGACACCGTGGGGTCCCTCCCACAGGACACAGTTCTCTGTGGACTTCACGGAGGGTGGCTCCAATCTCAGGAGCAGCAGCCCTCCCAAAACTGCTGCAACATGAATTAATTCCTCCCATGGGTAAACAGTCCTCCCAAAACTGCTGCAGGGTGGGTCGCTCTTCCACAGGCTGCAGTCCTGCAAGGGCAGGCTGCTCCAGCCTGGAAACAGGGGCCCTTTCTCTGCTGGATCACAGCCTGCTCCAGGCATCCACCTGCTTGGGCATGGGCACCTTCCCCATGGGCTGAGGGTGATCTTTGCATCCCCATGGATCCCCAGGGGCTGTGGGTGATCTCTCCATCCCCTGTGGATCCCCATGGGCTGAGGGTGGATCTCTGCATCCCCATGGATCCCCATGGGCTGTGGGTGGATCTCTGCATCCCCTGTGGATCCCCGTGGGCTGTGAGTGGATCTCTCCATCTCCGTGGATCCCCATGGGCTGTGAGTGGATCTCTCCATCTCCGTGGATCCCCATGGGCTGTGGGTGTATCTCTGCATCCCCCATGGATCCCCATGGGCTGAGGGTGGATCTCTGCATCCCCTGTGGATCCCTGTGGGCTGTGGGTGATCTCTCCATCCCCCATGGATCCCCGTGGGCTGTGGGTGTATCTCTGCATCCCCCATGGATCCCCATGGGCTGTGGGTGTATCTCTGCATCCCTCATGGATCCCCATGGGCTGAGGGTAGATCTCTCCATCCCCTGTGGATCCCCAGGGGCTGCAGGGGCACAGCTGCTTCACCCTGATCTCCCCATGGCCTGCAGAGGAATCTCAGCTCTGGCACCTGGAGCACCTCCACCCCTCCTGCACTGCCCTTGGTGTCTCCATGTTGTTTCCCTCACATGTTCTCACCTCCTCCTCTTCTCTGGCCAGAAGAAAAGCTGTGCACCTTGCTTTGATTTTCTTCTTAAGTATGTAACCACAGAGGCATTCCCACCATCTCTAATTGGCCCAGCCTTGGCCAGCAGCATGTCCATCCTCAGAGCCATCAGGGGTTGGCTCTGCTGCACGTGGTGGAAACTTCCAGCAGCTTCTCACAGCATCCACCTCTGTTTGCCCCCCAGCTACCAAAAACCAGCACACAATGCTACCTGCCATTGATTGGTGACTGGTTATAAGTCAGATTATCCATTTACATGGATATTCCTCTGCTTTTCCCAAAGGAATGCTAGTGGGAAGAAACTTGTGTTGCCAGAGCTGGAGCGTTCCCTCGCTCTTTAATATCTGGCATGTTTAACAGTAAATTTACTACACTGAATACATGGAATTAGTTTAACAGATCCTGCAGGTAGCTTTTCCCACAGCCTGAAAACACAATAAAAATACGTGTCAGGAAAGCAGAAAAACTAAACGAGTATTCAGGTTCTTCAGACTTTAAAAGAGATGAGCTGGGAAGAAACTGAAAGTCACATCAGGCACGTCAGGTGGATCTGCCTGTGGAAGTGGATCTTTGATCTTCTGTCAGGTTTTGGGTTGTTTTTTTTCAATGTGAAAACACTGATCACTTGTAAGTTTTGTGGCTTGTTTGTCTGCATAGTAATGTAGTTAGACTGGGAAAAAATGTACCCTGTAAGCAGTTTTGAAGAGGATAATTTCAATGAGCTCAGTATTAACACCGAAGTAAAATATTTAAATTTTTACCGTGCTGAATTAAAATTTTTAAGAATGGATTAAATAGCAGGAACCATTTGTGCAGTCACAAACTGCACCAGTAACAACGTGGATCTCCTTGTCACAGGAGGTTTGAGAGTCCTTCCTGCACCTGCAGTGGAATTTAGGAGTGCAGCAAAGCATCATAGACATGAGCAACCCCAAAGTAAGCAGGAGACAAATTACCCATTTCACTCTGCCCGAGTACATAAAGGGGAGCAATGTAGAGAAACTGACTTGGATGCAGCTGATCAGCATTGCCAGCTACTGCCCAGAATCAAAATTAAAATTCTGTGTGGCTCTTCTGGCTGGATTTATTAACATTGAAATGTGTTAGTACTCCATACCATCCTGAGGTTGTTCCTGCAGTTTATGTCTCCAAAAAAAAATAATAAAAAGCTGAAATGCCATGTCAGTGGCTTCATGTGAGTGATAAATGCCCTGCTCACAAGTTCTGAGAGAGCATTATTCATTCAGGGATGCTTGTTCCTAGGGATGCTGGGCAGCAGCAAACAGTGTCTGGTCACCATAGGAAGGGATTTTATTTGGATTAAGGACTAATCTGGAGCAGGGTGGTCCTTGGGAGCATGAGGTAACTGGAAGGACACTTCAGATGCCTGAATGGCACCAGACAAATAGTTTCCAGTGCAGTGTCTCCATGGCTTTTTCTCTGGCACAAAGAGGCTGAGAGAGGGAAAATGTGGATGAAGCCATCTAATGGTTAATGTCATTAATTCCCTCCAAAATGTCATGTCATGGATAATGGCTCCAGGGTTATTACAACAAAATTATTTCATTTCTCTTGGTTAGGAACATGGAAAATATTGTTGCATTATCACTCATCTGTTTTTTTCCTAGAAAAAGTTGTTGTAACTAAACTTTGTAGGATTTCCTTTACAAAACTGAGTTCTGTTCAAATGCTAAATTGTCAAAATGATAGAACCTTCAGGAAAATCAGCTTTATTAGAGGGAAATGTAACATGGGTTAACTTGGTCAAAATTATTTCTAGTTTTCTGAGCCTGTCAAGTTCACAGGATCACAGGAGAACTCGAGTTGGAAAGGACTTCAAGGAGGTCGTGGGGGTCAGCTGTGGGGTCAGGCCAGGTTACTCAGGCCTTTACCCAGTTGGGATTGTTGATTCTTCAGGATAAAGTTCTTAATTCTGAGTCCTGAGTCAAAATGAGGGAGGACAGAGGGCCTTCAAGATACTGAATAACCAGGAGATGTCAGAGTGTTGTGGCTGTCACTTGGGTCATCACACTGCCCATCCTTCAGGTTAGAAATTCCATCATGAAACCCCAACACCAGTGCAGGAGCCATTCATCTAGACCAAAAGAATACTTAAAGTGCAGAAGAGTTCTAATTTGTGGTCAGAATATTCTGAGGGCTTTTTAAGTTATCTGATCAAGTGGTTTTCAATGTGACTTCAGCAGAATTTAAAGTCAACATGTCACAATTATTTCAAGGCTTAAAATGCTATGGCTGGGAATTACACAGCCTGGATTTCCTTGCAAAATGGAAAATATCCCGTTTTTCAGGTCATTTAGCCTGTATTATCACCCAAACCTCACAATCCTGTACTTCCATAGGAACGTGGATTTATGTTGATGTACAAGAAGGCAACTGCAGCCTTTCCTCTTGTTCCTTGTGGCTTTGATTTGAGTCTGATTTCTCTTCAGCCCACAAATAGTTAACTTGATCAATAACGTGGGGTTTTTTAAAGTACCCAAATTATCAGAATGGAGGGTTATGCATGCAAACATGGCACGCATGTTTTCTGAAATGAGAGTAGCTGCTTAATTCCTCCATACAAAACCTCTCGCTTTAGCAAAGGATGAAAACGTTGCCCGTACCCTCTGGAAATGTTACAGAGCTCCGTGACTTGCTTTACATCCTGCAGCACCTTCCATGTAAGGAACCCAAATGGCTTTTTAATAATGTAAGCCTTCTTGCTTTACAGGAACAGTGACTAATGGCTAAGACTATCCCAGTGGGAAGGAAGGAGAAATCAATGATTATTCCTCAGGAATACTGAAGTGCCCCTGGAATAAGCCAAGATTCTTCAGTAACGATCACCAGTAACTCTTTATACTCCAACAAACTGTTTCTGTCTATGAAACAAAGTTCTGTTGCTTGTTTTGTATCGTGTCTGAAAAGTGCAAGGAAGAGCTCTTCTGGGAAATAAATAAAAGAAAAACGTCTTTCTCTGGTGTGTTGACTTTGTATGTGAGTGAGAGAGGGAGAATGGAAGGAGAGAACTTCATTTGGAGTAGCCAGCAGCTGGGACCACCTGGGCCACTGGGAGAGCTCCTCAGCAAAGCCAGCCATCGTCTGCTCCTCCCCACTCCTGAGAGCAACCCCCATCCAGCATCCAGTTCAAAGAAGCATTCCCACCTCATAAATCACCCACTAGCCCCCTGCTGCTTGTGCTGGTGTTTGGAGAGGAATATAAATACTCCTATGTCCTGTTTGTACAGTTGCCCTTTAAAATGGGAATTTTGTCCTCTCAGAAGAGGCAGAATCCAAACGGGTAAATCCAAACTGTGTGACGGATGCAGCAAGGCCCTGCTGCCTCTTGTAGCTTTGGGTCATGGAATGACCCCTCTTTGAAACTTCCCAGGATCGTGGGTGAGTTAAACACATCCTCGTGCCATCTGGCTCTCAGCTTACCCTTCAGGCTGATTGTTTCTGCACCCCTCTTCTGTGGGAGAACAGAGAGCTTTCCCTGTCTGGGGATGGGTCACAACTACTTAAAGCTCTTCATTGCCTTGGCAAGACACTGCTCTAAGCCCTCCCTTCTTTACATCCACCCCAGTCCTTGTGCTGCCTTGTTGGCACGTTGTCTGCAGCTCTTCCCCTGGCTCAGGAGCTTGTCTTCACTGCTTCTTTACTCAGCACAATTTTCTAGCTGTGGAGATCACTCTGGAGGATCTCTTTTCTTTGTCTCACGCTTGTGTGTTGTCCACGTAGCACAAGGAGTGAGCGCATGTCTCAGGAGGGAAGGGGAATGGCGTAGGTTGATGCAGAATTTCCCTTTACTGAAAGCCTGTTGTGCTGCATGGTGAGTGCTGGTAGATGGAAAAGTGACAGAACAACTCCTCCTCTTTTGCACAGCAAAGAGGAGAAAGGAAAACGAGTTGTGCGATTGTTGTTTTTTAAACCACGTCAGGAAAGGAAGGGGATGGACTGAGGGGTAGGCTGGAGTTCAGAGGGCTTGAGAAACTCCTTCCAGGCCTGAGGTGTGGGTGCTGCTGCAGCCCTGCATCCCCACCTCTCCTGGGCACTGCTCTGTGGGTCCTGCACTCTGGAGGAACATGTTGAGCTGTGCCCAGAGTCAACAGATGCCGAGGAGCTCGCCTGGAGCAAAGGGCTTGTGAAATAAAATAGCTCCAGTGCCAGAGCAGCTTTAAGACTGTCAGAGCATGATACCATCCAGGACTGTTGCTCCAGCATGTCCTTGTTTTTCCACCTCCTCCCTTGCCGGACTGCATTCATCAGTCAGGTCAAAACAGCTTATTGAAAACAGGATATCTTTCTTCCCAATTTTGAATCATTTTATCTGGCCCCAATTTTTAATTTGAACTATGTACTTTGGAGCCCTAGCTCCTCTGTGGTTTGGAAAGGGGTTTTATTGAGTTCTCCGTGTGTGTGCTGCAGTCTGGGGAGCCAGTGGGATCTGCTGGAGAAAGGAGCACCAGCCTGGGCGAGACCCAGGAGAACCAAAGGCGGTGGCAACACCGCACACGGTGACTGTCAGCATGCAGGGAAAGCTCCAGCTCCTGCTCTGTCATTTGGGCCACTGATGAGTTCAATTTTTATTTAGTGTCCCTGGAAACGAGTCATCCTGCCCTTACATGCTCTGTTTCAGCTCAAATATGACTTTCTAGAGTTAATTCTTACCTCGGGCTGCTGTGGCCTATGATCAAGTGGTTCTTCTGGCCCTGGAACTCAGATATCCATTGTAGATACCAATTCTTAGTGTGTCCTTTACTGCTGGAGGGGGAACAATCAGAACAAAGGTGTTCAAGTCAGTATGGGTGAGTGTGGAAAAAAATGCACAATTCTAAAAGTGGAATTTAAATTTGTCATTGCTCTTTAAATGGGGTAAAAGCTTAACTTTCTGTTTTTCTTCACAAGCTGCCTTGCTTCTTGTTGTCTGTGTTGATGTATATGTGTATGCACATATAACTACCACGTGAAGGTTCTGTATTTGTTTTGCTTTATTTCATTAAAGATGTATTATCCCAAACCTATTTGTGGACCTGTCCGTGTAAGCTGTGCAAAATATCTTCTTGTGAGGACAGGTCTCCTTTTTCCCTCTGTGGGAAGGAGCCTGCACCCTTCCCAACGGAGGCTGGAATAGGAATAGTTTTCCTGCCACTTGATTTCTAATTGCATAAATGGAAGGGGGAAAAGTGGAAATTCTAAGTACCAAAAGGCATGTTAAATTTAGTATAATACACTCATCTGGAAACCATCACATTTTTCCTTCTTTCTTAAGCCTGCTGAAATCATTGCTTCGTCTGTGGCGTGATTTGGATCGGGACCAAAGAGTGCAAACAAGATAGGGCTGAAAAAGGCAGGTGTCCGTACCCAAACTTAATGAGACCTTTTAGGAGAGAACTTGTATCCCAGGTGTAATAGGAGGATACAGTGAGTAAGGAAACCATATCACTACCCAGGAGAAGAAGGGGAAAAAAAAAAAAGAAGCTGTTTGCTGACTAGAACTGGTTTTGAACGTTTAACAACTCCCCAAGTGCTCGACTGACCACAAATCTGCCTCTTTAACAGCTTGATTAGATGTCTGCTGAGGCTTTGAGATGAATAAACAAGTCACGGAAAAGCAGAGACAGTGGGGAAAAAAAATATCAAGCTGCTTTTGTATTGTTTATCCGAGTTGTTCGTGTTTGATCAAGATACCGTCATTGCTTTGTGTTCCAGTCCTGCCTGGAGCCGTGGCCAAGAGCAGGACCTGGCTGTATGTGGTGCTGTACACACAAATAAAAACCAGCCTCTGCCCTGGAGAATTTACAAACTAAACAGATGGGCTGCAGGGAGGCAGGAGGGTTTGTAATTGCCGTTTTAAAGAGGGGAGAAGCTGGAGGTAAGGTCAGGGAGAAGTCGTGCAGGGAATGTGGTGTGCAGCCAGGACTCTGGTTGGAGTCCAGCAGCCCATCCTTCCCGACTGGTTTTTCACGTGGTGGTGGAGTCTCAGGGGAAGGCTGCCCTTAACAGTCTGGGAGACTCCAAAAGTGTTTGTGCTGCCCTTTGCTATTTTCAAATGCTCCAAATTCTTACTGGCGAATCCCTAAGAGGTTCAGGAATGACATTTTGCTGTCCAGAGGCTGAGAGCTTATGGAATCACTAGTAGGTGCAAACCACTGTCATCCTCAGTATTGACTTTGGTGATAATCTGAATCTGATAAGGAGAGAAAATACTGAAATGTTTTCCCAGTTCTTTGTGCCTCATGGACAAGGACACTGCTGTGTTAGGCAGAACATAAACATAATACCAGGAGAAAGTCAATGCCTTACTAAATCTACCTTAAATATTAATTTAGGTAACAGATCGAGAAAGAGGGAGGATCGAGGAGACAGCAGCATTTCAGTACCATGGAATCATGGAATGGTTTGGGCTGGGAGATACCTTAAAGCTCATCCAGTGCCACCCCTGCCATGGGCAGCGACACCTTCCACTGCCCCAGGCTGCTCCAAGCCCCATCCAGCCTGGCCTTGGACACTTCCAGGGATCCAGGGGCAGCCACAGCTTCTCTGGGCACCCTGTGCCAGGGCCTCCCCACCCTCACAGGGAAGAATTTCTTCCCAGTATCCAATTTAAACCTACTCTCTTCCAGTTTGAAGCCATTCCCCTTCTCCTGTCACTCCAGGCCCGTGTCCAAAGTCCCTCTCCAGGAGTGGAAACACAGCAGTGATGGTGTAACTCAACTCTTCCAGAGAGTTCACATGGATGATTCTCCAAAGGAGGAGGAATTGCTTTCCCAGCTGTTTTTCTTGGGTTCCCTCTGAGTTTGGGAGCAATGCAAAAGAAATCACAAAGGTGCTGGTTTGGAAATGCAAACAGTGGGTGCACAAGCAGACTAAAGGTGACAGATTGTTGTGGTAGTGATGTACCACGAGGTACAGGGGATGCTGCAGCTGGAAGGGAAAGGCTGGGGGAGCTGGGGAACCCCTGATCTGTGAGTGACCTGCTGGGAAAACCCCATTTTTCAGCAGGTTCTGAGCCACCGAGGCACTGCTGACCCTTCTTTTGCTCTGAGCCAGCAGGGTTTGGTACTTACCCCACACCACACACACCCCACAGCAAGAAACAAACTTTCTCCTCGTCTCCCACCCCACTCCTGGTACAAATTTTGGCATGCCAGCTCTGTAGGCAGCTGGATGCAATGTGCACTGTGTCTGTAGTGCTCCCAGAGTCCAGCCTATAGCCCACCCACAGAGAAATGCTTAACTGAGATTGAAACTAAATGGGAACACAGTTTATGGAAATTCAGCTGTGGATGGCCGTTCTCTCTCGTGCCTTCTGGCTGTCAGCACTTTGCTGTACAGCATTGTAGGCTGCTGGAGCTGCATTTTCCTCGTGGTGCTGGATACCCACCTCCTGGAGCTTATAAAGATGCTTTAGAAAGTTGCTGGTGACTAATAAATCACTCTTCATCTCTAGTCTTTATTGGTGGTGCTTGTAAAGCCTCCAGCTCTGCTTTAGGAGTGGATGCCCCTTCCTGGAAAAGGTCATGCCCTGATCAGTTCAAATTCAGTTCATAAATCATGCAAAGGAGCGTGTTTCTTTTTAGAGGTTTTAGAGGATATCCTTCCTCCCTCTCAGTGCTGCACTTGAAGTTGTTAGCAGCGATAAACAGCCAAACCCAAACCCATTACTGCTCCCCTGAGCCACGCATTCCCTGGGGATTTGGACTGAAGGATGTGGAGCTGCTGGAGAGAGTCCAGAGGAGGCACCAAGGTGATCAGGAGGGAGCAGCTCTGCTGGGAGGAAAAGGCTGGGAGAACTGTTCAGCCTGGAGAAGAGAAGGCTCTGAGGTGACCTACGTGTGGCCTTTGAGTACCTGAAGGAGCCACAGGAAAAGATGGAGAGAGACTGTGGACAAGGGCCTGGAGTGCCAGGACGAGAGGGCAGGGTTAGATGGGATTTAGGAAAGGAATTCTATCCTGTGAGGGTGGTGAGGCCGTGGGCAGGTTGTATTTGTAATTTTAATTAATTACCTGGAAGTGAATTTAAAAGAGTGGCAGACAAGTAACTGCTATTAGGTGGGATGCCGTGTAAGTGAAGAAGAAAGTGGAGCAGTGTAGATTTTGGCCCAGTCAAACGTGAAGTTCAGCATCCAGGTGCAAAAAACACTGATAATACCTGGAGAAGGCACAGCCTTGGGGATTATGGAACCCCAGGAACTGAAGGGATTGCTGCTAACAGAGAGAGGCACAGTGAGAAGCAAGGGCTGGAGGCCGAGGCTTGACCCGTGCAGATGAGCAGTGAGACACTGAATTACTGGGATGAGCTGGGAGAGCCGTGGGAGCATTTTCCAACTGCTGATGTCTTAAATGGAACTTACTGAGCTCCACCTGGGAGTGACTGGGTGAAATCAAATGACCTGTAACACACATGGATTCAGATCAGATGATCCAACTGTGTTTGTTGGCCGTAAATTCTCTGAAATTCGTAAGGCCACAAAGGTTGTCTGCAGAATTCCTGGTCTCTGTCCTGGGGCTTAATCCAGACTGAACTAAAGGCAGAGTGTTTTTAGCTTGAGGACCCTGCTCCTTAGACACTCCCTGAAGATGTCCCTGGTGTGGACCTCAGAGGGAAGACAACCTATTTCTGTGCTGTTCCTTGCTGCTTTGTTCCTCAGCTCCTCCCTTTTGGACTGTTTTCCTTGGGTTTGTTTGAGGGAATGGCTGACGGTGTGTGCTTCCCCCGCTCCTTTTTCCAGGCACGGGGCCCAATTTTTGTTTAGTTCTCTCTGAAGATGACATGGTTCCATAGATAATCTGTCGAGAGATGGGGGATTTCGTATGTCAATAAATACACCTTTGGGTGACAGATGGAAGCCTGGGGCTGGAGCTGCAGGAGGGTTAGTGGGATAGGAGTGGAGGTGCACTGGAATGGCTGCAGGGAAAACCCACATGGTCCTGCTGTTGGCACCACAGGCAGGACAGGGACAGTGAGAGCGCTGAGTTCTTTTAAGGCCTGAGAAATAATTCCTTTAAATCTTCGGGAGCATCCTAGCAGGCAACACGCTTGTGGGAGGCTCCAGTTTACTATCTGCAAAGTCATGGATTTTATATCCATATTAGGTATAAATAGAGGTAGGCTGGCAGATAGAGGCAAGGTCACTGTGACTCCTCCAAGCACCGGATGAGCCTACGATTATTTCACAGATTTAACTCTTGTCGTGCACTGCAGCAGCCACTGCTGCCAAAATTAAAACCCGAATGATGCAGAGTTGGTCTAACACAGATGTCTCAGCCTGTTCAGGAAAGCTGTGATAAGCTGAGAACCCACAGCCACTTTCATTTTATTCCTCATCAGCTGCAGTAATAGTCTCAAAAATCCCAATCCTGCTCCAGGGCAGGAGGAGAGGGAGGCTATAAGCAGATTTCTCAGGGTCCCACATTTCTGGTGTTATGAACCAGACCCTTTAAACTATGAAAATCATGTTATCACTTTAAGAATAGTATTTGCATTTGTATTTTTGAAGGTGGGAGGACTGTGAGCTGAGGGCTTTAATCGACTAACAAATGCACATATACTCTTTTTTCTTTTTTCTTAATCATATCATCCTAATTCTAAACACACTTGCTGTAGCAGGACTTTGAGAAAACTGGCACTTTAGGGTGTCTGATTTTGGATGCTTTTCTTCAAGGCCAGAGAGTTTGTGCATGAGGCTCTTCCCATGCAAGAGCAGAGCAGTATTGCTCCATGAGTCACCCCATTTCAGGCGGGTGCTGGTTTCCTTTCAGTAATGTGCAAAATGTTCCCTGCACACATGTGGATGTTCTAAGTTTGTCCTGCTGGTTGACAGTTTGGAGGAGCTTCGGTGCCAGAACTGTTTCTGAACACACACAAGCACCTATTGTGACGAGGCCTGAGCTTGGCTGGGGCCTTCAGGCAGTGCTGCAAGAAAAAAAATAATTAATATAATATAAGGTTCTGAGTGATTGCAGCAGGGGGAAGTTGTGCAGCAGAGAATAAGATTGTTATCAGAGGGGATTTAACTCCAATGGAGTTGGAGGAAACTGGTTATTTTTGAAGTAGAAAGGAAAAAAAAAAGCTGTTTGAACTTGTAGGGATGAGGGCACCTGCAAATGAAGCCCGACAGCTTATTCCAGCCCTCCCTGCTCAGAACTGCCCCTGCAGACATGAACTGAATGGGAGAAGGATTTTGCATGACCTGAGTTGCTGGGGAATGGAGGGAGGGAGGGATGGAGGGGATGGAGTGCCTGGGAGCGGGGACTGATTGGGCAAGGTGGAAAATGGAGTGATTAAACACACTTGGACTTGCTCAGGGCTGGGAGGGGAACGATTTCACTGCTGCCCCAGGGCCCCAAAATGCATTGGCACAGCACTACAGAGAAACCGCTAATCCCAGTGACCAGGGAAAGGAACGGGACTTTCTCCTGCAGCCCCCCGAGGAAGGCAAGGCTGATGGGATTAGAGGAAACAGCTGGCTGGAGTCGCACTCTGCAGGAGCCCGCATTCCCGGGGCCGGCGAGGAGAGGAGCACCCCGCTGCCGAGTCGCATTCCAGGTCATTTGCTGAGCCCAGATGTTTTCTAATGTGCTCTACGATAAATCCTTTTCCTTCGGTCCTGAGCAGTCCCTGCCAGCCAGGTCTGCCCCCAGATCTCGCCTTTGCAGTCCAAGCCAGCCACATTCCCGGCAGGACTCGCCTTTCCTCTCCGCCTGCATGGAGGGGTTCAGCACAGAGCTCAAATCTGGCGTCCCACACCTGATGGAGGCTGTTGCTCCGAATTCCTCCGGGGGCTGGATCTCCCCTCCAGCCTCTCCTTGCCTCCCTGCATGTTGTGAAGCTCAGTGAGTGCTCCGGGGGGATTGAGCCTGAAGGAGCAGTGGGGGGCTGTTGTACCCACGTGCTTTGGGGGAAGCTTAGAAAGCAAGGACAGTGTTTGTAAGGTCGGATTCACCCTTGCCTGGGGTGCTGGAGCTGCACAGGTGTGAGAGTTTGTGCTAGCAGCAGCGAGAGGAGATGGTTCTCACACCCTTCCTGCCACCACTTGAGGTGGAGATGGGAAATCACCCCTCAGCTTTTTTAGTTGTTAAATCTTTGTCTCTCTCTCCTGGCACAAGTGCTGCTCCATTCACCCAGGGTGTGTATGATCTTACACACAGCAGTCTGGAGTTGTGCTGTCTTGGAGAGGTCTTTGGGCCTGTTTAGGAGCCAAAAATTGGAGTTTGACCCCAGCAGGTGATAGAGAATCATAGAATGGAAGCACAGAATGGTTTGGGTTGGCACAGACCTTAGAGACCATCTTTTTCCAGCCCCTGCTACTCCAAGCCCCGTTCAACCTGGCCTTGAGCAGCTTTGATCCAACCTCCCTCAGAAAGGAGCTGATAAAGACCTGTCTTTATTTCAGGGACCAGCAGTGCAATTCTGCACCCGTTTGCTGACCAGATGCAGAGGTGAAGGGAGCTGGCCTAACGTGGGCAGGGTGGTCCATGCAGACCCAGACATGAGGCCACCAAGTCCCTCATGGGTCACGCAAGGGGCCCTATCCCCCAGGAGCTCCTCTTTGGACCCTGTGTGGTTTATCTCAGGGAGAGCGAACAGAACATCAGCAGGGGAAGAGATGGAATTCACGCCCAGCTATGGGATATGTGCAGGGCCATTCTCCCCACACTGCTCTCTGCAGCCCCTCATGGACACACACTCACTCTCCCCACTCATTTCCCACCCACATTCCCCCCCATGTGTTTTCTGGCATCCCACCGCGGGCAGGCAGTGGAGCCTTGGACTCTGCACTGACACAAATAAAAGAAACAGTTTTATTTTTAACTTACAAATACACCCTTTTAATTCTCACACCCACAGTGCCAGGTCCTGTCCTGACAAGCGGGGAGCCCCTGGCGCTGTGGGCGTTTGTCAGCAGCCCAAAACAGCAACGGCGGGCGAGGGAGGGACGTCCTGGGATTCTGCTGTGTCCCGGCGCACAAAGCCTTGGTGATCCAGCAGCAGGGAAAGGGCTGAGGGGGAAGGCACGGGGTGGGGTGTGGATGTTTTGGGCAAGGCTGTGTGTACCTGGTGGAAAACCAGCATGGAACGAGCTGTTGCTGAGGTGAGAGTGAGGAATTGTGTCGCACTCCACGTCGCACCCCGCCGTGGGGAAACATCGCTGTGCTTTGGCACGGCTCTGTAGGGGCAGGCAGCAAATTCCCCCGAGCCTGTGGGGAGTGGGAGCTGCTAAACAACGGGGTGATGTGTGGAGCAGGAGCCTGAAGCTGCTGCTGAAGCCAGAGCCCCTGGCTAGGGAAGAGGGGCTGGCCGCTGAGCTCGGCTCCTTTCCTGCCTCCCCGCTCTCCCTTCCCTGCTGAGCAGCTGCCTCTGCTCTGTGCCTGAGTCTGTCCAAATGACATCTGCAGGCATCAGGTCATCACTCCTTCTCCTGGCTGTGATATCACATTGCCAAGGAGAAGGGGAAAAGTCTTGGCCCAGGGCTTTGACAGCCTTTCAGCAGCTTCTTTCATCCCCCAGCCAAGCCGCTCTGTCCTACAGCACCTCTGCCTGTTCCTCCTGACACCAGAAAACCTGAACCCTGCCCCTCCTGCCTCCCCACCCCCAGATCCACAGATTGCTGTTTCCCTTTCATGCTGTTTACAGAACTGGAACAGGGATGAATAGTAGGAAGCAGTGAATGAACTGCATGCTGCCTCACAGCTCCTTGCAGAGCAATCACACCCCAGTACTGAGGATCCCACAAATCCCATCCAAATACTGAAACGTGGACCTCAAACACTCGGCTGAATTTCACTGTAATGCCCGTGGTCTGTTGCTGTGTAGCTGGTTGCATCTACATCTTATTTTTCCTTGTGAGAACTTGCTTCAAAGTCTCAGATGTCTCTTATTTCACTCACATTATTAAGAATAAAGTAGTCTCCTGGGCAGGAGTTTACTGCTGGTCACGCTGCCCAGGTAGAGCATTGGTCAAAGGCCTGGGTTCAGCAATGGGTGAAAATGCTGGGAAACCAGATTTTGGGCTCCCGTTGGGGTGTGTGGTCATGGCTAGAGGCTGTTCCTCTTGCTGGCCCTTTGAGAGCCGAGGAGGGCAGTACAGCTCAGGGCTGGGTAGGCTGCATTCAGCAGGGTAAGAAAGCGATGCTGGAAGCAGCTTTTTTTGCCACCCTGTTTACAAATCCTGTTATCCCGGAGCTGGAGGGAACTGGGCAGCAGGAAACCATTCCTTCAGTGGCAGCCTGCAGCCTCCCCCAGCAAACACCCAGCCCCAGAGCCTCTCCCCACTGCTGCTGCCAGGGCACCACCAGCACTGCTCCCAGCACAGCTGCTGCTTCCTGCCATCTCCCCTTCCTGCTTCTCTGATCTCTATGCAAATCCTCACACCAACAGCAGCCAGCAAAACCCAGCCAAGCCTGGCAGGTACCTTTTGATTTGGGTAGTGTTTAATGTGGGGGCCCCTTTAGATTAATTGTGCCTCAACAGAAACAGACCCCTTCGGTCTCCAGCAATTATCCTATCTGAAAGATACCCTGAATGGGGCTTCTCTGGGGTGGCGTTTGGCTTTTTTAATGGGAAAATTAAAAGGGTTTGTTTTTTTTTTTTAATGGGAAAGAGGGAAAGAAAAAGAGGAGAAAGAGGAAGGGAAAAGAAAGAAAAACTAAAAGAGAAAACCGTCGTCTGTAGTGCTGGAGAACTTTCCCAAAGTCTTTTCTGCAGCCAGGACTCTGCCCCACGGACCTTCTATCCCGAATTATGTTTAAATAAGAGTGGTTGGCGTTCAGTGAGCCCAATCCAGACTGTTTATGCCACTGCAGGAGCAAGTGCTGGGACATTCCCTTTAGGCTCTCCTGGCCGAAGCCCCCTCGTTTTTTTTTTGCCCGGGCGTTTCCAGTGGGCTCTCCCCGTTAGCTCCAACACTTGCCGGGGGTTCCCTGGCCCAGCTCCGTGCCCGGGTTGTCGGGGCCCCGTCTCTCCTCTCCGAGCCGAGGGGCTGCGCGGGGCTCTCGGTGCGCCCGGAGCCCGGCGGGGCGGGCGGGCGCTGCCGCCGCCGCTCCCTCCTCCCGCCGGCCGTCCCTCCCCTCCTTTCCCCTCCTCTCCCTTCCCAGCCCGATTGTGCAATCGCGAGCGGCGGGGCCGGCGGCACCGCCCGGAGCCGGCACCGGGGGGAGGGAGGCGGCAGCTCCCGCCCGCCCCGCGCCTCCCTCCGTGGCCGCCCCGCCGCGCCGGGGATGCGGCAGCCGCCGGGCACCGCTGGGCCCCGGACCCCATGGGATGCGCCCGCCGTCGCCTGGCTGGTGAGTAGCCCTGGCTTTGTGTGCCCCCCACACCCCCGCCCCGAACCTGCTGCTTTTTTCCCCCCCGCACCAGATTTTCCGTCTCTTTTCCTCTCTCGCTTCTCTTCTCCCCCCCGCGCCGCCGGTGATGGATGGCGGGGAGGATGAGGATGTTGCCACGGGTAGAAATGGGTTGCAGATGAGGCAGGCTCGGGGGGGATCTGCTCTGCGATCGTTAAACTATTTCCACCGCCGCTTTAGCTCAAATAGAATAAAAGCCTGGGAGCCGGGGAGCCGCGCTGTGTCGGTCGCACATCTGTGGTACAGAGTCCTTCCCTCCTTCCCTCCTTCCCTCCTTCCCATCCCTGTCGGGGTTTGAAACAAAAAGTGCCGAGGGAAGAACGGGAACGTTCAGTATCGATTAACCACACCACCAGCGGACGCGGGGTAGTTCAACGATCATAAAAGAAAAGACGTTTTCCCGATGGCAAGGCAGTAAACTTTTGTTCCTTGAAAAGTTCATCCCGGGGATTAATTTACATCCTTGTTTCATGGAAATACTTTAGGCACTTACTGTAAAGCTTATATCCAATATATCCCTACCTATTTTTTGAACCTAAACAGAGCATTTCAATTTGTCTCGGTATTTGCAGCAATTTTTATTTGTTCTATACAACAGTCTCTGCATTTTAAGATCGGTAGGGATTTCTCTTTTTCTCTGGTAGGTGTTTTGGGAACAGAATATGCTTTAGCTCGCTTTCAGGCTGCATTAAAGTTGATCTGGACAATCCCTTATTGCCTACTAACATTTCTCTTACGAGGGCACCAGCTAGTTCTGCTCCACTCCACAATCTAACTTTTACATATAGGATTAACCCCTTCAAATTAAAAATTCAGCCTTTGTGAATTGTTTGTGGATTTAGGACACCGTAGCTTTTCCACGCGGGTCTTTTTTTGGGGGGGAAAAATCTGCACCCTGCTGAAACAAGTGGGAAAGATCCTAGCGATACGAAGAGACACAGATTTTCCCTTGTGTTTTTAGCCAAAGAACTCGGTGCCCTCTTTGCAATGTCCAAAAATCAGCTCCGTGCATCGGGCACTTCTGCCTTTTGAAGGCAGTCTCCCATCTCGTAAAAGGCTGCTCGCCTCAAATTTGCAAACCGCAGGATGGGAAATGGAATTTGCCTTCAGTATAAAAATCCCAAGTGTTTGCAAACAGCCCTGAGAAGAATCCGGGCTCTTGGCGTGACCTCTCTGCGCTGAATTCCAGCTCGGGGAGTTTGCGGTCTCACAAAAAGGGCAAACGAGCAAAGTCTTCCCCAGTGCCCGGCCTTCTTTCCAGAGCAAGGAAAACAGTTGAGCTGGAGGGAATTTTGGGTGCTCTGGAGGTGCAGGATCAGGCCCTGAGCCAAAGTGCTTTTCGAGGAGCCTCGAAGACCTGCCCGTGTTGGAGCGACTCTGCTTGTTCCGTGCGCTGGCATTGCCGAGGGCAGATTGAGCTGGTGCAGCCATGGGAAACCTGCCCGAGGAGCAGAGGAAACTCCTGGGCAGTTATTCCTGCCCAAACTCCGCGCTGTTCCCATTAAAGCTTTAGCAGTTCCTCTGCCAGATCCCATATCCGACCACAGGGCAGGCAGAGCCAGGTTCTTGCTCCGTCCTTGGGCCTTGCTCCTGCTCTTTTTGTTTTGAAGTCTGCTGGAGAAAAACACCCGGGCTTGGAGATCCCTTGTGACAAAGCAAGGAGCAGAGTAACAGGGGTCCAGCATAGCTGAGGGCAAAGAAACTTCACACCCGCTCAAATCAGACTCTTAAAACCTCGAACAGCTGATAAAATTGTCCTTCTGGGGGAGTTGTGGGGTGGGAGTGAGGGGTGGTCTGTCCTCTGTTAGCCCTGGCAGGGCTGTGCTTTCTGTTCCCCAGACCTTTGTTTCTCGTGCAGTGCTGTGTAGGGAGGGAGGGCCGTGGGGGCCAGGGCTTTCTTGGACATAAATTAGCACCGAGGGTGGGAACGGAACAGCCCAGCACCCATCCCAGCAGCTGTGGAGCTGGGCTGGGCTGCTGCCCCCATTCCTGCCGGGATCTTAGCCCTGTGGAGCTGAGCTTTGGAAATGGCATCAGGATGGAGCCCGTGCTCAGGTCACTCTTAGATGTGGTTTAAGCCTTCTTCTCTGACACAGAGCTCAGGCCACTGTCCAGAGGGGGAAGAGACTGCTGTTGGGGTCACTGTGTGATTTCTTTGTGGGCCCAATCCTGC
Source organism: Cyanoderma ruficeps (assembly GCA_008694505.1). NCBI lineage: Eukaryota > Metazoa > Chordata > Aves > Passeriformes > Timaliidae > Cyanoderma > Cyanoderma ruficeps. Next base: position 435,460 of record VZDJ01000034.1, read on the forward strand.
AGTTTTAGGACAAACTGTCTAAAAGTCAAGTGTGAGGTCAGCCCTGGTAGCGACTGAAAATCTCAGCTGGGCCGTGAGCTGTTATATGACCTCCAAACCCCTCTGGCCTTGCACTTCCATGTGTTTTTCTGCTTTTGGTCAGTGCCATGAGTAAATAACACAGACATTGGGTTTATGCTATCAGAACTGAGGAGGCTGGTGTGGTGTAAAGCACAGACTAAAAGAGGCCAAAACCTCTTCAAAACCACATCAGATCACTGAATTTCTGCTGCTGTGACCAAGATATGGCCTGAACGGGTATAAAGGGAGAGGGAGACGGCAGGGAGGATCCCAAAAGATCCACAGCTCCATCCACGAGCTCTTTTCTCCTTTCCTCTTTCCCCTTCTTGCTCCAGCAGCTGGGAACCTGATCCTGCAGGCGCAACCCCGCTGCGTTGGGTTTTTATGCAAGTTTGGTAATGAATGAGCGAGCCAGGCGAAAGCCAGCGTGGTTGGCATCCGAGACAGCTCCCCTCGCTGCCTGCAGGAATTAAAAAAATCATCATCCTGGTGGCCACTCTGCGCTGGAACTGGTTTTATCTGGTTCCAGTTAGGCTTGTTTTGAGTAAGACAAGCGGTGCCAGATTCTGATCTCATTTGCACCAGTGGAATCATTTGGAGGAGCCGGTCCCAGTTTACCTCACTCTAAGTGAAAGCAGAACGGGCCCTGCTGGGAGCAGCTCTCCCCGGGGCAGTGCCCGGTGCCTGCCTGCAGATCTGACCCGGGGAAAACCAGCGGCTCCCGGGGGTTTTACTGCCCACCGGTGAGGGCTGTGCTCCAACAAGGAGGGGAGAGGTTGTGGCTCTGGCCACAGTGTCCAGCAGAGCCGGACGCTCTGGGGAGGAGCCGTGGGCGAGGGGTGGTGGTCGGGCTCCCCACGCTGGTGCTGTGCTGGAGGAGGAGATACTCCCTTTCCATGCTGGGTGGGAAACTCTGCTCGCAGGGCTCAGGGACAGCGCTGGAGACAGCAGCAAAATCCCTGTTAGCCGTGGGATTTTCGAAGGAGTTTTTGGATACCAACCACCCTCCTGCACGTCCAGATGCCCTCAGCCCCGGGCTGGCTCTGCGGCTGTGGGGCGGCTGTGTGGGAAACACCAGCTCCGGGGAAAAGCAGGAGGCAGCCGGGCCCCGCTCAGGCCCGGGCATGTGAGGGAGGCCTCGGGCTGAAACGCTGCTCCCAGCTGTGCTGGGAAGTGCCTGGTGCTCACATCAGCTGCACCGGCTCCGACCCAGCGCTGGGAATGCTCCAGGCACGGCTCCAGACGGGTCCTGCCCTGTGCAGGGGGGCTTGGGCACAGCTGGACCCCCTCCCTCTGCCCGGGGAGCTGAGGCTCCCCAGTCCACTGATCCCCAGAGCTGCTGGTGCTCGAGCATTTTCCAGCTCCTCACAAAGCTGATCTGGTCCTGGGCTCGTTTTCCAGCCCTCACAAAATTGATCTGGTCCCAGGCTTGTTTTCAAGCCCCTCACAAAGCTGATCTGGTCCCAGGCTCATTTTCCAGCCCCTCACAAAGCTGATCTGGTCCTGGGCTTGTTTTCCAGCTCCTCACAAAGCTGATCTGGTCCCAGGCTCGTTTTCCAGCCCCTCACAAAGCTGATCCTTGCTTCCATCCCCGCTGCTCTTGGGGGCTGCAGAGTCCCAGGTGCTGCAAGAAGAGGGGGAGTGGAGGTGTGGGGCCAGGATATGTTCCTGAGCTTTAGGTTGATGCATTTTCCTGGCCGTGATTGTTCTTGTTGCTGAAAAAATTGAGCAATTGAAATAAATGACCAGAAACTGTTTATATGACTCTTGCTTCTTCTACAGGCCATTAGTGTGTCGCTTTCCCAGCAGAGCTTCTTCAGGACCCCATCCTAAACCTAAGTCCAGAGGTAGCTTTCCAATGACTTTTGTAGATAATGCAGCTTGGATTTCTTTTCTTTTTTCCAGCTGCAAAAAATGAGTTTCCCAAGTGCTCAGTGCATGGTCGAGAAGCCACATTAAAACTCCCAATGTACCAACATCTTTTGACATTCTGGCCAATGTGGGGAGGGCAGAGGGCTTTAAAAATGTTGCACTGCCTTTCTTTATTTCTGCTTTATTTGTGTGACTTGCCCAGCCATGCTTGAGTGGAAATTAATATGTTACAGAAAGGGAAGCTCTAACATCTGCTTCTGAAAGGAGCAGACACAGCCAGGTCCACAGTGAGAAACGACACAGCTTTTGCTCCATTATCAAAAAGTTCTTGGGATGGATTCTTGTGGTTGTTAAATATCAAATGTCTTCCTGTGGTAGTTCCCTGTTTATTTTTTTGTAATTTCTCCCCAGATTTTGCAGCTTAGCGAAGCAAGGCTGGAGCTCTCAGCTAGGGAGAGATTTCTGTGCTCAGCTAAGCACTCTTGTGTCCTGCTGTCCTGAAGAATTGCCTCCAGACATTCTCAGTGTAGAGTTCTCTTCCCTCTCCCCTGCCCATATCAATCAGATTCTTTCAGGCTGTTACAGTCACTACAGTAAGCGTCCCCAAAATTGTCAAGTTTTAGCCCAATGCAAATTTCAAAAAGGGGGAAGTATTTAATAAGAATAGGTATCAAATAACATCTGTTGTTTTGATAGATGTTTTTCAATACACAGTCCCTTTTCAAGTTTTTGCAGTCGGGATTTAAGCTTTTCCTCTTAATAATGTTGGCTTATAAGTTGTTTTGTTCCATGAAAGCAAATATTATTTGAGCTGAGTTCCCTAAGAGCCAATCCCCAGTGGTGTTCAGAAGTGACAGACCTAATCCCACGCCTGAGGAGAGCCGTGCCCTGGATCTTTCTGGGATGTTTCTTTCCAGTTGCCACCAACAAGCAGATGCTTTGCGTCCTTTTAGGTGCCTAAATAATAATTTTCCTTTCAGCATTTCCTGCAGTGAGATCTCTCCTGGCCACCTGCACGCACAGCAGGGATCCCACAGGAGCGAGTCCTTGCGGAGCTCCCTCCCCTCCCTGCAGCGCCGTGTCCTGGTGTGACTCCCCCACACGCTGTCCCCACCTGGCTCCCACCTGCCCCGTGCCTTCCCCCAGCACCTTCCACCCAGGAATGTGGGGCAAGGGCTGCTGGCAGCCAGCCCTCCCTCCTGCCTGGGCAGCTGCTTCTCTCCCAGGGAGTCTGGTGCTCCAAACACCTCCCTGAGCTTTCCACACTCCCTGCACCCTCAGCTCGCTGGGTGCTCCCTTGTCCCTGCTCTTGCCACCAGGGAAACTGAGGCACAGAGCATCTTGGGATCCTCCTCTGCTCCGTGTGGCAGTTCTTGTCACCCCAACAGAACAAATAACACACAAAGTGCTGTGACTCCTGTCTGACACCAGCCTGGGGTCGGTCCTGGCAGCTCAGCCCAGTGGAGGCAGAGCCCGGCTGGGTGAGGAGCTGGATCCATCAGGAAGGACAGCCCTGTGCCCAGGGAGGCAGCACAGGGCAGGGGATCCCTGACCAGGAGCCAAAACTTTCACCTTGTCCACCTCTGCTGAGATCTGGTGTGTCACAAAAGGGGCTGGATCCCTGAGCCAGGCGCTGAGGAGCAGCATGGAGTGGGCCCTGTTTCCGCACTGTGTTCCCAGGCTGGGAGCCTTGGCCAAGTGATGTTTGTAAAGCTTTGGGGGTTCTTGTCTCTCAGAGCCTGCAGTGCCTCGTGTGTGGCCGTGAGCACAATCTACCTGTGTTTGTGGTTCTCTGTATTTGGCAGAATTGCAAGATCCTGGATAAGGAAAGTATCTATAAACACATTAAACAACTCGTGAAACGTTCCCCATGTCCACCTGCAAGCTCGTCTTGTGTTATGGTGTAAACTTCCCACTGGAAAAAGAGGGTAAAACTGATTAGATCTGTTTTATTTTCCTCCAGAAGTGTTTGGTTTCCAAATGTCTGGGAACAGCTGTGGGCTGGATGGTGGGAACGTGGCCTCCGAGGTAATTCCAGTGATTGTCCTCCGGCCCATGTAACGATGGAGATTTTCCCAGCTGCTCCCAGGTGTTGGTGTTATCCTGCTGGAGGGACTCCTGAGAGTGCTGGGACTGCTGGGATGGGAGGAAGGAGCTCTTCTAGGTGACACAAAACATCTGAGATGGTACCAGAAGTTCTCCACACCGGGAAGCTGAGCTGTCCCTGTCTCCCAGGGGTGCTGGGATGGTGCCCTGAGACCCACCTGCCCCTCAGCTCCCGGGGCACGGGCTGGAAAAGAGCTCCGGAGCTGCTCACCACGAGGCTGCAGCTGTGCCTGCGCTGAGCAGTTGTTTGTGTCGGGGAATTGGGATGTGCCAGGTTCAGGGGCTGAGTCATTTATTTCCCAAATGCTGCCGGAGGGATGGCGAGGAAGCTGCCATGCGGCTCCCTGCAGAGGCAGCGGGGGGGAGACCCTCACGGGCCGGTGGCTCTGCCGGAACTGAGCTGAACTTTCTGCTTGAAGAGCTTTGACTAGCGGGGAAAAATAATGTGCCTCGGTGCGGGGAAGAGAAAGAAGCCCCTGTGTGCCGGGAAGTGGCTGCTCCCGCCGGGTCAGCCGGGGAACACACTTGTTCCTTTCGGGCTGCAACGTGTAATTTAGCTTGTCACGGAGGAATGTGCTCAATGCCTTTATTTAATCGGGAGTTTGCAAACCTGCTCGGGTGCCTCGTCTTCCTTTTTCCCTTCCCTTCCCAGCCGGGGTGGGGGGAGAAGGAACACGGTGCTTTTGTCTCGGTCGCTGTGGCTGTTGTCAGATGAATGGTGCTGGTGGCAGCTCTGTTCGCATGACTGGTTTGAGCTGTGGACACGCTGCTCCCAGCCCCGGCTCCCTCCCAAACTCAGCTGCATCATATGTTTTCCTAGGCACTGGCATAAACCTTGTTACTTATTAGAAAAGTAGCCCTGCGGGTTCCAGGACATTCCTGGGAGAAGGAAAACACCATGTGCTGTGGATGTGTTGTGTTCAGGGCTGCAGGGCAGTGGGGGACAGCAGTGCTGGGCACCAGGGTGTCCTGAGGAATTGGGGACACTTGGAATTGCTTCAGCTCCAAAGAGGTGCCTGGTTTCCCTGCTGGGGGTACCCAATTCCCCACTCCTCCAACCAGCCCTTGCAAAGGGGCCCGTGGGGGCCCTGGTTACAAACACATCCCTGCTCAGGAAAGGAGAAGGCTTCAGCACATGTTTAAGTGCTTTTCCTGAACCCAGGCCAGGTCCTGTGCTTTAGCAGAGCACATCCTCACTCATCTTCTTCACGGGATGCTGGGAGAGGATCCCTCATGCCTCTGGCAATGGGTCTGCTCTGGGCAGCAGAAACACCCCCATGGAACACCTCCCTCCAGGAACACAGATCCCAGGAAACAGGACAGGAAGGTTTGCCTCTTTGCAGCTGGGCAGAGATGCACAGAAACCTGGAAAAAAACCACCTTTCTTAGTAAAGAAGGAAATTGCTCTCTAATCAGGCATGTGGAAGTGAACTTGTGTGCTGATTCCAGAGGAATTTGGGCTGTTCCCCGGGGGGTTGTGATTGCTCTTTGGGTCACATCCCAGCTCTGATCTCGGACTTGCCTTTGGGAGCAGGATTCCTCAGGACAGAGCTGTTGGCATTTGAGGAATGAGTGATGCTTGTTTTGGAAAGCAAACCAAGTTGTGTGTGAGTCTGTGTGTACAATTTAACCATGTTCTTCCTTCAGAAATTGCAGAATTCCCCCACTGAAATGGAAAAAAAACCCCTCAGGCACAAGAGTGCTCTTCAGGACAGATGTATCTAACCCCACAACTCTCATTAGTGGCAGTGCAAGCTCAGGAGTTAAGATCCTCTGCTTATCTCCAGCCAACACCTGCAAAGTCTCCTTTGTGCAGGTATTTTGTCCCACCAGGGACCCGTGGGGTTCACATCCCACAAGTGCTGGGAGGATTCCGAAGCCAGGGCTTTGCAGGTGTTGCTGCATTATATTACTGTGGTTCTGTATCACCAGAAAATGAGGAAATCTAGCAGACACTCCTTGAGAATCCTGCAGAGATCCCATGAATGAGGATGCTCTTTGTGCCATGGGATGGAAGAATCTTGTCTGTCTCTTGATTCAGATCCAGGAGGTTGAGCTCAGTGGAGGGATAACAAAAAATCCCATAACGACCTCAAATCCTTGAGTGCTTAGGGGGGCATCTCAATCATTTAGGTAAATCTGATGGTCCTGCAGCCCAGGGGATGGGGATGTGGACTCTGGAGGAAACAGGGCATTTTTCCTCTCCTTCCCAGCAAGTGTTAGAGGGCTGGGCCCAGGAGCCATGGGAATCAACAGGAGTCTTTCCAGTGTGGGCTGTGGATTGTCGTCTGGTTAAATAAATAGAAGGAAATAACAAGTAACATGGTTCTAACAAATATTTTCAAAAGTATAAATGCCTTTCACCATAACTCCATCCAAGCCTCACACAGGAAAAAAAATTCCCTGTTTCTGTGCTGCTTTTCCATCTGCCTTTTCCCAGCGACTTGGGAGTGTTAATTCAGGCACCTTGGCTGGAGAGCAGAGCAAGGAAACCTTGTGGGGATTTCTCTGGGGCTGGGGAGTCCCCTCCAGGCTGACCTGACTGCGAGAAAACTTCGTCCTTTTGACAAGACCCCCCCACCTCGTCTGAGCCCCGGCTCCCGTCCTCGGAATAACCCTTTGCAGATTTGGAGGGGCTCTGTACAAATAAACGCTGTATTGTTCTTTCCTGCGGGTTTCCAACCTCTGGGCTGGGGATTCCTCGTTCCCTGCGTGCTGCTGCCTTGCAGCGACACCTGCTGCGCATTCCCCGGAGGAGAGGGGTCCCCGGCAAGGCTGGCAGCGAGGCCAGCTTTGCCTTTCAAGGTGGGAGAAATGGAATTGGAAAGCTTGTTCCTTTCTCAAATAAAAACATTTCTGCGCTGTGGGACTTCTTCAGCCTGGCTCGACTCGTGGCGGTGACACTTTTTGTTTTTGCAAACTTCTCCCAGCCCAGCTTTGGGGGGGAAGTGAGGAAGAGCCTGCTGTTGCTCCAGGCACGGAGCTTGGGAGAGGTAACACAGGTATCTGACTGGCCCAGAGGTTGTGTGGAAGAGGAGGGAGGCAGAGGAGCACATCCCACTCCACAGGGAGTGCTCTGGGAGCTGTCCTGGCCTCGGCAGGGGCTGTGGAGGGGGATGTGGGGATGGACCTGTGCTTGTAGCAACCAAGAACTCCCCCAGGGCAGGAGAAAGGGGCCGCTTGGCCAGTTTTCTTTGCTGCTAACGTTTTGCTCTCCGTGTCCAGGTGTAGGATTTTGGCAGAGCTGGCCATGATGTTATGGTTCGTGGTGGGGGCCCTGTTCCCAGCACTGCTCCTGGCTGCTCCTCCGCCCATAAACAAGCTCGCCCTCTTCCCAGACAAGAGCGCTTGGTGCGAGGCCAAGAACATCACCCAGATCGTGGGGCACAGCGGCTGCGAGTCCAAATCCATCCAGAACAGGTACAGATCCACCCTCAGCCCAGGGCTGGAGGCAGCTGGTGGCACTGGAGTGGCTCTGGGGGCTGTGGCTCGCACAAGTGTCCTGCCTCTGTCTCAGGGGAAGGTCAAACCTCTGCCCCCACCCCTCCTGCTGTCTTTGCAGGGCCTGCCTGGGACAGTGTTTCAGCTACAGCGTCCCCAACACCTTCCCCCAGTCCACAGAGTCCCTGGTTCACTGCGACTCCTGCATGCCAGCCCAGTCCATGTGGGAAATCGTGAGTATCCCCCTCTGCTCCATGGGGCCTCGGCTCTGCTCTGACACCACTGCAGGGCCAGTCCTGCTCCTGCTCTGGGCTTTTCCCACTCATAGCTTCCTTCCAGGGCATCTCTCAGGTGACTGCACCATGTCTTGAGATGCCTGGGTGGAAGGAGCTGCTGGAAGCTCTGCTGAATGATCCGTTATCCCTCTATTTGCAGAAACATCCTCTGTTATTCCCTGCAGTATTTATCCCTGTGCTCATCCACATGCCTGCTCTCTCCACTGCTCCCTTTGTCACCTGCTCCCCCTTGGGAGATTTGGCTGTGTTTGATATCCAGAACTTCCTCCCACAGCCAGTCATCCTTAGACCTCACAGTTCTGTGTCACCTCTGATCCTGGCAGTGCCATAAACACAGGTCCAGGAGAAGCCCAGAGCCCAGGGAATTGGTCTGCTCTCTGCCTCACTTCCAGCTCACATTTGATGAGAGGGTTTACTCCAAACTACCCAGGCATCACCTCTTGTGGGTGGCCTTTGATGTCACACCAAAATTCCAGTGCCAGAAGTGCCTGGGAGCTGTGTCCTGCTGGAGATGGTGCTGAAAGGAGGTGGGAGTGAGGTGGGGGTCGGTCTCTTCTGCCATGTTTTAGCTGGAAGGAGGAAAGGAAATGGCCTCGAGCTGTACCAAGGGCGGTTCAGATTAGATATAAGAAAAAAATTTCGCTGAAAGGATGAAGGAAGAATTCCTCAAGGGGGTGGTGGAGTCCTTGTCCCTTGGAGGTGTCCAAGGAAAGGCTGGATGTGGCACTCAGTGCTCTGGGCTGGGTGACAAGGTGGGGGTGGCTCATAGGTTGGATTTGATGGTTTTGCAGGTTTTTTCCAATCTTGATTCCATGGTTTAGAGGTGGTGCTGGGTTGATGGTTTGACTCAATGAGCTCGAAGGTCTCTTCCAGCCTTGATGGTTCTGTGATTTTCCCTGAGTGTCTGGAACGAGACATTCCCAGAGAACTCCCACCCCTTGCAGACTGAGGGGAGGTTTGTTTCTGTGGATAGAAACCCCCCACATCTGACCTAAACCACCCCAAATCTGCAGGGTCTGGGGCAGGTCACACCTCCCACCACGGGAGCCTGAGCACTGACCCCGCTGTGTCCTTGTCCCGCCGCCCAGGTGACACTGGACTGCCCAGGCAACGAGGAGATCCCCAGGGTGGACAAGCTGGTGGAGAAGATCCTGCACTGCAGCTGCCAGGCTTGTGGCAAGGAGCCAAGCCACGAGGGAGCCCTGTTCAACGTGTACCTGAACGCCGAGGAGAACATGCCCCACGAGGGGCCCGCGCCCCACCACTACCCCCACCACCAGCAGGAGCTGGAGGAGCCGCCGGCCTCCAGCCACCACCACCACGAGGAGGAGGGCGAGGAGTGACCCAGACTGTCCTGCCAGGGCTGTGCAAGGGCTGGGGCCGGGCTTTGGGGAGGGAGGGGGGTGCTGGAGTCTTTCCTGTCCATTCGCTGCCCTCGGATGTTCCGAGGCGCAGGCAGGGCTGAGGCAGGAGCTGCAGGCTGAGACACCAGGGCTCGGCCTTTCCTGATGCAAAACTACTTGCACATAATAATGATAATATATTGAGAGGAGTGGCACGAGGGGCTCTGGCTGAGAGCAGGGGCTGGGCTGGGCTCCCGGGGCGCTCTGCAGGCTCCCGGTCCTGGGGGCAGCCCTCTGAGTCCTGCTGGGTATTCCTCACCCCCAGTGTGGAGGAAGAAGGGAAGCAGCTTCTCCAGAGTCCTGTGAGGGATCCACATCTCTCCTGGGGTGGTGGGATCAGCAGCTCCCCTTCTGTCTCTTCTCTCCCTGCCTGCCCACAAGGGCTCAGCGTGGACATTCCCCTGGCACCCACTGGATCTTAGTCCAACCCCAACCCTTTGTACCAGGCGGCTCTTGGGGAGGGTTTTTCCCCAGGATTTGCCTCTGGGGATTGGGAACTGTGGCGGTGACAACCCTTAACCTTGCTGTCCCCAGGGCCACCACGTTGCTCCCTGGGGACGGATCATGAGCGCTGGGGCTTCACGTTTTGGGGCTGTGGGGAAGGCCAAGAGCTGGGGAGGGTCTGGGGGAGGTTCCACCCCTGGCCCCCCTCTCCCTGCTGCACTTTTGTGGTGGTGGAGGGAGAAGGGGGCTGAGGGCTGGAACCTGCCTGTGCAGGGAGTGCTCGGGCAGGGCTGGAGGTGGGCACGGCCTCTGCTGCCCCTCTCTCTGTGTTTGTATAAAGCTGATTCCTTGGCGTTGTCCTGACAAGAGCTTCCAGAGCTTGTAATCGATGCCTCCCCCTCCTTTTGACAAGTTTTGGGTTTGTTTTTTTTCTTAAATAAATTAGTTCTGACTTCTACTGCTCAGTGCTCTGATGCCTGTCTGGTTTTTGGCAGCGCTGACAGCAGGACACCAGCCAGGACAGGCAGCCGTGCTGGAGGGTCCAGGGCAGGGGACAGCCCGTGCTTCCCGCAGCTTTCTGCTGCATTCCAGCTGGGAGAAGGAGGACAGAGAGCTGCTGGAAGGAAAACAGAGCCCAAATACTGAGTGTCTGGGCTGCATGTGGCCCGGGGAGCCTGCACGGAGAGCCTGCACGGCAGCTGTGGCCGGGCGCGGTGGGTCCCACTTGTGTGGGATTCCTGCGGGATCGCTGGGATCACGCCACCTCCTCCGGCGCTGTTGCCACTAGGTGACAGTCTTGGTCCGGCGTGTTCCTTGGCATCCAGATGCTCACGGCCCCCGGGAATGCTCTGGAAGGAGAACTCGGACAGGATCGGGCATCCCTCCAGCGGGGAGAAGAGGCTGAGCACCTTGGCTGGAACCAGCGGGCTCTTCCCGAGGGTGTTTGGATCAGGCATTCCCCGGGCAGAGCCCTTGCAAACCTCTGCTCCCACTGATGCCAGGGCAGCGTGGATGTGCCCTCAGGAATGATCAGTGATGCTCCTTGGTCTGAGCCTGATCCTGGGCAAGGTCCATCTTTCCTGGGCCAGCAGACAGCTCATTTCCCTCTTACTGAGGCCATCTCTTACTGCCCCCTCCTTGAGACCAGCTCTCATTGCCCCCCTCCTTGAGGCTCTGGGGACTCTGCACAGGTTGGGAGAGCAGGTCTGTGCTTGGGCAGGTGGGAAAGGGTTTGCATTAAGGCAGGAATTGCCACAGCAGAGGGGATGGACTGAACAGGGGAGGCCTGGCTGGGCTAGAGGTGCTCTGTGTGTGACCATCATGGTTTTAGGCTGTGAAGTGCCTTCCCAAGGAAGGGACCTTTACCTGAGAGCCAGGAAAAGATGAAGAAACCCATGGTGGTCACTGAGCACCATCATGGGGTCCTTTTACAGTATACAGTGGGAACAGGCTGGATTTTGTAGGGGGCTGGTCCTGGAAAGTCCAGGAGCTGCAGTTCAAGGTGTTTGGAGCAGGATGTCTCCACCTCTGTTCCACAGGAGCTGAGGCAGGCAGTGGAGGGCTGGTGTGCAGATGAAACCACAAATAGAGGTAGTTAGCCAGGCTCTGCCCAAATTCAAAGCCAAGCAGCCATCCCAGTTAAAGCCTGGAAGGACATCCCAAGAGTGCACGGCACTATTGGACTTCACTGTGTTAAGCCCTGGACTGCCTGGATTCCCTCATCGAAGTCTCTTTTTTTTTTGCTATGTTGATACTTGACTGGCTGTTGACAACCTGGTTTTGCTTTCCCTGCTTGTGGTACTGGAGAGCAGAGGTGGTGGAGTCCATGATCCCTGCAGATGTGTCCAGAAATGCAGTGCAGGGAGACTGCACAGACAGGCCAGGACAGCTGCCAGCAGGGACAGTGGTAGGATTTTGTCTTCATTTTGAGGCAGGTTTTTTAAAACACATTTTGCTTCAATCAGTTCAGACTTCTTTGCCCAGCAAACACATCCAAACCAAGTGTAAAAAACTTCCCGTGCATGGAGAATGCTGTGGATGTTGGGAAGAGGCTGCCTAGAGAAGCTGTGGCTGTCCCTGGATCCCTGGCAGTGTCCAAGGCCAGGCTGGATGAGGCTTGGAGCACCCTGGGGTAGAGGAAGGTGTCCCTGCCCATGGCAGGAATTGGGAATGGGATGAGCTTTAAGGTCCTTCCACACGCAAACCATTCCACAACTCCATGATTCTGATCCAATCTCCTTCTCAGAAGCAAAAGCTCTGGAGACAAACTGGGATGTTCCTCAATGCTGGGATGCAGCAGGGCTGAGAAGGAAGGCTGGCTTTGCACTGTGGCATCACTTCCTCACTGTGGATCCAGCTGGAACAAATCTGTGCTGCTGCCTTCATTTATCCTGGCTGGGGAGGCTGCTCAGGGTGGGCTGGGGGTGGGCTTTCTCTCTGCTCCCAGCACAGACGGCTTGGGGAAGTGAAGGTTTCCTGGGGCAAAGGCTTTTCCAAGGAAACCTCCAGCTGGAATCAGAGCCTGGCGTGTGCGTGCGCTGCCCTGGGACTGCAGCCAGCACACTGTGACACTGAGGTGGCCAGGGAGGTTTGGCTGGGAGTGTCCAAGGAGAGGGTCCTGGGGAAGGAGAGGGAGGGCAGAGCCTGTCCTGGCACAGTGGCAGCAGCTGTTTCCCCGTGGCAGCCTGACACGGAGATCCTGGGGGGAGAACCGTGTGTGTTTGGTCCCTGCCTTCCACCTCCCCTTCTCTTGCTCAGAGATGGTTTCCAGGCCTGGAATGCCCATTTGGGCACTGGGGAAAGCACAACAGATTTGTTGGAAAGGTGATTGGAAAAGGAGGACATGGTGAAAAGGCTGATTTCTGTCCCGGGGTGGGCGGCTGCTCAGCGCTGGGGGTGCGGCATGCACAGCTGGCTCTCACCCACACATCTGCAGCACAGCTTCCCTGCGAGGCTTCCCAAGGAAAGCTCTGGTGGGCACTTGGGGAGGAAGGGGCAGCAGCTGGCAGTGCCTGGCCCTGGGAGCACAGGGTGGCTGCCAGGGGCACACCCTCAGCTCTGGTCTGTGCTGGAGCCATTGCCCTCCGTGCTGGTCTCCCCCAACAGAAATTACAGCCATTTGTTGGGAAAAGCCCACCTTTGGGTACTTATAAAACCCCAAGCAGTCGCTGCTTTGGGAAAAGCCCACCTTTGTATAATTAAAAAAACCCCAAGCAGTCCCTGCTTTGGGAAAAGCCCACCTTTGGGTAATTAAAAAACCCCAAGCAGTCCCTGCCCAGCACCCCGAGGTGTTTGCCCTGAGTGTGGAGGTGGCAGTGTGGAATTCCCAGCAGCACACAGAGACTCAGAAGGGTTCTCTGAGCTGGCTCCTCTCACATGTTCCTCCCACTTGCTAAAGGGGAGGTTGCTGTGGGTGCATCCAGGATTGCTCCTCAGGCAGGGAGCTGGGCTGCCCTGAGGCCAGTCCAAATAACCCAGGAGCAGAGGGGCCAGGCCCTCCCTCATCTTCTGCTCCTCCATCCCTGGCTGCTGCAATATCTGCCAGCGAGTCCTCTGGCTGCATCCTGAGGGCTGTTGTGTGCAGCTGTTTGTTGGGGTTTTTTTATTTGACTTTGCAAAATTTTGCTTTTTATCGCCCAGAGTGGGCGATGGAGCCTGGAACTCAGAACTGTCAGCCAGGTTTGGCCACTGACCTGCTGGCCCAGCTGCCAGGTGCCCCCAGCCAGGGCTCCAGCGCTGGCACAAATGGCAGGGATGGCAGAGCACGGGGCTGTCTCTTTAAGGCAGAAACGGGAACTCTCAGGCTGCCACTTTGAGGAGTTTAGCCCAGATCCCTGTTTTCATTAGCGCTTCATTTCATCTCCTCCTCTCTCCCCCCCGGCCCCACCTCCTCGATCGGCATTTCTGCATCCTTTGTGTGCATCCACAGCAGCAGGTGAAAGTCGGGCTGGCACCTGCACACACCCACTCTCACACCTCCCTGCGGGCTGGACGCTCCTCTGCCGCGGCAGAGATCCCTTCCACACTCCGGATCTTCCTCCTCCCGGGCGGGCTTGGCCGGGAGCATCCCGGTCCTCACCCGAGGCTGCTCTGCCGCTCCTGACGGCTCCAGCTGCAGCAGCGGCAGCGCGGGGCACGGAGAAGCTCCGGGACTCTGGGGACAGAGCTCTGCAGGGAGCCCAGCTCAGCTGGGGGGCGACAGCTGAGCCTCGGGGGGCCGGAGCATCCCCAGCATCTGCAGCATCCTGGAGTCCAGAGCATCCCCAGCGTCCAGGGTATCCTGGGTACAGGGCAGCCCTGGCATCTGGAATATCCTGGGATGCAGAGCATCCCCAGCATCTGGAGTATCCTGAGTGCAGAGCATCCAGAGCATGTCGGTGTTGTGCTATTCCCTGGTCCAGTGCATCCAGAGCATCAGAGTATCCAGAGCATCCTGCCACCGCTGGCACCTTGAGAACCCTGCCATCCAGCTCGTCCAGAAGCAGCAGCCAGGGACATCCCAGAGCACGGGGATTTACAGGCACAAGGAACTGCTGTGAGTAATGGGGAGGGAACCTTGGTCCTGCTGATCGGCTCCTGGGAATGTCACTCTGCCCTGAGTGCCAGTGAAGAGAGAGAGTGGGAGAAGAGAGGGAGAGGAGGAGGAGAAAGAGAAGGGAGGACAGACGGAAAGAGATGATCCTCCTTCCCTGGTTCTGGCGATGATCACGTAGCGCAGGCCACGCTGTCCCCAGCCCCAGAGCCAGCCCTGCCCCCGGCTCCTCATGGAGGGGGACCTGGGGGCCCCCAATGCCAGCGTGCTGGGGGAGCACTCCCTGCTCGTGGGGAGCAGCTGGGTGGCCGCCTTCCTCTGCTTCATCATCCTGCTGACCACGGCGGGCAACTTCCTCCTCATCCTCCTCATCATCACCCAGCGCTCCCTCCGCAACACCTCCAACTACTTCCTGGTGTCCCTGTTCATGTCGGACCTGATGGTGGGGCTGGTGGTGATGCCCCCGGCCATGCTCAACCAGCTCTACGGCCGCTGGGTGCTGCGGGGGGACTTCTGCTCCCTCTGGGCCTCCTTCGATGTCATGTGCTGCAGCGCCTCCATCCTCAACCTCTGCGTCATCAGCCTGGACCGCTACCTGCTGATCACGTCCCCGCTGCGGTACAAGCTGCGCATGACGTCCTGCAGGGCCCTGGCTCTCATCCTGGCCACCTGGACCTTGGCTGCTCTGGCCTCTTTCCTGCCCATCAAGATGGGGTGGCACGAGCTGGAGCTGGAGGTTCGGCCCCTGAACGTCACCGGGCAGGGGGACGAGGAGCAGTGCCGGCTGCTGGTCAGCCTGCCCTACGCCCTGGTGGCCTCCTGCCTCACCTTCTTCCTGCCCTCCGCCGCCATCTCCTTCACCTACTGCCGCATCCTGCTGGCGGCGCGCAGGCAGGCCGTGCAGGTGGCTTCCCTCGCCTCCAACGTGGCCACCGCCGAGGAGGCCACGCCACAGGTAAGGTGCCCACAGGGACGTTGCTCTGGCAGACCCCATGGTTTGGCTGCCTGGGCTGTTTCTGCCTCCTGGATGGCCTCGGGGTTGGAGCCAGCTTTGACAACCCAAGGGAAGGAGATTTTGGGCAACGTGCGCCTCCCTGACATCCTCTGAGGTGCCCCATGCCTTGTCCCAGCAATGGAGAGCTGTGAAGCTGCTCATGAGCACAGAAACAGCGTGAGCAGAAGCAGAGAAATAAATAAGACCCAGGCAAAAATGCTCAGCAGTGCAAAATAAACGCAGTTTCGCCCCCCGCTTGGCTGGCGTCATCCCCGAGGGGTTCAATCTTATCTGACTTTCCACTCGTAAATCTTGGCCGTGGTGGGTGTGAGACATACGGGGGAGAAAGGATTTTAACTAATAGCAAATGCCAGATTTCCCAGAGCACCTTATTTTGAACAGAAGCTTCTATTTTTGTTACCTGCTCTATAACAGGAGCTGCCAAACCCCTCCTCGTGCGCTCGCCGGTGGAACCGGAGTGTGTGGGTTTTATAACAAAAACGTGGCTGCACTTGTTTGTATTTCTCCAGGAGAAGGTAATTGCCACTAAATCTAACAGCTTTAATTCCCTATAATAGGCTTTATTGACCTCATATCCTACAGGGAAAAGGCAAACTTAATTGCCTTTAAATACCTTGATTTAGTTTGTTCTCTCCAAGAGCAGAGCCAGGACTCCGGCCAGCTCTCCCACACGTGATAAGCTGCACCAGACAGTCAAAAGGAAAAGGAGAATTAAAGAATAAACAGACAATATCATTAAGGGTTTATTTTCTTGCAGTATGCCAGGTTTTTGGACTCCACAGACAGAGTCAGGGGATGTTCATGGGCTTTGCTGTGCCATGGAAGAGCAGCATCCATCCCCCTGACATTCAGCTGAGGCCAAAAAGGCTCCTTGAAGCACCAAATTGGCTGAGGAACAAGGTGTCAGCCAGGGAACCCTCAAATTTCATCTTTTAACCTTTTTTATCTTCATCTCCTTTTAGAGATTTATGTTCTCTTTTTGGCCCAGAAGCTGAGTTGCAACACGGCATCATTTAATTACAGGGGAGGGCTGAGATAATCACTTAATTTCAGATTGCAGGAGGGGATGGAGGGCTGGGTTATGGTGTTTGGAGGCTAACACGTTTCATGTCTTGCTTTTAAAACCATAATTAGTTTGCTGCTGCAATCAGCATCTGGAGCTGCCTGTTTAGGGCAGGCTTTATCCTCACATGGACTGAGCTGGCTTTTTCTCTAAAGGGCAGCCTAATGACAAACAGCCTATTTTACAGTAAATCATATCATACTCTCAGTGTTGAGGCTTTCTATTGCTTCCCCTTCCTAATTTGTTGTTCAGGGCTTGCAGTGTGTGCCCAGCTCCTGCCCCTCGGAGAAGGGAATTACTTGGCAGGGTTTTTGCAGGATCTGGAGCAGCAAATGCCACTTTTCTGGGGCAGAGGCTGGTGCCAGGATGAGTTGCCCACCACTCCCTGTCTCCGACTGCAGGTCCCACACGCCCTGAGCCAGCCCCTGGCCAGCAACGAGAGCAGGAGGTTCAGCAACAAGCACAGCAAGAAGGCTCTGAAGGCCAGCCTGACCCTGGGCATCCTCCTGGGCATGTTCTTCGTGGCCTGGCTGCCCTTCTTCGTCACCAATGTGGCACAGGTAAGAGCCTGTGGGGGCTTTATGTTGGATTTCCAGAAGTTTTCCCTTTGAAATCCAGCTGGGTTCAATGTGAGGCACCTGAAGGTCTTGCTTGACCTCTGGGACCAAGGATGTAATTCCCCAGGGAGCAACAGAAAGGGAAAAACCTTTCAAAAGGGATTTGAAAGTTTCCTTTGAAAGGGGAATGTTGATGTCCCTGTAGGCTGGGGCTGAGGTGGGAGGCTGCTGATCCCTGCTGTGTCCCCCCCAGGCAGTTTGTGGCTGTGTCCCGGCCGGATTCTTCGATGTGCTCACCTGGCTGGGCTACTGCAACAGCACCATGAACCCCATCATCTACCCGCTCTTCATGAGGGACTTCAAGAGAGCCATGGGCAAATTCCTGCCGTGCTGCCGGCGCTCCGCGGAGCCGCGGCCCAGCGCCATCTCCCTGTCCATGAGGAATTCCCACAGCGGGCCCCGCGCCCCCACGTCCCTCAAGAACGTCCTCACCCTGCAGGCTGAGACCGACTCCGTGGACTCCGGGGCACCGGGGAGTGACCCCCGGCTGCTCCCAGCCCCGCGGGGCCCTGGCGCTCGCTCCTTCGGCCTGTGGGATGCGGAGCCCCCGGACACGGCGCTGCAGCTGGGCACGCCCACGGCCTGAGGGACACACATGGCTCTGTGCGCTGGAAGGATCCCCCGGGAGCCCAACACAAACCTCTGGGAGCTGATTTGTCACAAGCCATCTCCCAAATTCCCCGTTCCAGCACACGGTGCAGCTCGTGGAGGGGATGGTGGCCCGGGGAACCATCACTAGGAGGATCAAACCGTGCAAAGCCAGGTGCTGCGGCTGAATTGACCCGCCTTGCTGAATTAACCTGCCTTGTCTGTCTCTCATCCCTCCTATGCTCACTGTCACCATCCCCTAACCCTTCCTGTGGCCTTTCCATCTCTGGTGAGTCTGAACATCAGATTCCAGACTCTCTGTCTCCCTGACCTCAAACCAAGGCTTGGTTTTGCACCCACGGAGCTCAGCAGATCTCCCCCAAGTGCACCAAGGCGAGTGGTGGAAAAACATCCTGTGGCTCATGGACGAGAGGTCTGGGGCTGCTTCAGCAGGAACACTGAGGTTTGGGGCTGCTTCAGCCCATGGAACATCCCATCTTCCCGGAGCTGGAGCTGGATCTCCTCACTGGAGTGGTGTCTGTCTCAGGTTCCTGTCACACAGCGTGCTCCAGCTCAGCGGCACTGCCACGTCTTGTCACACAGAGCTGCACTGCAGGGGCTGAGTTTGGTGCAGAATGTCCAACACTGATTTTTGGATGTTCAGTGGAGGTGTGGGGTGCAACTCACAGTGGCTTCGTGGGTGTCTCACAGTAGTAACAGGATCAGCTCCTCCCACAGGCTCCATCCCACAGCTTCCCACTCCTGGCATGGGACCATCTCACTTCCTTCAGATAATCCATCATGTCCTCAATGATGCAATTAGAAAATACACTTCCCCCCCCTTCAAATAAGCATTTAAAGGAATATTGTATTTTGAATGCCAGCCCTTCCCAGAGCCATAAGCAGAGTAAATGTGACTGAGTAAATGTGACAAGTGGGCACTTCAAAAAAATCACTAAAACAAATTATTTTAGTAAACTCTTCCTCAAGTGCCTTTGGGCTGGCAGTTGGCTGCTGTGCCCTCCCTGGACCCTTCACTCCAAGCCTTCTGCCTAATTCCAAGACTGTTCTCCTGGAACTCCCTGATACCCAAACAGACACAGAGCATCCCCTGGATACAGGATGCTGGAAGAAGAAGCCACATGCCAGGCCACTTTCAATTTTCTTTCCACATTGCCCAAGGATGTTCCAGAACTGAGCAGGAGTTTGTATGACCAACCCAGCATTTCTCTGCCACAAATCCCTTGGGAGCCAGGGATGAGTGACTGGGACATGCCGGGGGCCGAACACAGGCTCAAACCTCAGACTGTTCAATGCATTTTGCCACAGATGGAGCCTGGGGCTGGTGTTGAGCACCCAGATCATGATGTGCATCCTCCTACAATGGCTTTATATAAATACAAGCTTGGACTACAACCTGAGTTTAAAAGGAGCAGAAAAAGGCACTGTGGAGTCTGGAAGTTTGTTAGGTACCAAATCAGCCTCAGAAGGTGGACAGTGAGAGAGGGAGAGTGACCTCTTCAAGCCAAATGTTCAAAAGCAATCATTCCTTACTGTCTCATCCAGGCAGTTCTGTGTAATTATGTGTTGGCTTGTGGACAAACCCTCAGATGAGCATAGAAATCTCATCCCACCCCTGCAGCCAACAACACCAACACCAGCTGGCAAAACAGCCCCATCCCTGGAGATCCCACAGCCAGTCCCTCCCATCTCCACAGCGAGGCACCGCTCCAGGTCAGAGCTGGGCAGGCCTGAGCCCCCTCAGATGCTGGATTTAGGGAGAGGAATTGCCAGGCACTGTATCCAAACCATGGTGCTTTGCTGGGTCACAGCATCACCCCCAAACCCAGCTGTGTCTGACTGCATGAGGAATGATCTGCAGGTAAGGTTTGCTGGAAGTGGGAATGGAAGGAGTGGGGGGATTAACGTGGCTGCTGGGTCAGTGGGGAGGAGGAGGGGGAGAACCCTGTGTGAACTGAAATTGGAGGGTGTAATCCCAATATTTCCCCCCTCATGAGTCAACAGGACCCCCAGATGGGGAGGGAGAGTTCGAACCCTCCCTTGTGGCAAAGCATAAAACCCCAGAGGTGCCCCAGAGGGGGGTTACCTGCCTGTCACACTCTTGCCAGATGCACTTGCCTGGGCTCAGCAGCAAAACAGGCCAGAAAAGGGGCTTTTATGGAAGATGTGGATCATTCCCACAAGGTTTTGGAGCTGTGCTGGCAGGGGATGTAGAGCTGGGTCCTTTCCTCTGGTCTGAGACTGGGGATGAGAAGAATGGAGCCAATTCACTTCTATGGAAGGAGGTAGAAATCAAACAGAACCATGTTTATCCTATGCCAAGTATTGGTTTTGTTCTAAGCCAATTAAAAATATGTCTGGATGGAGCTTTTAAGGAGATGTCTGTGGGACACAAAAGAAAAGTCTCAGTGGGTTTCTGGCTTGGAGAACCTGGGAGGAATTTTCATAAACCATCAAAAACCCCCTCAGTTTTCCTGCTGCTTTCACCCAGCGTCCCAAACATGTTTCTAACAGGAATAGGGCCTCCAACACCCACCAACCCCAGCCTGGAGGCAGGGAAACAGTCATGGAGATGAGAAGTGCCCAAGCCCTGGCAGCAAACCTGCAGCAGGAGGGGAAAGGAAGCCTGGCAGCCTGAGCCTTTCCCCTCCTGGTCAGCAGAGCCGGAGAGCGGATGCGGATCCATCTGGAGTGGGGCAGGTAGAGCCTGGAACACACCTGAGATCCTCAAACCAGACTCATCTCCAGTGGAAAAAGGTTTTTAATTTCCTAGTAAAGAACCCCTCTCTGTGAAATGCTTAAAATCCCCTCAGAGCCACCTGCTTCCCCCAGTCACAGGTGCCGAGGGGTGCAGCTGCTTCCCGCAAGGATTTGGATGGGATCTGTCTGGGATTCCTGAGGAGCAGCGCAGACCCCGGCAGGAATCAGCCCTCTCTCGCCTCGGGGAGGTGCCGTGAGCGGCTGCTCCGAGCGCTCTGATCCAGTGCCACGCCAGTGCCACACTTTTCTCCGGAGGGGCTGGAAACTGCAGCTGCAGCTCCACCAGCTCCATCCTCTGGGAATCTCAGTGCCACGGATGTGCTGACAGTGGGTTTTGTGCCGGTTGAGCAGCTCCGCCCTAATCTGCTCCTTTCCCCACTGCCTGGTCCTTGCTGTCCGTGCTGTGTGAGCAGTCTGGGCAGGGAGGGGAGGGTTCTCCCAGGGCAGAGCTGGAGGAATTCTGTTGGTGGGAGCAGCTGGCTGGGAGAGCCTCACCCCCAGCCTCATCCTCCTCTTTCCTCGTGTTTTCCTCTCCCCGAGCCTCGCTGTCAGCTGTCTGCTGGGATTTCTTGGCTTGAGGGGAAAAAAGACTGCCACTGCCCTTCTCTTCAGGCTGGCATTCCTTGGTTTTAATGCCCACAGCTTTTAGGATCGTGTCCATCTGCTTCATGTAGTCCAGGTGACCGTTTACCTGCAGGGAACAAGAGTCCTGTGAGTGGGGAACCCACGGGGATCCAGCTGAGCCAAGATCCCTGTTGGGATCCTTCATCCCAGCAGCCACCACTGCCTTGGGTTTGGCTCTGACAGATGGAAAGAATGAGGTTGGAAAGAATCATGGAATTGTTAAGGTTGGAAAAGATGTTTATGATCAAGTCCATCATGCCAAGGCCACCACTAACCCACGTCCCCAAGTGCCACATTCACATGTTTTTTGAACACTTCCAGGAGTGGTGATTCCACCACTGGGTAAATGCAGGTGTCCATCGAGCAGCCTGAAGTGGCTGCAGCGTTTGGGGCACACTCTGGTGCTGGATGACTTTTCTTCTGAGATGTTTGAAAGCCTGGGCCTGGCTGAGCTCCACCCCTCAAATCCTGGGGGCCAGGAGGGTAAAGGAGGAGCCCTGCAGTGGGGAGAGACACCCAGACAGGAGAGTTCTCTTAGTTCAGTTGCCTGCTCTTGCTAAAGGTGTCCTCCAGGTGCCTCAGCTCCCTTATGAAAGCCAAGACTATCTTATTTAAATTAGGACAGAGTCATTAAACCTCACAGAGCTCCCAAGATGAGATTCTCAGCTGGAAGCTGCACTGATCCATCCCGCCCTGTATAAAACCAGGAGCCCAGGAGTTATGGGTTCATAAACCAAATAAAGGTCAACAGTACGTGTAAAAACCCAGACAGTTTTATTGTAAGATTAATTCCACAACCAGATAACCCCTGCTGAGATGGATGTTGTAAAATTCCCTGCCAATCAGGGCACAGGAGGAATGGAAATCTCTGCAGGTGATGGTTCTTGATGCTAAAGGCCATGTGGCTGGAAATTCATTCCCCATTCCAGGTGTCCTGAGCGCTTGATGCACCAACAGCTTCCCCAGATACTTCAGCATCTCTGGTAAATCTAATTTTTAGCAGTGTAAATCTTCCTCACCCAGCCAGAGAGCTGTCTTGGCCTTTTATTTTCCCAGACCTTGCTAGTAACTAGGGAATTTCTGTGGCAGGGAACACCCATAACCTCAGTCCCAGGATTCCTGCTTCTCAGACACAGGGATGACTCTCTCAGGAAGGGATGATGATGGTAAGAGGTCTTCACAGAGCTCTGTAAAGACCCCAGCCCTGGACCCTCTGCTCATCATCTGCTTGCTCCTGCCTGGTGCCAGAGCAATCCTTCAGCTGCCCCATCCCTGGCAGTGTCCAAGGCCAGGCTGGATGGGGCTTGGAGCAACCTGGGATAGTGGAAGGTGTCCCTGCCCATGGCAGGGGGTGGCACTGGATGGGCTTTAAGGTCCCTCCTAACCCAAACCAGGGTTCCCAGCACTCCTCTCCCAAAGCTAAAGACAACCTTTTCTCCACAAATCCAACCCCCTGAGCTGTTTGTGTGAAGCAGCTTTGGAGGGGCATGTTTGGCTTCACTGAGGACTGGGAGCAAACAGAAGGATTTAATCAGCCCATCAGGAATACAAATATGTGTCTTGAATCTGTCCAGATGGCTCAATGGGCTCTAGATGTTTTGAACAGATTAGTTAATGAAAGTAACCATGGAAGGACTGGGAGCTGTGGACATTGTCCTCTGGAAAAGAACAACAACCCCTTTATTGTTCAGGGGGGGCTGGAGGAAGGAATGAGCATGGCCTTGGCCAAGGGGGGCAGAGACAGGAAGGAACTGGAGTGAAGGCTCTTGGTTTGCTGCATTCAGAACCTCTCCAAGTCAAACCATCTGCCTGCCCTGCCTTGGGAATTCTCAGCCTGTCGTTACTGAGTCATTAGGCAGAGAGAACAAATTTTCTTTGCCACCCTAAGGACTGATTTTCATTACTCCTCAGTATCCAGCAGCTTCCACTAAAACAACAGGGAATTCCTCTTCCCTGAGCACCATGATCTCTGAGAGAGGCTGGGTGTGAGCCATTCTGAGAAGCTCATGCAGCTGAAAGAGAAGCTGAGACCTCATGAGAGTCTGTCCCTCCTGCAGCTCTGCTCAATCTCTTCCAAAGAAACTCCTACCTGTCTTTAGGATAGCACAGGAGAGGATTCCATAAAGCTGGACCAAAGCAACCCCTGAGAAGTTTAAAAGGAGGGAGGGCTCTTGTCTGCTGCACTGAGCCACCAGCAAAAGAAGAGCAAACAAACTGCCTTGCCACTTTAAAGCCATCCTGTTGGGAAAACCCAGCAATCCCAGCTCTCTACAGCCTGTTTTCATCTTCAGTCTGAACGCCTGAATTCCTCTGCTGGGCAAATGGTGCTGGAGATGGGAGGGGAACATCTACAACATTGTCAATAAAAACTTTAAAGGGAAATAAAGAAATATTTTACTATTCGTCAGAACAAAGTGCAGGGGGCATTTAGGACAAAAGGAAGAGTGTGCTCGGCACTGGAGCAAATACATTTCTGCTTGTGGTAAGGAAAGGAGTGGGGTGGGTTTATTGGGATTGTTTAGATGACTTCTCCCAGCCATATTTGACTTTATGGTTGCTTTGACTCACTGGGACCCACGAGCCAGCTGCCTCTGGCACTGAGTGCAGTGCCACCCCAGGGGGAGTCTCCAGAGGACAAAGCTGATGGCTTTGCCCAGGGGGATCCATCAGCCAGTCACCCCAGCACGTTGGGAAAGGTTTTCAAGTCCAAATCCACCCAAAAGTATCAAAAATGTCACTGAGCACAATCAGCTGTGACGATTAAACTGCCAGGGCAGTGTTTCTGTTGGATACAGAGGATTGACAATCCCGGCTTCTTTCCGGTTTGACCCCCAGGAACAGAGTGTGCCAAGGGGAGGGCAGGGGAAGGGCCAGGGGAAAGGAAATACTCCCCACGATCCTGGCTCTGCCACAGACACGTGCACAGGGACGATTCAGTCACAACACTGATGTCACAGCAATGACATCACAGGGCCAAGCTCGACACAGCAAGATAACACTTCATTGCTCACTCCAGATCCCGTCCAGGGTCCTTCAATAAAAGCTCCTCCACCCATCCCGCACAGCCAACACAGGAGTGCACAGGGCTCCCAATGCTCTGCAGGGCTACGGAACTGCCAGAGCTCAGCTGAGGGTCCCTCTGCGGGCAGGGGAAGGACAGGGCAGCTCAGCTGTGCCTTCCTCCTGCTCCCCTGCACCAAACCCCCGCTGGATTCACAGGGAATCACTGTGGAGGCAAGCAGTGTGGTGGGGAATGCACAGGTCACTCATACATCTGAGAATTTCACTGCTTTGTTGTGTTTTAAGCCCATCAGGTCCAAAGAGCAACTTTATTCTGCAGCAAAAGAGCCCCTCAAGTTCAAACATCTCTGCAGAGCTTGGTTATTTCAGCAGGAGCAGCAACAACCTTGGAAGGGATCCTTCAGGATTCCCTTTTGGCTAATGCTGTCTGTTTTCACAGCAAATGGTATTTTATGGGGGGTGAAGGAGTTCCTGGAGTGAGCTGCAGGTTCTGGAGCTCAGTGGATAATCCCAGGTCATCTCCCAGGAGCCCTCAGCTGCCCTGG
The DNA here is from genome assembly GCA_008694505.1 of Cyanoderma ruficeps. Taxonomy (NCBI): domain Eukaryota; kingdom Metazoa; phylum Chordata; class Aves; order Passeriformes; family Timaliidae; genus Cyanoderma; species Cyanoderma ruficeps. Next base: position 459,867 of record VZDJ01000034.1, read on the forward strand.
GTATCACACACAGAGTGAAACCAAACAGCAGAGCCAGCTCAGCCCTCTGGGTACTGTTATTGTTTGCTCTCCCTTTCCCAAAGCTACAGGGAATGCGGTGTCCAGGACAAGCACTGGAGTCCAGCCCTGCTCAGAACTGAACTGCCAGGTCTGGGAGCTGTCGGTGCAGAAGAGAAGAAGCTCAAATGTCCCCCTCCTGCTTTCCAAAAACTCCTCATTCTCCTCATTTCATTCTGGGTGCTGCCTCCGAACCCACACAGCCCAAATGGTGGCACAGGCTGATGGATTGCAGGGCTCCCAAGCTCTGCCAGGCTATCCCTCCAAATCCAGTCAGCTCTGCCAAGCTGGCAGGCTCCTCCGGTCACAGATATTCCCACATGTCAGTGAAAGCCTTAATTCTGAGTCTGGCTACATCCTGCATGACTGAGGGCATCCACAGAATCCCAGAATGGTTTGGGCTGGAAGGGACCTTGAAGATCCTCCAATTCCACCCCTGCCATGGGCAGGGACACCTTCCACTGTCCCAGGCTGCTCCAAACCCCGTCCAACCCGGCCTTGGACACTTCCAGGGATCCAGGGGCAGCCACAGCTTCTCTGGGCATCCTGTTCCAGGGCCTCCCCACTCTCACAGGGAAGATTTTCTTCCCAATATCCCATCTAACCCTGCCTTCTGTTAGTGGGAAACCATTCCCTGTGTCTTGTCCCTCCAGGCCCTTGTCCCAAGTTCCTCCACAGCTCTCTTGGAGCCCTTTTAAGGCCTTCTCTTCTCCAAGATTAACAATCCCAACTCTCAGCCTGGCAGAAAATGTCCTGGATTTTATCACAGTTTTCTGACAGCTCATAGCAAAGCCCTGATGCTGCCTGGGCAGAGGAGCTGGAAAAATCCAGCGACAGAGCAGATTGCACAGCAGGAAACAGAAAACATTCAACATACCTTGACACAGGCTGTGCTGAATGAAGTTAGAATAGGAATAAAATTCTTCTGTTTGGATTCTCAGGAAACAATGTTTTCTCAAAGGGAGGACAGTGAATACTAATACAGAAGCTCCAATTTACATGGATTTATTAAAAAATTGATTAAATTCACCAATTGAATTTGGCACCTGCAGCAATGGTGCATCCTGGGCACCAGCAGTCCTTGAGAAACCAATAAAAATATATCTGAGAAAAAAACTGGTAGAGCTGAATTTGTTTTGGAAATCCTGACAATGCCATTTGCATTATTCCTCTTCAACGTTTCTATTTCTGCTCTGACAAATTGAAAGAATAAAGATTTATACTGCTGAGGCTCAGAGGCTTTGCTTTCCCATCATCCCTTTGCACAATCACAGTCCTTGTGGACAGAATAAGGCACTCAATTCTTATTTTTCTTCTCATTTCAAAATTCACTTGACCAGGAAAAGTTCTCCTTTCATTGCAGTGATATTTTTTGAGCCAGACTGTAATTTTTTTCCTGCAATCGTCTTTCAGCCACAACAGATTGATCCAGTCATTGTCACCTCTGGGGTGGTAATTGAGGGATGTTCCCCTCAGACACCCTCAGGCAATTCCACACCAAGGCAAGAGCTTTTTCCAAGAGTTTTTTTCCATCAAACTTTGATAAGTTTTGTGATCAATGCTGAAAATTCTGAGTAATCACTGGCTTTTGCTGGATTCATCCACTTCTGAAAAGTGCATCTCTGCCAGCTTTACCCTCAATTTATCTTCAGCAATTCCAAGAGGAAGATGGAGAGGAGTAAAATACAGAATATAACAAGAAAACCCAGGAAGGAAATGGAGGAATCAAGTTCTGGAGGTCTGAGGGACAAACGGAGAACAGCTGTAGTGACAACAGGCAGCACAAAATTGGGAATTAATATTCAGAATTAGTCCTTGAAAGAGTTTCAAGGGAAATGTGCCTTCACAAATGTCCCTCTGTAATGCACTCCAAGTCATCCCACTGAAGGGAACAGCTCTTCCATTGATTTTTCAACTGTTTGTGGAGCTGCTGTTGACTATTTTTTGTTGATGCTCTCCCCAATGACCGCCACTGGTTTATAAGGTAGCTACAATTAAATACTCATTTTTCAGCGCTAATCCAAGTGGAAAATATTTAAATTCGATGGTTTAAAGAGTGTTTTAAAAGATCCAGCATAAACTGTGCATATAATTATCACTGGGGAATAATTTGAACGTAATGTCTTGGGCCATGAAAGACAAGAGATCTGAAAAATAAAGACTGGATTGATACACTGAATTGCAGAAAGAGCTTAGGGGACCCAGGTGTCTGCCACTAGAAACCACAGCAGGCCACTGGTGACCCAAAATACTGGACATATTGATCACACCAGGACTATGGAAAAATTTTCAGGATTCCATACAAGAACATTGAGATGAGGTTTGGTGTCCATAACCAGAAGGAGGAATCAGGACCAGCCTGAAGCAGAGGGTGACTCCTGTAAAACCCAAAGGGATTGTCACCCTTCCTCTCCCCATCTTGCTCCAGGAACACACAAGATCTGGCAGCTCAAACATTACCATCTCTGCTCTTTTCAAACCAGGTTCTCTGCCCAACCCCACAAAAAAAGGTCACTTGAGATTAACTAAAGGAAGTTTTGCTGGTTTTGGGGACGACAACCTGTCCTGACTCATCCCTCGTGAACTGATGGCAATAATGTGTCTGGGCAAGGAGTCTTGGGCATTTGGGAAATTTCAAGACTGTGGAGTAGTGCCACGTCTCTCCTCAGCAATGTGATATCCTATAAATCCACCTCATGGGGATTTGCAGTAGGTTTAAGCCCTCCCCTTCCCTCTGTGTCACAGGGGCAGTGACACCTCTGTGGTATTTCAGTGACATTCAGCTCCTATCAATAATTCAGCTGCTCTAATTGCAGCATCTCAAACACATGATGTGCACAAGGTGTCAGCAAAGTCAGCCTTCCCCTTGAATTAACACTTTTAATTGGCTGTTGTGCTGGGGTTTTGTTTCCATATTAGCCGAGGAGGTCAGAGTGGGAGCTAAAAGGGAGCAGAAAAATAATACAGAATCAGCATTCGTGTTCCAGCAGAGGACAGGAAATTAAAAGCTGAATTTTCTGTCATTAATTCATCTGCCTGGGCTCTGTGTGGCCAATCCTGCAGAATCCAGCTGAACTTTGGGAAAACTCTCACTGCATTGCTCCAGGAAGGGCGGGGATGGGGAAAGCTGCCTGCAAAGCCAACAGCTACAGACCTGCCCACTGCAAACCAGGAAAGGACAGGGGGTGCAGTGCCTGCAGGAACTGTCCCATTTCCACATGCAAAGTGCTCCAAGCGGGAATAGAAAATCTGTCAAAGGTGATTTGTGATGCCAGTTGTTATGTTCCACAGGAGAAAGATGTGCTGGAATCACAGCTTTTCTGGCTCTACAAAGGAACAGTGAATTTCCTCTGCTGGGCTGTGTTTGATGGAAATATAGACCACCCCTGAGTCCCTCAGACGTGGCATTGGTCCCCTCAGCTCTTGTGAAGGAGAAGCTGCAGCCCCAGGAATTCAGCCCTGCCCAGGGTAGCTGGGGGCTGTGAACACTCGACACACTCCCCAGATAATATGGGAATCCCCTGTGGGAGGACACACAGGTGTTCCAGGCACCATGGGGGAATGGGAAAATCCCTCCTGTAGATCTGCAGGAAATTGTGGCAACTCTGCTGATTCCCCGTTGTGGGAATTTGGGCACCAGCCTTATGAAATATGAGTCCTGTAAAATGGTTCTCTCTGCCTTTAGAAGCAGCTGAGCGTCCCCAGGCTCCCACAAAGCACATCCAGCTCGAGCAGTCCGTGTGTGCTGGAGCGAGGACAGACATCAGCCTTTGAGGTTTGTCAGCCACAAAGCAAAAACAAACTGCAAGTTATTCATGGCCTCGTTTGCACTTGTTTTTGGGAAACCTTTTTCAGTTTCTTCCTCTGTTCTTACACAGTGACACTGCCAGCACCCTCTGCTTGTGTCCCATAGGGAAAAACATTTTGAATATGTATTTAATGTGGGATGCTTGGAGCTCCCAAATCAACATCAACGAGGAGCACAGAAGATGAAGCCACTGATGGTTCCAGAGGTGTGGAAGTCATACCTGTGACCTCACAGCCTAACAAACAGATGGAATTGTTTCCACAAAGCCCTGCATGTTCCTCTGAGGGGAGAGGGGCTCTCTCAGCTCCTCCAGGCAGCTGCCTTGGAGTTCTGCCCCAAGCTCTTGTTCCTCTGATCCTGCCCTTGAGGAGGTGACACTGCTCACTGGGAACAAGTGAAACAAAGGAGCAGTGACATACTGGCAACCTTTTTGTGCCTTTCCAACTCCTCAGGGTTCTTAATTAATCCACATTTTGTAACCACAATTAATTCTTTGCTGCAAGTCTTGGGAATACAGTGGAAAAACCCACAGTTTAATGTGTTTGGAGAGAAAAATGGCCTGGCTCACAGAAGTGCCAAATCAATTGTACTTCACAAAATTCAGACTTTCCATCTGCTTATGGCATTGATCTACCTGACTGCCTTGAATCTGTCTTCCCTCGTAATGGGAATTTTGGTCCCTTTTCTGAGACCTGGCAGGAGGGTGGATCCTGGTGGGGGGTTGGTCTCTTCTCCCAGGTGACAAGTGAGAGGACAAGAGGAAACAGCCTCAGTCTGTGCCAGAGGACACGTAGATTGGATATTAGGGAACATTTCTCCATGGAAAGGGCTGTTCAGCCCTGGCACAGGGCAATGATGGAATTCCCTTCCTTGGAGGGATTTAAAAGCTGTGTGGATGTGGCACCCGGGGACATGGGTTAGTGGTGGCCTTGGCAGTGCTGCGGGCAGGACTGGCCTCAATGGTCTCTTGAGAACATTTTCCTCCTCACCAATTCCACAATTCCAAGATCCATCCCTGCTCTCCACTGGACTTCCAGCCACGCATTCTCACTTCCTCTAAACCTGCAAGTTCATCCCTGACTTCTTCTGCTGTGAAACTGCCCGTTCCTGACTTGTTGCTGACTCCTGAGCCTCCCTGAAGGTGCTCCTTGAGCAGTTCTGCAATACTCAAATACTAATTCAGACTGTACTGAACAAACTCCCCTGAGAACAAACAGCAATCAGGATAATCCCCTGCAGCTCCACGACTTCCTTGGTCTCTAACAGGTGCTGTCAAATAAATCCACAGAATAAATCAGCCCCTTTGTAACCATGAGGAAGGATTTTATGACTGCATTTGCTGAGTGGGAGGACATTTTTCTCTCTGCTTTTTTACTGACAGTCTGATAAAAAACAGGCTAATCAAGAGAGACATGAGATGGAGGCCTCGGAGGTGAATTCCTGTTTATACTGAGGGCTCCTAATGCTCCACTCATTTGAGGATTCTGGTGCTACCACAGTAAAGAGAACCAAGAGAACCAAGCTATTTGGATCCAGACCAGTTTTCGTTATGGATGGACCAGGAGATGCCAAAAATACTGACAGTGCCTTTGTAATATTTTCATGCTGAGCACCTTTGCATCAGCTATGCTTTATTCTTCTATTACAGCTTGCCCTTCTCCTGGCAGGACATTCACAAGGACCTCCAACAAGGGTATCTGCATGGGTGGAGCTGGTCTCCATAAAGAAAATACCTGTATCTCTATATATCTCTAAATATCACCATGTATTTTTCTGTTATACTATTTCACTGTACTTGCAGCAAAATCCATCTTTGCTTTCTTGCAACTTTAAAAAAATATCGCCTCGGGATTTTCCTTCCCCATTCTTGCTCCTTTTATTTCTAAAATGTTCACCAGAATGCACTGCATTTCTTCCAGGGTCTGGAAAATGGATCAAGGCAGTGACACCTACTTAACATACATTTTTCCTCCCCAAAGCTTTGCAGTGAGATGAAGGAAGTGTCAATTCCTTCTGAAGGAGAGCAGCACTGGGACTGACTGCTGGCACCAGGCAGCCAGGATGCAGACACAGAGCTCTGGGAGATGAGCAGAGAGCAGCTCTGCAAATGTTATTCATTCAGCTGAAATGTAAATCCTGCTCCTCTGAGGGGAGTGGGGAAGCTGCTGTGATCCAGGCAGGATAAAGTGTGCAGGGCTCCAGGGGCTTTCATGCCTCAGGAAGCAGAGGGTCAGGAAAAGGAGGGTCTCTGAACAGAACTCAGAAAGAGAGGGGTGACATGGACTGACTGACAGGAAATGTCACCTCAGTGCCACCACTTGGCACCTTGGGCCATTTTCATGCCAGCAACAGATGTCAGAGAGCAAATGAGTACTGGCAGCTCTGGAACGGTGAGAAAATGGATGTGGGAGTGGGTGGAAATGCTGACAGCTCAAAGAGATGCAAAGATGCATGGCCCATGTTTAAAAGCCTCCACTAAACTCCTTCCTCCTGGGAAGACCCTGTTTTGTTCCTCCAAGTGTCTGTTCTCTCTGCTCAGCACCAGGCCCTGCCTGTGCTGCCAAGGGCTGTGCAGAGCTCAGTGTTCATGAATGAAATGAGCTGAGAACAGTTGGGTATTTATAGGCTCAGCAAGCTGGTGCTCCAAAAAATTTGAAAGCTCTTCAAAGTGCCTTTAGCTCCAGAGCAACATTGACATTCCCTGCCAGCTTGTGGGGACATGTGGGAAGAAGAGTCATGGCAGGAACACCATGGAATTATCCTGAGCTTTGTGTTGGGCATCTTCCAGTTTGCAGAGAGTAAACAATAAATTAAAACATTAAGATATGGACAAAACACAATGGCATGTCCAAGGTTTCTGTGGATATGGATACACAAGATAAGATCTGCACAGTTTTCCGTGGAAGAGCTCGCTCCTGTGGAAGAGACAGCAACGTGGTGATGAGTTTAAGATAATTGAGTTGAATATCACTAGATATATTGCCAGCTGTTCTAACAGTGGCTTATTGCTAATGACACCAGATAGCTTTGAGGAAGCTAAATGTTTCCCAGATATACCAGTCAGTCTCTCCCTGTTTCCTGGAGACACACACTCCAAAAAGGCAGCAGGATCTGGCAAACCAACCATAGCTATCGCAGGGCTTCTGTAATTCCAAACTGTTTCCTCCTCCTGCAGCCCTGGGGACCAAGGTACAAGGGCCAGGAGCCTGGCCCTGGCTGAACCTGAGCAGTGTGGAAGGCTCCACCAAGATAAGATAGTGGGTGGCACCTGCTGTGCGGGCGCGTGTTTGAGATCCACGTTTTCCAGCTGCTGAGCCCAGCTCCCTGAGCCCAGCTCACTCACAGGGCTTGGGACTAAGCTCTTTCCTTTAAAAAATATTGCCCCTGAATTTTCCTTCCCCATCCTTGCTCCTTTTATTTCTAAAATGTTCTCTGTTCCAACCATTCTGTGACAGCAAGGGGAGTAATAGCATTTTCTTGAGGAGTAATAGCATTTTCTATCTCCACTATGAGATATGTCAGAACCAAAAAACCCCAAACATATCCAACAGGAGAGGTAGATTCTCATTGTTTTGCTCAGTGTTGAGCACTAGCTGGGCCAACAAAACCCAGAGGGAAGTGTGGATAAGAGTTCTCTCAAAGACAGGAAAGAGGGACAATGTACCTGGAGCCCTGGCTGGGCTCTCTTTAGTCCCCAGCTTCTCCAGCACAGTAAATGTGGGGTTACAGTGCTGCAGGCAAAGAATGATGGAGAAAAAATGAGAATATGAGAACTTACCACAGAGGAAAGGTCCATGTTCACCATCCTCCTGTCATCCAGGTCGACTGGCTGGAGGCCTGCAACGTTGAGCTGGACAGAGGAGGTTCTGTAAACAAAGCTCAGCAGCCAATCCCCCCTGGAAGCAGAGAAGAGGGGGAATAAATCCTGTTGCCCAACCAATGCCATGTGGAATCAAAGAATTCCAGAACAGTTTGGGCTAGAAGGGACCTTAAAGCTTATCCTGTTCCACCCCTATCATGGGCAGGGACACCTTCCACTAGACCAGGCTGCTCCAAGCCCTGTCCAACCTGACCTGGAAGACTTCCAGTGTGTTACTACTCAGACCACGAGAAGGATGGAAGTGCTGGGAAGCACAGTGATGCCTGAACCAAGACCTGCTGCAGGTCTGTGTGTTGTAGCAATCACATGCTGAGGAATCACTTGCTGGATTCAGGGCAGGTTCCTGGGACACAGGAGTGTGAGCTGAACTGAATTCTGATCCATGGCTGTCATCTCTTTACCAGCAGTGAGTTTAAAAATCTGACCCTTCTGTTTATTTCTGTGTTTGTTTAGGGATTGCACATTGACGTATTTAATCTGTTTCATGTACTGATAGGTTCTCCAGCCCATAAAGCTATAAAGATGATGAGACTTACAACACTGATGTTGTGACATAAATATTGACTGTGAAGCTCCTGGGAGTGCTCCTGATTTATGGGTACTGTAGAAATACATGGATTCAGTGACAAAACTAGGAAGAGTTTGTTCCCACTCTAAAGCAGCACCATAAGTCACTGTGACAGTTTCAGGGTAGACTGTAGCATGAGGAGAGAAGGAAATACAAAACTCTTCTGAGCTGAGCAGCAGCATAAAATCTGGGCACTGAAATGCCACTGTACTCCACAGAGCAGATTTAAGTGGGACATGAGTGGGATTTTTGCTCTGTGATGGCAGCAGGTGAAATGCTCCTGGCACAGGTGCCCATTCCTGGCTACTCCCAAATAATCCACACAAGGGGTTGTAAGTCTACACAGAGCCCTGCAAAACCTTTACAACACATTCACACTGCTCAGGTGTGGGGTCTTTCAAAAGCTGAGCCAGTCCAACTGGTTTGGGTGATGTTTCCTCTTGGGAATTTCCAACCCTGCTGTTAAGTGGGAGGCGACAGCTCCAACAGCTGACAGGGCTCTCACTTGCCCTGTATCCTCATATTCCAAAGCCAAAGGAGAACAAGGACTGAAGCTCAACAGTTGGGCTCCAATCTGATCTCACAGGAATTCTATTCAGTGTAATTCATCTGATCTAAATAGAGTTACTCCTGCAGTGACAGAACGAGGCCACCCTTTGTACAAGCAAGAGACCAGAGAAATCAGAATCAGGTGACGCCTTACCACAAAATGTTTATATAATCTTTCTCTCTACCTCAGTCCTCACAGAAATTCCCCAAATCTCTCAATTCCCTCCTCTAGCTGCCCCTCATGTTACCAGAAAAACCCTCTACACACACACACACACACACACCCACGCGCTATATTTCATTCCAACAGTACAGGCAGGCTTAGAAACTATAACAAGATCTTTTTTTTCTGTCTCTGTGTGTGTGTGTTATAGGAAATGGATACACTGAGCTTTTTACAGTGAAATTTCTTTTTGTAGAACGCAGAGTGGAACAATATTTTTTGGGTAAACTCAGTTATATGCAATGATTTCTATCATTTATGGCTCCTTGGAGGAACTCAGAGCACTCCCAGGGAGGCAGCCTTTCCTTATGGCACAGGAGGAAACCCTGCAAGTGGTGTTTACATCCAGCATCCCTGAAAATCCTGGGATCCAAAAAGGACAAAAGCAACAATTTTCAGCCTAGCTGAGCCCAAGGGTTGATAATTTGTTGTTTTAACCTTGAATACTTTTAATTAATTTATTTAGTTATTCTTTCTAAGGTAGAACACTGTTAGAATCACAGTAACACAATGCTTCCCCATCTTCCACGTACATGTGTAGGCATCCATAGGGATGTTTGCATGGAAAACACCAGCAGCATTTTCACCTGTCCTTGACCTGAGGGCTCACAGCTTTATAAACTGTCTTGACTTCCAGGTTCTTTGCTAATTTTCTTGCCTGGTTATTTCTCAATTTATTTCCCCATGCTCTTAGTCTTCCCCGCTTCATTCCTTGGTTTTAATTTCCCCTTATCTAATTGTGCTGGTAAGCAGTGTTCCTGCCACAATTATCTTCCAAGACACAGTCATTAGGTTCGAAGCTGTCACTTGAATACTTAATAGCTTTTCTGAGATTGCTTCAGCTGTTTTGGGCCTCTGAACCTCCCTCTTCTCACCCAGCAGCTCCCATAACTCTGCACAACAGTTGTCTGCTTTTATTTCTAAGATGTTTTTAAATGTGGTTTTAAAAGGCTGATATTTGTTTTGGAGGCAATCTTTGTATTCTTTCACATCCTTACTAAATTTGCTGCAGCTTTTCCAGCTATTCTTCCTTTGCAAGTTAAATATCTTGTTCATTGGACTATCTTGACCAGAAACCCACTCCAGATACACAACCCTTCCATTTGCTTGAGTTCCTTCCCTTCCATTGTGATTTTCGCATCTTTTTCCCTGTAAGCAGCCACAAGAGAACTGCATCTTAAAGCTTTTATAGATCCTAATTCCCATTCTTTAAGTCAGTGAACTTAACTGCTGTATTTATTGTCCTTCACACAAAGCTGAGATTTAAAGGGGCTTCAGAATAGATCAGGCTACGCACACAAGCACACTGACCCAGCTGCAGGCTGTGAGTGGTAGAACACTGTCCCTCCATGAACAGGACCTGCATGGGCTTCCAGTGGCACAAAGAGCAGAGTCAAACAGCCTCCAAGTGCCTCCTGGAGCTGCCATCTCCAATGGATCTGGAGGGACGAGCCTCTGGCACTGCTGAATCAATGTCCTCACCAGCACTCACAAAGTGTTTGAAAGGAATAAATGCCCCAGACCATTTCCAGGCTAACAGGGCTGGGCACTGAGCACACACTGACCTGCAAAAGCCATTTATGATCTTGCCTGACACCACTCTGGTGAGAGCTTTCCAGTGCTTGGCTTCTCCTTCCACTGGAGCTCCCAGTAAGACAACGTCTTCAATGATCCCTTGTGAGTCTGTCAAGGCAGAGCAGTTCAGATTTAGATGGATCAGAAAATATTCTTCTATGAAGTGTGTTCAGACGTGCACTACAGAAAAATCATCATTTACGTGGCTTCAATTTGAATGACAGAAACAATAGAAAGGAGGATCATAAATAAAACTTTGCATACATCTTAAGTGTCCATAATTCACCTGGAAATTAGTAAATGTGAAAAACTGAGATCCTCAGACATTGCAAAGGACCAAGCTGATGGCAGGAGGGAGAAGTGGCCTGGCCTCTGCCCAGAAAGATGCTGTTCAAGCAGCAAACCTCTGGAAAGGTTTGGAAACCCCTGGAGAGGTCTTTCTGCTCACTGATGTGGGTTTGCACAGAGCTTTGAAACAGGTGAAAGGGTCTGAGATCCCACAGAGTGAGCAAACATTGTCATAAACAAAGCATAAGGAACTCTTCCCAAAGTTGATTCTATGAAAAACATGACTTGAACACGCAAGAGGAAATCCCAAATTGTTAATATTGATTTGGAAATAGCAACAACAGAGGCACTTGTCAATACCCAGTGAAGATCTATCAAACTGGTTTGATTTCCTTCTGCTGTAACCTGAATGCCCAGGGCCTGATTTGCTGAACAGCAATGTTGACTTTTAAGCCCAATAAATCTTCCTCACTTATCAGAGAGCTGCAGCTGGGCAACTTCAGGAGGAATAATGATGGAATGAGAAATATTGGGCAGCTCTGCTACTTTCCTAAACTCCTGAACAATATATCAGTATCTTCCATAAATCTTTGTAAAGAGAAATGAAGCCTGATCTGCCAGAGCAGTTAAATGGAAGACTCATGAGCAGAACATTTCAAATCCATATGCTGCACCTGTGGGAGACCAGGCTCCACAGACCTGAGCTAAACCAAACATTTGAGGCAGAGGTGCTGCCCGGGTACTTTTCAAATGTAAAACACTTAGTTTCCTGATAGCAGTTAAGGATTGGAGCTGCCTGCAGTGCCTGAATCCTTCTCCACCATGTAAATCCCCGTGCCTGACAAATCCAAATGAGCTCTCCTGGAGTTATTTCTTATTGCAGAGTAAATTTTGCACCAATCAAAAAGAGCAAAGAGCAATTCAATTTTGTGAGTGTAATCTTTGAGCAATAAAGCCCTGTTCCCATAATCATGGACAATCAAAAGGAAACCCAGAGCCTTGCTAACGGGAAGCTCATTCCAACCAAGGTTCTAAATTCCATGTCCATGGTGTGGGCCAACTGAATAAACAAGCAGCTAATTCATCAGGATCCTGAATATTTGGGCAAGGTGTTGGAAGCTTTTGTTTCTCCAGTCCTTTGTCTAGCTTATTGCTTGCTCAGAACAAAAAAAAAAAAGCTTAGTCTTGGCTGAAAAATGCTCATTTTCTTTCAATGTTGACAGGATAGAAACCTGGGAACAGATCACTGGCTTTCAGAGCAGCTGAGGCTCAAGATAAAAGAAATGTATTTCACAGTTTGTAAATCTTTTAGATGATAAAGAATAATAAAGTCTGCAAAAGCAGTGAAAAAAATTTAATTCATTAACCTTTTAATCTCATAGAGAGTGGCTAATGAATAAGGAGTTTCATAAAGGAAAATTTCCAATCAAGTCCAAGCAGGTGAGAACAGAGTGAGAATGAGAGCCCACAATTCAAACCTGATTTAGTTGATTTCTCTAGAAAAGGTGTGGAAGAAAGAAGCTGTCCCAGAGACCATAACCAATCCTGGGAGCTGGGCTTTGCTGTGCCCTTGGGATGCAACTCACTGGGAAAGCACCTCAGCACATCCGTCCTGACTGGAGAGAGAACAGGGCTGGGATTCAGCTCTGGCTGTGTACAGATGTTCCAGGGCAGAGTTGGCAGCAGGATTCCCAACACTGAGCACAGCAGGGATCACAGCCCAGGGGGACACTGGTCACATGAGCTGTGATCAGTACCAAACACCCAGTGTGTGGCACCTCACTCCTGTCACACACAGCTGGGTTTCAAGGCTCGGTCTCTGGTGGTAACAGCCATTATCAATTTGCATCAGTTTGCTAATTGCTAATTATTTACTCAAATGCATGGGAATCACGATGAAGAAATCAGAGCAATCATCTTCCCACACAGTAACGTGTCTCTGCTGGCTCATTGACTCCAGCTTCTGCCATCATGTCATTTTCTGGAAACCTACTGAGCTCTGGCTCCCGAAGTGATCCGTGATGAAGTATCCAAAAGTTATTCCATTGCTTTGCAGAGGAGCATTTGAACACAATCTGAGTTCCTGCCAGGGTGTTTCACTGACCAATCCATCATTAGCTATTTGTCCTCAGAAATGCCACTGCCATCTGGATACAGAGCCCTGCATGACGAGGCCGTGTGTTCCTTTCGTGTGAGACATCCAAGGCCAAACCCAAATCAGTGTCAGCTGTCCCAGGTCCCAGCTCTGTTCCTTCTGTGGCTTGCTCTGGAATGTGCCTGTGAGAACGCCTTGGCAATCTGTGCTAAACATGCTGCTTTTCATCTCACAAACAGCTCAGCTTTCAGAATTCAATTAAGGAACTGAAAAATCAGAGTATGGTGGGAGCTGTTCTGATACACCACCACGATACTTGGATTTCTTTGGAGTGGCAGCCAACCTTCCAGACCCCTAAGGATTTCCTCCCTAAGCTATGGTTCGTGTCATTCCAGAGCCTGAAATAGAATGAATTGAAAACCTGGAAATACCTCAGCCTTTGACATTCTCAGGACACAAAAAGTGTAGATCTAGGGCCAGATTAGGATCTGGGTTCTGGCTCCAGTGTAACTCCACAAGGATTATTCTGGATTTGATTAGATTTATTTTGAGAACAGAATTCCTGTATTTGAGGACTTCTGTCTTAAATCAGAAGTGAAGTTCTGGCACACAGCTGTCAAACCTGACCTTCTCCACCCTCACTTGACTCTGTTCCCACCTTCTTGGACTTTACTGGACATTTTCCTTTTAAAATTCCCTATTTATGATTTATTGTGAAGCTAAATGGTTAATGAGTTAAATTGCTACGTGGGGGGAAGGCAGGCTGCACACACTCAGTGCTGACTCAACTCCAAGATACAATTTCCATCAACTGATCATAATGATTTTACTCTTTTTTTTTCTTCCTAAATTAAAAATAGAAATCTATTAATAAACAGAACCACAATGGGTAATAAATTGGCAGATGGTTTTATACTTGACTTTGAGGGAAAATTGCCATGAAAATAGCAGATGACAGTGGCATTTCAGCGACTTGAAGGGAAGGCAGGACTCAGGCAATCAGATACAAGAGATGCAGAAAGCTCCCAAGAAAGGCAAAGCATTTTCTGCTGGGATCAGGCAGTGCACAGGCAGCTCCAGACTGATCACAAATGTCACACTGTTGTTTACAGATCAAAATGACCCACTGAAACTCCTCAAGTGAAGACAGTGAATTTTTTCTGCTGGACTGGGGGAGATGACAGCAGAAGAATTAGGCTCCAAAGGCATTTAAACCTCAGGGTTTTTTGGTTTTCATCCTATCCTAAAAGAGCCAAGCTGTATTCTTCCTCTTGGAAGAAAAATTTCTCCACCAGGAGTAAGGAAAATAAATGAAAAAAATGGTTAGAAGGTGAATGTTACCTTTTTCCTGAGCCATTTCCTGCAGGCAGAAGTAAATGACTCTGGCACCCAGGCTGAAGCCAATCAGTGTGACAGGTCTCTGGCCCTGAGAAAGAAGGAGAGGAAAAAATGCCACCAAATGGTGTTTTCTCTGGAGAGACTGGATTTGGGATCCCCCAGAGCCTGAGACACACAGAGCAGCTGCTTCTGCATCACCTTGGAAATACTGGAGCAACTGGGGCAGTTTCAAAGGGATCAGGTCTCCTCAAAGTCACGCCCAGTTCAGTAGGGAGAATTCTACATATTCCGAGTATTTTGTATGTTTTGACCTTCAGAAAATCAACTGAAAAAAGTTCTAATGATCAGAAGTTACAACCAAGTGGGTGTTTCAAACAGAACCAAAACAGATGCTGTAGCTGGTCTGAAATTTCCAAATGAAAACCTTATTCGAGGAACAAAATTTTCCTAGAAATGTTTCAATACACAGAAGAAGAAGCTGGAATACAAAAATACTGACCACTTCCAGATTTCAGGCTGAGTGACAGCAGTAGCATGTGATGGTTATAAAAAATGATGTGGCTTTTAAGCTTTAAGCTTTTATTTTGAACAGCCTAATAAGATTTCCTGTAAGATTAAAGGGACCCTAATCCCAACATCAATGGAAAATGGTCTTTGTAATATCCAGGGAGCAGGTGTGTGATGGACACCCCAGACATCTCATTAACTAGTTTTAGACTCTCCAGCACACTGGAATGTGTGTTTTCACAACAGCAAATGCTTAACAGGCAGGAACAAATGCTCCATAGCAAAAGACAGGGC
This sequence comes from Cyanoderma ruficeps, assembly GCA_008694505.1. NCBI lineage: Eukaryota > Metazoa > Chordata > Aves > Passeriformes > Timaliidae > Cyanoderma > Cyanoderma ruficeps. The sequence goes on from VZDJ01000034.1 coordinate 475,049, forward strand.
TTGTATGAAATAAAGTTTATTGAGTTTTCTAGGATTGGCTTTTATGAGAAATCAAGTTTGTTCCTCCTCTGCTGTTCCATCTTGTTGGGACACAGAGCTCTGGAGCCACGGCTCCCCTCGGGCTCCTCTATAATCAGCATTGACTGATGTGAGACAAACACATGGCCAGCAAAACCCAGCTGTGGCCCAGCAAATGATGGCAGCCTCTTGGGAGGCAGAAATGTCTTTTTTCAAGCCTTTTCAGAGAGAGTTCTGTCAGTTCCCCTTCTCTGTAGGCAAAGCACGGCTCACTGGGCATTGGCTACCACCCACTTTTCTCTCAGGTTGTTTTGCTGGTGCCTCTTAATGATCAGCAAATATTTTTAATACTCTGTATTCCCTTTTACTCATCCTCACCTCCTGCTCTCTGACTTCCACTAGGTGAGTGGGCCTGGCTGTGTTGTGACATGGTTAAGCCACAGGTCATTTATGACCTGGATCTCTTCATTGAGAAAAGCTTTAGGTTAAATGCAACAAATCTCAGCAGGATTTCTCTGATCCACTTGGACCTTTTCCTTTTCCCCAGTGAGTGAGATATCTGCTGGTCCCATGCAGCACTCTCTGAGGTTTTGTTCTATTAATTTTTGTCTCCCTAGAAAGGTACCATTTAACCAGCATGGCTACAAAACTTCACCTCCCTGGGGCAATTCCCTGGGTTATTCCTGGATAATTGGAGCCAGTTACCTGCTGTCGGCGGAGCAGGATGTGTGCAAGGTGTTTGCCCACTTCAGCAGAGCGATGCAGACACACTCCCCAGGGGTTGTCAATGACACTGGCAACAGTCAGGAGAGATGCTGGCCAAGTCAAGGCTGTCACAATCCCTGTAACACACAGAGCTTCCTCAGAAAACATCAGAATCGAGGGAGTTCACTGAAGTTAAAGGCTAAGCCTAGGAGTTTATGTCATTTCCAGCTCTTCTTTCCCAATAGCTGTGCTGAGAAATGCTTTGCTGGACTACAGATAAGAAAGATGTTCTGACACAGGGGGGTAACTGTAACCTGCGTGTTGGGACGTTTCTGTACAGCAGTAAATGTGTAACAACATGGGGAAATGAGCAGTCACAGGTGAAGGGAAGGTGTTTCCAGCTGTAACTTTACCAGAATGACGCAATGACAGGGTGGCTCAGCAGTCCAGGAAAGCACAGCTGAATTACAGGTGTGGTAGAGGAGGTTCTCAGGTCATTTCTGCTGGGCAATGCCAGCACTGCCTCCTCCAAGACATTCCTCCTTTAGGAAAGTTCCTTTAACACTGAAACTGCACAAGAGCCACGCAAGCAGATCCAATAAGATTTAGGATTTAGTTTCTTACCTGACAAGACAGTGAATTTTAGGGCTTCTTGAGCCATCATGTTCACAAGACCATTCAGCAGGGAATCCAAGGCGTTGCCAAGCTCCATCAGGTACTTGGATTCCCAGGCCAGGCAGTACTGCTCACTCGAGTGCAACATGCTGCTCCACGGGGCTGTGAAGCTCCCTGGGAAAGATGGAATTGCAAAGATGGAATTCATGTTTGGAGAGAACACAATGGCTGGGCAAGAGGAGCCCAACAAAGGATCAGAACAAAACCTGCAGGACACTGGAATATTCTAGCAATGCTATTAATGACAGATCAACACTGAAGGCCAGAGCAGAACTGTCATCTTAATTAATTAAGAGCCTTCCCACACTGTTCCTTCCCCAGACAATGCAGGTCAGGTTGAGACAGCTGCTGATCCAAGTGACACAAGATCCCCACACTGTCTTATTTGGGGACACGTGGATTGGCAACTATTGGCACCTCCAAAATCACAAGGTGGCAAATTCCATAAAACTCCTGTCCGCAGTCCCCCTGTTTGAAGGAGGGTGTACACAGACAGACAGAGCTGTAAGGAGGAAAATGGATGACAACCCTCATTTTGCTCTTTAAAACATTCTAGCAGATTGCTAGTTATGGAAGAAGAATGTGTGTCATCTGTAACTCCCTTTTAAGGGCAAACAGACACAAAAAGGCTCCTGGAGGGACACACTTGCCTCTCTAACTGTGCCTGGGAGCCCTCCAGCCCTGAGGATTTGGACCTCTGGCAAGCAGACAGGAGAGAAGCCAAAGCACAGCACTGCAAAGTGAGAACTTCCCTGTGACAGCAAACTGCAGCCTGGCAAGTGACAGGGCGAGACGTCCTTCTGCATTAATGATATCCACAGTTAATTATAGTGCTTCTCAATAAATTGGCAGCTGTTCAGTCAGGTTGCTGAGCACATTAGCAGACAGGTGACATATTTTATATGACAAGCTACACTGGAAAATAAAGCACTTCAGACCTCTCAAGGTTTACCCTGTAAGTCACCTCCAGAGTGCTGTGCTTAACAGGATTTACTTGACAGAACTTTCTTGCCAATGAACCTCATTAGCTGGCAGATACAGAGAGAGCAAAAATACACTATTTTCTGTTAATTCCTGGAGGATAAACATAAGGTCTCAGAGACACTTCATACTAGTGCTGGCAATCATCTCCCAAACAGACCTTTTCTGGCAAAACCATGCAACAGTTCCTAACAGCAACAATCCTGCTATGGCTGCTCCCAGTCCTGCTATCACCACCAACTTAATGCCCTCTTTTTTATTCCTCTCTTTGCCTGGGATTGCAGATTGGGTTGCAAAGTCTTGCACTGATGTGATTCAGCTACCATGCCATGGAAATGTGAGGCAGACATGGTGCTTTGTGAGCACAAACACAGCCTGGAGTGGGGCACAGCCACGGCTCCTGGAGCTCCTCTCAGCTTCTTCATCATGTTCTTACCATATTTGCCAGTGCACAGCCATCCAGTGATTGCTATGGTGATGTGGAGCTGCCTCCCTTCAGTAAGTGGGAGGAATTCAAACTCTTCTATGGCTCCCACACGTTTCTTCATTTTGTACCCTACACACAGCCAGGAAGAAACATATGGCTCAGAGATGGCACAGAAAGGACACCCTCTGCTAATAGTAGGAGTTTGTTAAGAAAATAATTGGACAATCTGGAGAGGGTTTTTTTCCTTTCCAAAACCCTCAGTCAGCCCATGCATTACTTAAAGCTTTGTAAGGAGTCAACATGATCTTTCTGAACTTGTGTGATCTGAGGGAATCCAGCAGAAAGGTTTTGGTTTTGGTTTTTTTTTGCTGTAACAGCTGCTTTTCTCCATGGCAGCATCCTTCTAACCCAAAGCAGCAAGTTTTCATCTCCTTCATTAACCACACACCAAATATTCTTTCCCTATTTGGTCACCAGGGGCTACTCAGTACCTTCATCAGCACTGAGACAAAAATCTGACGGATTACACCTCAAATCGCTTCCCTCACTCTTCAGAGAGCTCAGTGGGGTCATTAACTGTGTTTGCAGACATGCTCCTGTGCCCCAGGGGCTGAGAATGATGTGGTCACTCTCTTACCAGTAAGACCAGCTCCTGCTGCTCCAAAAAGGGATGCCATGACAGCAATCCCAGCAGTGGATCCTAAAGCAGCTGCTCCAGCACTCCCAATGATTGTGGCAGCTCCTGCAGCAACCAGAGGGGCAGCCAGGCCTCCTGTCAGACCTGAGGATGCAGTAAGAGATATCACCAAAATATTATCCCTTAAAAACCCCAGTCAGGCATTCCCCTGTGCTGCTACTGCTGCTGGCACAATAAAGGGGCTTCCTGAGACCCTCCCCAGGCCCTGAATCTCTGCCCAAATTCTTTGACTGGGTCCAGGAAAATGAAGAATAATTTCAAAATCAAAGGAAGACTATGTCATGATCCGGGGTGAGCTGTGCTCCGTTTACACACCAAACATTAATCTAATCTCACACTTTTGACTTCAGAGTTGAAGATCTGATCCTCTCATAACATGACAGCAAAGAAAGAGAAAACATTTTTAAGGGTGACAACCCCAGTTTAATATTTCCCCCAGCTAGAGAAGCTACACTGGAATAACTTTTCCAGCTAACTCTTTCATGTTTATTTTTGTGGGGCTGAAAATACTTTTCTTGGAGTCAGACTTCTCTCTGTCCCTGGTGCTGTGGCCCCAAAATGTCAAGGGCAGCCTCACCAATCACTGTTCCACCCCCAACAGTTGCCAGACCGATCAGCAGGTATCTCTTCAGCTTTTTCCTTCTTTCCTTCTTTTTTCTTGAAACTTCTGCAGTTCTGTGGGGGGATTAAAAGCACAAAAACTAAGGGAAAAGCCCAATGGATAACAATGCTGCATCAGAAACTGCTTTTATTCTCCAGGGTGTAACTTCCCTTCCAGGAATAGTAAAAAGGAACATGCAGGTGTGGACTGTGACAACATACTGAGATTTATGAGCACAGATTTAGAGATTTAAATTGAATGGATTAAATGGACCACAGATTTAAACTGAAACAAATTTGAATTGAAACAGATTTAATTGCTGACAAAAGCCAACAGATATTACTTACTCAGAAACCCTTCCTAATAGGGCTGAAGCTTGTAAAAAAAAAAAAAGAAACAAAAAGTCAAAGGCATTTCATTAACTATATGCTGCCTAAGTGTCCTAAAAAACCACAAGAAAGCTAAGAAGAAACAGGGAAAAGTGTTTGAAATAAAAGTGAATCAGGGTAATTTGTGCTAACAAACAGAGATGCAATTAAACTGTTTTCCAACAGTAGTGTTTACTTTGAGCTGCTTTCTAATTGCACATCACAACATAATAATATAATGGGAATTAAACAGAGTCATCAGCGTGCATTTAAGCTGCATTTTAACAACCTTACCAGAAAAAGGTAAATAAACCTAAAAGGAACAAATACCACTTATTAGCCACTACTTCTGACTTCTCCCCAGTGTCTTTGCTTTCTCTCTTACAAGAAGTGCTTCAATTTCAGAGGAAAGTGGAAGAAATAGAGGATATGATACTGGAATAAGTTGTTTCCAGAGGAAGGTTCCTTCTGGCCTGTTTATACAGCAGTTAATCCAGGCCTTGAAACGTGACAATTTATCTTGCTTCCAAACTTGGATATTTTCCCTGTTAATCCTAGCCTAATTTTGGATTTTTGTTATCCACATAATTGCTAAATCCTTCCTGGAACCCCCTAAGCACACTGTAATGTTGATTAAGACAATTTTACACGAGTCCCAAACAATATGCAGCTTTGTGAGGCGCAGCAGGAGGAGAATGGAGCTCAGTGGGTGAAATCCCTGAGTCACTGCACTCACTGGCAGAACTCCCACGGACCTGCACGTCACGGAGGCTTTGTCTCCACAGAGACCCTCCAAAAAACCATTGCTCATTACCTTATGCAGCTGCAAACGTGGTGTCTGCAGAGAGCAACGCCTCTCCAATCTCTGCACAACCACAGCCACTTCTGCAGCCCCAGGGACAAAGCAGGGTTTGGCTATCAGAAAACCATGGAATCACTGAGGTTGGAAAAGATCTGCAGGACCATCAAGCCCAAGCTGTGCTCGATCCCCACCTTGTCACCCAGCCCAGAGCACTGAGTGCTACATCCAGTTGTTCCTTGGACACCTCCAGGGATGGGGGCTCCACCACCTCCATGGGAAGCCCCTTCCAATGCCTGACAGCCCTCTCCATGAAGAAATTCCTCCTGATTTAACCTGAACATCCTCTGGCACAGCTTGAGGACATTTCCTCTCATCCTTTCAAAGTGCTCTACTTTGTGCCTTAGTCACCAGTCTGAATGCTTGGCTTTGGATAAAATTGCTCCTGGAGTTCTTCACACGAGTGCTGCAGCCAGGCTGTTCATACCTAAGCTGGCAATGCCCAGAAATTTCTGTTCTACATGAGGTTCATCGGCTTTTACAGTCACTGCACTGTGTCTCAGGCTGAGAATAATGACAAGAGAGCTGCAACATGTCTAACCTGGAGTCAGTTGGAATAATGAGCAGTTTGAGTTATGTGGGGAGAAAGAGAGCAGCAGCTAAATCCTGCCTGCCGATGCAGTAAATAAAAGGAGAAGTTTTGCCTGTCACTGCTTCCCTTCTGGAGCTGCCAGCAGCTGTTTCCTAATGGCTCCTCCATTACCATTATCACTGGATTACCAGACTGCTTTTATCCACTGTGGTAATTAACTGCTGCCTCTGCTATTTCTCTACCCTCACTGAGCTGATGTGCAGCTTCTTGCCTGAACCACAAATTATGTTCAGAGAGATTGTTATGGGGAATTTTTCAGGTCATTTTCCAATATGGAAAAGTGGCAGGAGCACACATTAGCAAGCAAATGTTGTGATGTTTTCCAGTTGCTTACAGAACTGTGTACAAAAGAGAGGTTCTCACCTGCAGGTCAGAGCACATTTGGTGCAACTAACATGGATTTAAGTGGTTGGAGCATTATTCTTTAGAGGACTGTACATTTAATCTTGTACGTTCTGGGTGTCAGTCCAACATATCCACACCAGCAAAGGCAGGGGCAAACCCTCCTGTTAACAAATATCAGTAAAAACACCTGTGCAGGAGCTGCCAAACCCCTTGTTGGTTATTTCTGCTCCAAAACATCTTGCTGGTCAAAGCTGGCAGCGTCCCAAGCACATGATGGCGTTCCCAGCCCCAAAATCTGTGAGGTCAAGGTGGTGACAGGTTTATATTTTGATTCCTTCCCCCCTTGACTCCTGACTTCAAACCAAAGAAAGGGTAATGGATTCCCCACAAATCTCAGCCTTGTTTTGACACAGCAATAACAAGGAGTTCACACTGCAGTCTTGGGCATCTCTCACCGTAAGGATTTTTCTTTTTCTTCTTAATCCAGTAGACATTTACTCCCATGGCTGCAGTTTGGGCAAAGGACAAGATAGGAATCCCTGTCCCTCTCCACAGGAGACACACAGGAACCCCACAGGGCTGGCAGCAGGGTTTGAAATCCACGCTGTTCTTTCGCCATTATCAGACACGGCTTAAAGGCCCAGCACTGAGTTTGTTTTCACAAACTGCAGCAAAACAATCCCCATTAATACCAACCCTTGCTCCTGCACACCAAATGTTTAGCAGTCCACGATCTTTGAGATTATTCTGACTTTCCCTTTTTACAGTGTGCTATAAAGTTAAGCATTATTTAAATACAACTGTTACTGGAAGATACCCATCACATGCTGGACCCCATGGTAATACCTGAGCTGAACCATGGCAAGGGTATCTATTAAAACCTTTATTAGCATTCAGGGTAATCTCATAGCCTGTTTGCTGAGTTGACAGATGAAAGTATTTCCCTTGAAAGTCCACTACAGACAGATTTACTGCCTTAAATATTGCTAAACTGTCGCACAATTCCTCCCTGATGAGAGGAATATAAAGATATTACATTTCTTATAGATACCAAGAATTAATCCTATGTTAATAACAGAATTATGAGCCTGGTCTGTACGTATCTGAAGGTTCAGCCTGTTGCCCTCAGAAATCTCCCTTTAGGAGATTATAGGAGTTATAGGAGTTATCCAGCTGTCTCTTCAAGGTGCTTACAGACAAATCCAGACACAATGAACAGCTGAGGATCTAACCCTGATTGTCTGTAGGAACTTCTTTCTGCAAGAGGCAGTTCTACCTGAAGGATATTGGGCCAAGAGACAACAAGATCTTTGTGATGTATTTATGCAAAATCTACAGTCTCTGAAAGGCAACTGGAAAGAGGAAAGGGGACACCTCAATGCAGAGCAGCCTTTACCAGTGTGCAAAGCCAGGTCTCAGGTCTGATTTTAAGAATGCTGAGCTTTTCTGCTTGTCAGTGCTATGAGGGCTCTGCAACACTAATCAAGCCATAAATGATTACAGTAAGAACCATGTGGGGAATAATCAGAGACTGGACTTAGGCACAAGTAATTACTGCTAAGTTTTTGAGCACTGGCAGTGTTTTTTGATCCCATATCAACCCAAATGTTCTTACTCTGACTGTTCCTCTTTTTGTTCCCTCAGGCTCTCAAGCAGAGATTCCTCCAGGACTTCCAGATCTTCCAAGGGAATTCTCAGCAGCCAGCTGACACGGCAGATCAACACCCTGGCTCGAGCATCATAGGATCCTTGAAGAGAGAAAAGCCCAGGAAAATCAGTCTGATCAGTCTGATCACGCAGTTTAGTTTAGAAGCAGAGTACTCAAGGAATGTGTCACAGAGCAGCTCCTTCCCCCAGGCCCTCTTTTTCTTGAGAAGAGACTGATAAATGGAAAACCCTTCTTCCCTGCAAACAGAGCCACCACAGCAGGTAATGCCACTGTGGCAGGAAAAGGATCTCAGATCTTTGGTCTGCATCCTCTGTGCTAGAGGCCTGCTGGCAAGTTTTCAACAGAGAAAAGCTGCAGCAGGATCAGTGCTAAGTGGAAATATCAAACATGTCTGTGCGGGTAACTGGGCACAGCCCACCTCGACTGCACCAGTGCAGGAAGGTGGCGTTTTGTAAAAATGCACCTCCATGCAAAAGTTTTATCTTCTTCTTTGGTGGCAACAAGAAACCCTCAGGAATGTCAAGCAATGCACCAGCTCCCCCAGCAGCACCACGGACAAATGTTGGCTTTTACACTCCCTGCTGGAGATGCAGGAGTGGACCATGCACTCAGACAACATCAGAAAACACAACTGATTGCTCCTGGTTTTGTAAGCACGTGTTCTTGAAGAAAAGACATCTTAAATGTAATGGATTTTAAATTATTTGTGCCAACTCTTGCTTTTAAATGCTTTTTAAAATGCGTTTCTCTCAGCAGCACCTACTGCTTCCTGATGTTTGGCTTTTATAAAGGGTTCTTGGTGCACTCTGGGATGAAAAACACAATTGCTTTTCTCAGGGTGGGTGAAGATACCAGCAAGACCCAATTACAAACAATGTTTGATACTCTCTGCACGTAGCTCAAATACAGCATTGGGCAATCCATTAAGATGGTTTATTTATTACCATCATTACCAAGATACCAAACTAATTCCGTGGCCTTTAATGACACTCTTGATCAGGTTTCTGCTTAGTTGAGAAATGAGGACAAGATTTATCTTCACTCCTTCCTGAAATGTGGCACATCCTGCATGTCCAGGCAGGTGTAGCGAGCCCCCTTCTTTTTTCTGTCTGCTGACACTGCTGGGCTCCAACCTCACCAGCCTGGTGGGAAGGCACTGAGGCTTGGAAAGATATTTCTCCCAAATCCCAGCTTCACAGAATAAATGGTTTTGCAATAACTGACTTGTCAATTTTCCATTAAAAATAAAGCAAGAACAAAACGTGTTTTGTTCTGCAGTGCAACAGGCTAATCAGCAGCCACTGAGTTCTCTCCTGTGAGAACATGTTAAAACACAGGGATTTAAAAAATGCAAGCAGTGATAGAATCCAGGTTTCTTTTAGAAATGGACATTCTGTTCAGCAGACAGTCTTTATTTCATTAATTTTATCAGACTAATCCATGTAATGGATTGCAAACCAGAGAATTGTTTTATGTGTAATATAATAGATGAGAAAAATCACATTTATTTATAATGGACTTCACAGGACACTCTGGAATTTATACCCTGATTTTTTTCTTCTTCTTCTTTTAGGCAACCAGCAGAAAATATTTTAGCCTGAGATTTTCATAACAGCTTTATTGCCCTCCTAAAGGAAGAGGTCACCTGCTTCCCTGGAAACATTGGAGAAAAACCACCCCACTCCACCACCATTTACATCTGCTTGCTGATGCATGGTGGGTGAAGGTAAGGAGGTGAAGAGCTGTTCAATTTTCAGTGGGTATCATTAACCACTCCTAATAGAAGAGTTGTTTTTCCTCAAGGGGATGCAGGGAAGCAGCTTTTGCCAGAGAGGAAATTGAGATGAAATAGGATAGTGACTTTTTGAGCACTTTAAAGCATCAGATGTAAACTCAACTATATTATTTTTACAAAGAACAAATGCTAAGTAAACTTACCATCTTCAAGAGAGAAGGATAAAAGGTCCTAAAAATAAGGAAAAAAAAAAAAGAATGTTCAATTTAAAACTGATGATGTAGGTCTGGAGGGATCAAAATGGAGGCATAAAACCCATCAGACTAATTACTGCAGCAGCTCAGTTCGTAAGTGGGAAACAGAAAACAAAAATTCAGTGAGGCAGCACAGAGCAAAACCAGTCCAAAATTCTCCAAAGGCCAGTACAAAGGTCTGGACAGAAGCAGATAATGCTTGGTATATGCTGAGGCATCCCACATTTTTTGTTATTTTGTTATGATCCTGATCTTACACCAGACTTCAAAGTTTGGAGGAACAGGGCTCTAATCCTCCCACCATAACGCCTTCTGCTCCCTACAGTCATATGCACTCACCTATGCAACATCACTAACACGTTTGAATGTTCCTCTAATGGCCCCTATTTTCTTTGGCATTCTGGGAATTCACAGCTCTAGGCAGTAAGGCTGAACTGGCCTGAAGTTCTTTTGGATTAAGTGAGTTAAAAACCTCAGAATTTATGGCCTGTCAAGATTGGGAGACTTGACTTCTGTGTTGGCTCTTTACCATAAAAAAAAAAAAGGGAAAAACAAATCAATTCAATAGATGGTTTCTATGGATAAATCCATGAAAAAGAGCTCAGTGTTTTTACAACTGTGTTCTCCTCTTTTATTGCCACTGGACAAATTCTAAGCTCTTTATGTGACTACATTAAGCACCAGGTCAGTTGAGCTGCTTCCCTCTCCTACACACAAATACAGCACAGCTGAATTTTACAGGGAATCCTTTCAGCCCTCTGGGAACACAAAAAATGCAGCCAAAGATGTAGGAGGCTGCCAAAGAGTTTATGATTATTAGTCCTGTAAGCTCCCAAGCACAGTTTGTATCGTAAAAACTTCACTGATCTGAGAGTCCTACACACGAGAAGTGCAGAATGCAGAACAAACCATCCTGACCCAACCATAAGAGGGACAAACTGCTGCCCAGGCTGGCTGGTGGGATGTGGGAATTGGAGACACCAGTCCAGAGAGAGGGGTGGAACTGAGTACTGGGAGTGCCCAGGGATCAGCTACGTGGGCACCACCACCTCCTCTCTGGGTACATTTCTGGAGGAAGGGTTGGCACAGAGGTGTCAAAGCCCAGCAGAAGGTGTAGGGCTGGGAGCCTCGAGCAAAAAGCTGACCAGGCAAAGGGCCTTGAGTCTAGACTAAGGTGAAGCTCCTGACCTTGTTGCCACAATTTTCCACGGATTGATGTAAGCAGCCTCTGGAAAGAGGGTGATGGTTTATGGGCAATAAACTCTCTCTGAGTGAGGCTCAGGGAGTTAGGGCTGTGACTCAGGTCCTGTCCTGTCTGCCCAGTATCACCTGTGGCACCTCGTATCAAACCACCCCAAATAAATCTGGCCTAAGCACGTACACACGTGCCTTTCAGAAGGTCAGGGATGCACGTAGGAAATCAGGTGATAAACTGGAACAACTGCTTTTATGGCATCCCTGCCAGTTAGCACTCTCAAATTTAGGCTGCAGTTTAGGCTGTGCACATAACTGCACATGCTGGAATCCAACCAGCAGTGATTAGATTAGTTCACAATGAGTTTGTTTTCCTCCCTAAGCAGCAGTTGTTATATTGCAGCCTTATTTTGAAGTCAGTGTTTTGAATCTCCATGAAAACTCTATGACAAGACAACCACCCATATGACTGAGAAGCCTTACAAAAGAAGGGAATCTTTATTCAGTCTTTGCCAGCTTTTTCTGAGTTGATGCAAGTTCAAAACCCATTTCCTCAACAACAGAGAGCCCCAAATCCACACTGCAGTGAATGTGGGTAGAAAACCACTGGAAAATGGGCATTCCAAGCATGCTGAGAGCAAAAAATATATTCATAATAAGAATTTTCAACGTTTTATCACCTATCACCGCTTTTACACGTCTTTTATTGCATTGCCTTCCCATACCACACCCACAGCCTGCTATGACTACTGTCTTTAAAGGATTCAGTTACCACCATCTGCCTGTATTAGTCATCTGCAATGAAAACAAAGATAACAATCCATAATCCTCAGATGTTCATTGAATCAATGGTGAGCTCACATCTAATCTCCTGACTTCATGGATCATCTCTTCAGTTCCTTTGAGATGAAAGGCCTTCAAAAATGCAGCATTAGTGACAGCAAGGCCCTGCCACTGAACACGTCGAGCAATTAAAGCAGATATTTAATAAACAGTAAATAACCCGTCAGCAGCAGCTGAATACAAAGAAGCACAAGCACCATAAAGCAAAAGATCAGTAATTCATAAAGCTTTGTCCGTAGCTTGTTTATTTCCAGGTAAGAAGGAAAAAGCTGATCTCAGTTTATGGCTGACATTTTCCACACACCAGTGTGTTTTTCCAGACACACCTCTGCTGCCTTGCTCTGCTGAAGCCTTTCATCCTGCCTCTCCTCAGGCAAAATCAATCACCTTGCCCACATGCAGATGACTGTGTAAAGGATTGCTGCTGTGGCATTAGACTGACAGTTATTCCTCATCTTTGCTTTCAACTGATCCAAGTTGTCTATGGTTTCTGTATTCCAGCCAAATCCAGGGCATATCCCCAGTTTCCTGGGTCAGAGCAAAATCCCATGTGCTTCTGCTGATCCAGAGCCACTTTTGTACAAGCACATGGAGCCCTCATGCAGCACAAACTTGGAGCAAGCACAAGCCAAATTTCAGCCTTAATAAATTTAGCAGCAATGTAGGAAAACCTGCCTCAATGCAGAGAATCCATCCTGAGACAGACAGAATGAGGGAAATGACACAGGAAGCACATCAAGGCAGAAAGAATTAGTGTGGATGTATAGAAATTGAGGAAACAGCATCCAAAGAGCCACTTTTATTTTAGAAGATCCGCTCTAAGTTATTAATTAAGATCTCTATTGCTATTTTTGTACTGTTGTAAGACTTTGGGCACTGGAACATTCGGACCAGGAGCAGATCCTCTGATGCATTTCATGGACTGACAGGAGATAGAAAAAGGTGGCTGAGGAAATGGGAGCTGGCCCTGATGACCAGAGAAGTTCACTACTCTCTTATCTCCCCTAACACAGCCGACTTCTCACATCTGCTGTTCTGCCAGGCCGTTGGTCAAGGTGAGTGTGTGATAGCCCTTAATCAATCAATACCAGAGCACTGGCTGCATGCAGGCTGTCTGGCACAGGGTGACACAGCACAGGGTGACAGTGCCCACGTTCTGTGTGGCACCAGCAGCAGCCTAATGCTCTCTTCACCCTGCATGGCATAACATGAGGTTGGATGAGATCCTCCCCAGCAAAAGCAGATGCTGCCAAAATGCTTCACTTCTTTTATCCTTCCATCAGCTTTTACAGCAGGACATTGTGGAGCAGTCACAGTATCGCTTCTTCAGTGAAAGAAAATAAAGTCACAATAATTTCCTTCTGGTCAAGATGTACTCTGGGAGAAAGACTGGAAATTGTGCTCCTTGGAGCATGTATGTGGTTTGTGATACATGTATAGTGAAGGGGCTTTTAAACAAATGAAAATCAGGTCTACTGTGTTCAGGGTGTCACTAAAATCTGTACAACATGAGTATGAATGGAGACCACTGCAGTAACACAATCAAAGTAAAAACTTTGTCAGTTGTCTGCTCTGTAGAGTGAAACCATCAAAGACACAACTCAGCAGAGAGTGACCATGCTACATGTTCAGCATTTCCATGAGCTCTTTATGGATAGACTACCAGTTCCCCCACAGATGCTTATAAATAACTGCCAGAAATATTGACTTTATTTCCCTGACTGCACAAACAGCACTTCAGCTGCAAACAGACAGATATGACAAACCACTTTTGTAAAGCAAACAAGGGCGAGGGGAGCATATGGACTAACCTGGGTAATAAGAAGTGGATTTTCTTTCAAGATGGGATCCTTCAGCAAAATTTCAGTGAAAGTTTCTGTGCCCTCACCTCCTAAGCCATCAGCAAAGGCTGTCATGGCAGGTAAGACAGCATCAGGCAGGTCCAGCCACTTCACGAAGCCCTTGATGAATTCTGCCCTGAAGGAGCTGTAAGGCAACAGAAGCAGTTAAGGCTTCACACGTGGGTATTTCAAGGCTCCACAACTGCATATTTTTGGAGCTTTGAGCAGTCCTTGGATTCAAACATTGGTTCAGACAAAAATCAAAGCATCAGGAGTCAGCAGAAGGTGAATTGCTAAACGAACTGGCTAAATAAACAAGGAAACAATCTGAGTGGGACTAGACCTTGCTTCAGAACATGCTTTGATGTCTGCAGTGTTAACGGATGTTGTGTTGAATTTTAAGTCTTACAGGTGCAAGAGAGAAAGGATCTTCCGCTTCCCCCAACTTCAGAAGACCCCGCACAGAGTCTGATACCAGCTCTGGCCGAGCCACCACCCCAAACCCACCCGCCTCGCCCAGCCCTCGCTCCACTTGTACCTTTGCTCGTCTTCAGGGAACAGCCCGGCAAGGGAAATCCCACAGAGCGCCGCGTACGCGAATCTCCCGGGCTCACCCAGCTGCCGGCCCAGGAGGACACGCGGCTCCCTCTCCCCACCACGCTCAGCCTCTTTCTGCTGTTTCGAAGCCCAGCCTTTCCACTTCTCCTCCGCAGCCATTTTCACCTGCAAGTTTGAGGAGGAAAAAGCAGCAGAAAAAAAAAACCCAATAAAAAACAACAGCGAACAGTTGGAAACCAGGAAGTGAGGAGACAAATTTGCCTTTGTTTTTACTGCCACACTTGCAACTGGAATTAAATCAAGTCTGACCAGGTCCAGTTTGTCTACTGACCCCAACACCTTGTTGTGACCAAAGAAGACACAGAAACAGGACACAGGTGAACAGTTCACCGGTTCTCCAATGTTTTGCACAAAATTAGCTGACAATAAATATTTCAGCCTGCAGAAGGACCGGGCTTCATTCAGGCCTATCAGTCCCACATTTACTGCAAAAAATAACATGAAAATAAAAGCTCTACACCAGGTACAGAGACCAGAATAGCTGTCTGGGAAATAATTTTCCTCCTCCATCCTCAGCCCAAATTGCTCCTGTTTGTTTTGCTGACAGTGTTAGGAAAGTTGACTCCAGCTGCAGCCTCTGAGGACTTTGATGCGTCCCATGGTCATTGCTGTGCTTGCTTGAAATATTCCTCCTCTATACAACCTGCCACTGCTGTTTCCCTAAAAATAAGACCCCTACACCACACAGACCTTGAGCTGGGCCAGGATATTATTTTTTAGAGTGTAGCTGTGCACACTTCCAAGTGAAGGGCTCCCAGCTGCTCCCCTGATGGTGCCAGCAGCAAACTGAAACCTCAGGCAGAGGTGACAACAGCTCATTTCAAATTCAACCTGGGTAACAACCTGCTCCAGGGCTCACTGCCATCACCTGGAATTTCTGCTGATTTCCTCAAGATCCAATCTGTTCCTAAGGGGCCCAAATTACCCATTTCATTTCATAGTTCAAATTAAAATGTTTCCTTTCTTCCACACCCTGGCTAAATAGGAATTAGGAGCCCATGACACTACAAGTGATTCCCAGGGGATGCAGACACCATTTATGGACCGTTTTAGAGCCCTAAAAGAAAGAACTGCAACAGGAGCTGCTCTTTTAAAAGAAATTTTATTATCTGCATGCCACCTGTCATGGTCCTTTTAGGAAAGGTGTCTGTCCTGCCGTCCCACTCAGAAACTCTAATCATCCAAACTTCCAGACCAATTTTCCCAGGAATAATCTAATGCTAAAGTTTCAATAATTTTACAATTTTTTGCCATGTCTGCTCACCTCTGGGCATATTGTGGGAGACAGCACTGAAAATAAAACCCCCCTTCCCTGATAGATTTATTGATTTCTTAACTGGGGTTCATATGAAAAGTGAAGCAGCTAAAAAAGATCCATGAGCAGTATAACTGTTTAACCTAATTTCCTAATAACATGAAATACGGAGCAATAATGGAGCAGCACCATGGTGGCTCCTGGCATGCAACAAATAATTCAGAGTGCTGAGCAGCTAAAATACTCAGAGAAAGTTTCTGGAAGACTGCTCTGAAGATGCTCAGATCCATATACTTCCCTCTGCACAGGTATCTTTTTCCTTATAAACACATAGGAAAAACTGGGCTTGGGATTTTCAGACATACAGCATAAAAGAAGGGCAATGTGTGATTTACTAAATAAAATTTGGGTCAAGAATTTTTGCCACAAATCCAAGACGAGAGAAGCGAGAGTTAGAAACATATTCCAAAAGTTATTTATTTCAAAAGTTTTTAAGTCTTGTGGCACTGGAATTCCCATCTCTGCTGTGAACAATGTGGTTCAGTACTCAACAGCATTGCCATAATCTGACCTGTCACTTGAAAGAGAATTTTTTATCACTTCCAGCTCTCATTTTTCACACAAAGCCCTTCATTTTCTTGAGAGATGGTGTATTTTATAGAGCAGCTCATACAATCCTGTTTGGAAAGCAGAAAGATAATTCCTTTGGGGATCTAAAGCTGTACGATACGTATGCTCCCTGCAGCTGAAAGAGGAAATAGAGACAGGGTGTCATCGCATTTGTCCTAAACTGTGACAAAAGAGACCAAACCATCATCTCCACACCTCCCCAAAGTTAATGAGGCATCTCATTAACTTCGGTTGTAGGTAATGATTCAGACGGGGCTGGCCAAAGAGTTCTGTGTAAGGCACAGCGGGGACAGCACAGCCCAACTGTGGTTACAGTTGCACACAATGCTGTGAATGTGGAAACATTTGGGCAGAAGAGATTTTTTGGGGACCTGCACATGGCTCCAGATGTGCTGGGAGCACCACGGCCTTTGCTTTTAATCTGTGGGTATGAGATGTGAACACGGAATGCTATTAATTCAGTTCTGTCTCAATGTAAGAACACATAAATGTGATATGGATAGGCCACAGGGATCAGAACCGGAGGGGACAGGGACATGGAGAAGCTCAAAGCTTAAGTAGTTGGAAAAGTGAGCGTGTTTAATTCAGTTAATCCTAAGGTTTGCACAGCAGCGGCTGAGAAGAGATGTCCTCACAGTGAAGCGAGCAAAGCTGCGGAGAGGGAACAGCACACGGAGAAGGGTGAAGGCACCGCCGCAGCGGGGGAAGCTGTGAGGACAGACACCGCCACAGCTGCCGGTGTTCACTTTTACCACAAATCCTTCACGTCTGAAGTCTCCGCTGATCCAACACACGCACTTATTTACGGAAAGCGGCGCTTCTGGCCCCGCTGAGGGGAGGGAAGCAGCGGCCAGAGGAAGGGAGCGGCCTGAGGGGAGGGTTCCGCCCGCTCGTCCCCCGGCCCGCGGCGCTGCCCCCGCCTGGCGCCTCTCCCACCCGTCCGGTCCGGCCCCGACCTGCCGCCGGCCCGGCCGAGCACCGAGCGCCGGGAAGCGAACACCGCGAACCGGGAACCGAGCACCAACTACCGCCGCCGGCACCCGCCCCTTCCTGTGCTGCCCGGCACGGCCCGGCACGGCCTGCCCGCCGGCGCTGCGTCATCGGCACAGCCGAGTGCGGAGGGAGGGTGGAAGCTGCTGGGCTGAGGGGATGGAGGGCATTGACGGGATTACAGAATATTCCGAATTGGAAGGGACCCACAGGGATCATGAAGTCCAACTCCTTAAGTGAATGGCCCATAGAAGGGATCGAACCCACGATCTTGATGTTGATGATCCAAGCAACCGAGCTGACTCCGGGATCATCTGAGGAGATGGTGAGGGATGAGGGGATGGAGGGGGATGAGGTGATGCTGCCTAGCCCCATTAGTCATTATAATCCCCTCTTTCTAGGCCACAATGTATTACCCAGTCACTATCCAAAATCAGGAGCTAGCCTGGTTAGATAAACAAGGCATAGGGCTTCAGAGCTGAAACTTGCTTAACGAAATGACCAGCATGAACTAAGCTCGAGAACAAGCAAATCCTTTACATTTTGGAATAGGAATATAATCCCATCAGCCTTTTCCTCTGTAACTTAATTGCCGCTTCAAAGTCTTGCATGGTTATTGAGCCTTATCTTGTCAGATGGGAATCTGTTCAAAAGATACCGGGTTCCAGAGCCTCATGACTGCCACCAGCATCTGTGAACTCTGAATCACCTGGGTGTTAGTGGCTCTCAGGCTGAAAAACATTTCAGTGGAACTGCTGAAGGAAAACTTGGAAGGTGCTGCTTCATAACTCTGTGGATCCATAGGGATTCTTTCGGAGGGCCAGTCTTTCCCTGGAAATCACACTTTTCTGTATGCTGCCCTTTCATGCTGAACTTTTTTTTTTTTGGCTCTGCAGAAAGTAGTGTAATAAAACAATTCTTTTGGAAGGGCAGGGTGAAGCATAATAAAAGATTTTACTGATCATGTTGGTTCTGTTTTCATTTCTTCACACCCATGTGCTGAAAACCTACATGGGCTGCCAGGATCCCTTGTGAGTGATCTGTTCAGGCCAATATTAATACATTTGTTAGGGACCTTTACAGTATCAGTCACCCACTGGTGTTGGTGAAGGGAATTCAACAAGAATATTGTCTGTGAGCTGAAGGATTTTCCCAATGTTTCTGAAAGTATTTTCAGTGCAGCTAAATATCTGGTCCAGTCTGTCTATTTGGAATAATACAGTATTTGGGTTTAAAACTACCTGCCTTTTTTCCATCTGGGAAGCTTTTTTTCTGGCTGGTTATTAGCAAATGTCATAGATATTCTGCAGTAAGCCTGTTGCTGTCCAAAGAGATGAGAAAACCCAAAGGATTTAGTTCCCCTGAAAGCTCCCATTCCTGGTCAAAAACAAACCTGTGTTTTCCAAGACTTTAGGAGGACAAGAGCTCCTACCCTCTAAGTCTAATCTGCTTTATCTGCTGTGAGACACTCAGTATATTTATATACTGAGCAACTGCAGGACATCAGTTTCCAGTCTTATCAAACACAAATATTTACCTGATCCAAGGTCTCCTGAGATCCTTGACACTCTTAAACATGCAGTTTAACTAGAGAAATCTATTTTTTTCCCTCAGTTTATTTTTAGTTGGATTTCAGGGTATTTTCTTAGCAACTAAGTATTTTTTTTAATGAAGGAGCACTCCAACACATTACTGCTTTGCTTTACTCACCAGCTCAGCTCTGCAGACTCCCTAATACGCTTTCTCAGCTGCAATTCCTGTCATTGTGGAAACTAGGAATTGCTTTGACATGAATTGTCCATGAGGAATTGAAACAAGGAAGTCAATGAGCAATTAATATTATTTTAAATTTAATGGAGACATTCCATTTAAAAATATCAAACGTGGTGTGGCGCAGCAGTCAATGGATTTCTGTTTACCTCTGTGAGCATCTCCAAGGGCAATGTAAAGGGGGCAAGAAGAGAGGTCCTGCAGGTTGCCAGATGAAGGAATGCAGGTGAGAGGACTATTTCAGTGCTAAATAATGTGGGGAATTTGGAGGGTCATGAGGGTTTTGAGCCTTGCCCTTTACAAGCCACAGACTGAAGATTAGGAGTGTTGGTTTTGCCTCTTCTCTCCGATTTTGTGTGTAACTTTAAATGGCATCTACTGACATCCCTTTTCCCAGTCCCTTTCCCATCCCTGCCAGGGATTAAGGTGATAATCTGGGCTAAAATGACTCTCTTCCAAACATCCCGGATTTATCAGCCTTATTTCCCACACTGTCCCAGGGAAAGGTGTCTGTGTTCAGAGAGTGGGAACAGCAACCACCGGGTTTTGCAGGACATCACCTCCTGGTGTTCCAGAAAACCTCCTGCAGGGCTGATCAGGAGGGGACAAAAACATGAACAAAATGGCAAAACAAACCAACATAATTACTAGTCTGGGATAAAAATTTCATGGAAAACACATAAATATCAACATATAAATAACTCATTTTGTTTTCAGTAATGAGATTTAACAACACTGTGCATTGGCATTGAGCCCGCTCAGCCAACTGTTGAATTTATTCCCTGACAGATTGTTTTTAAGTCCATAACTCACTGGTGTGCCCAGCGTGCAAGTTGGCCCAGTCCCTGATCGCTGGGACTCACAGGTTAATTGTTTCAGGCAACAGTAACAACGTGGATCTCCTTGTCACAGGAGGTTTGAGAGTCCTTCCTGCACCTGCAGTGGAATTTAGGAGTGCAGCAAAGCATCATAGACATGAGCAACCCCAAAGTAAGCAGGAGACAAATTACCCATTTCACTCTGCCCGAGTACATAAAGGGGAGGATGAGTATGGTGAGGATCACTCCGAGCAGCAGGAGCAGCACGAGTCTCTGCACAACCAGGCTGGTGTGTGCTGGGCTGTTTTCCTCTGTGTTTAAAATGTCTTGGCTGCTCGGAGTCCAGCTATTGCCGTCCAGCCCCATGGTATAGATGTACACCTCAGGGTTTGAATCAAGGTTCTCCAAACGCTCCAGGATGTCTTCTTTATTCTGGAGCGTGCGGATGAGCCCTCCTGACACCAAGGTGGGTTTTCTGCAGAGAGGGCAGGTGATTATCCAGGTGTTCTCCTCCTTCCTGAGGATCAGCTTGAGGCAGATGGCACAGAAGGTGTGCTGGCAGTCCAGGAGCTTTGGGACTCTGTAGATGCTGTACTTGTTGAAGCAGATCATGCAGTCCATATCCAGGGTGGCTGTGTCTGGGCATTGGTGGTTCAGTTCCAACGTGCTCATTTCAGGAGAGTTTGTGTTCGTTAGTACAGCAAGTGGTCCTGGGTTTCGAGAGTCTCCTTCCAAAACTGCAGGTTTAAAGGCAGCAGGGCTGTCTCTCTCTGCTCCTGAAGGTCTCTCCATTTCTTCAGTGAATGCCACTGTCTTCTCGTGTGTTGAGTTTTGTGTTATGGATCCTGCTCTGCTCATTTCTGCAGCACCTCCCGCCACGGGCACGGGACTCTCTGCCTCAGCCTGCAGTACTCCAGGAGCTGACGATCTGTCTTCCTTGTTTGGCTTGTCAGTGGATTTCTCCATGGAGATAAACCTCGGTGCAGCTTGTCTCCCCTTAGTTGAAGGATTTCCTGAGTCTCTGGGTCCTTTTATGTGTTGCTGTATTCCTGATTGATTAATGAGAGCCTTAAGCGAGTCCGTGCTCTTACAATACGATGTTTTTATGACATGGGGACCAGAGTTAATGATTGACTTCCCAGCTAAGACAGTTTACAACGACTGATACTATCAGTGGGCAATTCCTGTCTGGAAGCAGACTCCATGGCATTAGCAGACCACTCTGACAGCCAGACACTACCATTATTATTAAATTAGAACTCTCTTAGTTGAAAGCAATTTCATTGTTCTCTAAACAGTGCTTTGGTGGGCAGTGACAGGCTTGGGGGAATTAACTGTTTCTAACATTGGTGTGCTGAATGCAGTGCTTTGATTAGAGCATAATTATCACCAGTTTTGAGCTCTCTGGGTAGGAAGTTTGCTGTTGGTTTAGAAATACTTGCCACCCGACAGCACCAAGTGAAGAATGAGATTGAAATTATTAATTTGACTGTTGAATGTCCAATTGTTATTAGCTCTTTTATCCTAGGGTATCTCTTTTTTCATCCTAGGATAACTCTTTTATCCTGTTTTAGTCATCAGAAGGTTTCCAGTACAAACTAAAGCATGACTGAGGCCCACACAGGGTATCTCAGAGTCCATGAGAGGGATCTGGAAACTAAAAGCAAGACCAGTGTCCCATCTTTCCTGTAGTGGTCACCAAACAACTTCATGCACTTGGGAATGCCCTTGCTGAGTGGTTTTGTGAATATTCATCTTGTCTGAAAAAAATGCCTGAACAAAATCCCTCGGTCTCTAATTTCTTTCTGCCTTTTTATTTGAGGAGTAAAATACAGATGGTTCCTCAGCAAGAATCCCATGGAGGGAAGGAGTGAAAGAAGGATCACTAATCCCAAAAAGGTAGATGAGGTCAGTGTTACCAGCAGAAGACGCACAGTACCACACTGGTAGCCTCAAGTGCACCTGAATGCTCACACTGCCTGTGCCCCCATGTTCCAGCCCCTCCCTCCCAGAGAGGAGCAGCAGAAAGAAATGAAACAACTGCAGATGAGGAGGGCATGGAGTTCAGGAAGGCTCTAATCTCATGAACTTGCTGGAGAGGGGGGATGAGGTGAGAAGAACTTATTTGCTGAGAAATAGGAGGTTTGTCAGAAGCAAACTTCGTCAAAGTGCCTGAGCACTGCTGCGTTTCTGCTGACATGGCATGTGGTGGTGCTTGATGGACTTTTGGATGACCCCAAATTTTAGGAGCCTGAGTATCTCTCAGTTGCAGAAATTGATATCAAAGTGCAGAAGTGTCTGGATGTAGGCTGGTGAGCTGCCAAGAATCATTTATCTTTAAAAAGAGAATTTTCTTTTGCATTTCACATAACTCTTTGTCAGCAAGTTCATGCTGTTGAAAAGATCTGGGAAAAGACTTGCCACTATTGCAATAGTTTAGAAGCTTCAGATTTGCTCTGTCAGTTCCGACGTCCAAAATGGAAATGTCTTAAAATTTCCTGATTCCTAATTCTTAGAACAATATAAAAACACCTTGCAGATGTTTAAAATTGGAACAGACACCAAGAGGGACAATTACACTCCTAACATAAAAAGTTTAAAACTAGTTGGGATGAATCTATGTTCCATGTCTATCTCCTCAGTGTTCTACCACTGAGTGGGGGTGACTTGTCTGTGTCTTTTGTCTTACATGCTGGAGAAACAGTTTTTTGTTGTCCTCCATTGCCAAAGTTTTCAGCCAAGCCCTGATTCCAGTTCCGCTTTGTCTCTGGTGTCACGAGTGATGCTCCCTGGCTGGCATGTGCCTTGTGCTTATCTGAATTGCTCATAGCCTATTAATACTCCTCAGGCTAATTACTGCCTCATTAATCATTTGCAATCAGTTTATATACTCATGCTGTTTTCCCGCTTTTAGCGTGTTTGCATAAGAAAATATGTTTATATGAAGTGCTTTGTATGGAATCGTTTATAGCAGGAAATAGATATAAAAGAGCAGTTGTGTCATTCCTAGTAAATCCTCATGTGTCAGAAGCCAAACATCCCAGAAGATACTGGGGCTACTCCTGTGAGCTTCTCCCTGTGCTGAGCTGTGGGTCAGGTTGTCCTGACTCTGGACAAGAGGAACAGAAAAATGATTTACAACTTAAAACTCACTGTGATGTGAAGCCTCTTGTTGTATTCCTGGGACTGTTTTGTTAGCCTTCCTCACAAAGCTGTCTGGATGTGCCTTCTGAGCTAGGAATCAGAAATTCATGGAATCCCAGATTGGTTTGGGCTGGAGAGGATCTTAAAGCTCAACCAGTGCCCCCCCTGCCACAATGCAGGAACACCTTCCACTATCCCAGGCTGCTCCAAACCCCATCCAGCCTGGCCTTGGACAATTCCAGGGATCCAGGGGCAGCCACAGCTTCTCTGGGCACCCTGCGCCAGGGCCTGCCCACCCTCACAGGGAGGAATTTCTTCCCAATATCGCATAACCCTGCCCTCTGCCAGTGGGAAGCCATTCCCTGTGTCCTGGCACTCCAGGCTCTTGTAAATAGTCTCTCTCCATCTTTCCTGTCAGCTCCCTGACAAGAACGGTACTAAAAAACTGCATTTAGGTCCCCCTGAAGCCTTCTTTTCTCCAAACTGAACAATCCCAATTCCCCCAGCCTTCCCTAATGGGCAAGGTGCTCCATCCCTCTGCTCATCTCGGCCTCCTCTGGACTTGGCAGATGTGCAGTAGTTCTGACAGGACTGGGCAGTTTCTGTCACGATACCAGCAGAGAAAACCAGAGTCACGGGCACAGCGACGCCCTGGTGGGTGCTGCCGCTGGCTGATTCCTTTACCCGGCTGCTGTGGGACAAGTGGAGGAGCCAAAGAGCAGGAGTATGGCAGGAAATCCTCCCCAGGAGCCCTGCTCCACACAAATCACCCATCTTGCTGTCCCCCTTTTCCAGCATCCTCTGAGGAGTCTCCCTCAGTGCTAGAGGAAGCAAGGCGTGGAGGTTCCGTTTATTACGCTTAATCACATTTAATTGATCGCTGCTGTCTCAGCTCCGCTCCTGCCCCGCCGCTGCTCTCAGCGGTGTTCTCCTGGTGCCACCTCGCGGGTAGTCCATCTGCTCACCTCGCTGAACTGCGGCGAGTGCAGCGCTGCTTTGGGGTCCAGCACCCCACGGCCCTGGGGCAGAGCGGCAGCAGAAAGCGCCCACCCGTGAGGCCAGGGCGGGGCGTCACCGTGAGCTGTGCCGGGCAGCTCCTGGGCCGGGGGAGTGCAATTAGCAGCAGCCGCCAATTAGCCGGAATCCGGCAGCTTTTGGTGCAACACTGGTGATTTGTGATTTCCGCAGCTCCCCCGGCCTTTTCCCCGCGGACGCGCCGCTCCCGGCGCTTGGCTGCGTCGTCCGCTGCCGCTTTTCGGCTCCCTCCCCAGCCTCAGTCTCCCTCCGGGGACCCCTCTATGCCCTCTGCGCTTCCTCCCCTTCCTCCTCATCCTCCGGGATCCCCCCTCAGGCCGGCGGGCGCTCACGTGATCCCGCCCCGGTGCCGCGGTCACGTGAGGCGCGCCCGGTGCCGCGGTCACGTGAGGCCGCCCGGTGTGGCAGGCGCGGCGGGCCCGCCGGGGATGTCCCGCAAACAGGCGGCCAAGGCCCGGCCCGCTGCCGGCGCCAGGAAGGGCCGCCGGCCCCGGCATTCCCCCGCCGGACCGGCCCCGGGCCCCGCTCCGGGCCACAGCGGCGGCCTCGCCGGGCAGCTCCGGGCCCTCGGCCTCAAGCTGCGGGAGGTGCCGGGAGATGGGTGAGCGCCGCGACGGGTGTCCCCAGCAAGCCGGGGGCCGGTGATTCCCCGGACATCCAGCCCTCAAGGCTGAGGGCTTCCTCCTCCCCGGGTGATGGGAGCCAGTCCTCGGGGCCGGGGGCTTTCATCGCTCCCGGGGGTGGGGATCCCGTGTCCCCGGGGGCCGAGGATTTTCCCCTCCCGGTTGAAGTGGGCCCTGTGCTCCGCAGGGGTGAGGATTTCCCCGCTGCACCGCTCAGGGATCTCTGCTGTGCTCTGTGGTTCTGTAGGGCCTGACGGCTCGGTCAGTCCAAGCCCGGAGGCCCAAGGGCTCCCCTGTCCAGTGGAACTGAGCGTAGGAAGGTCCATAAATGTTCTTATGGAACACTTTCACCCCCTTATTTTCTATAAGGTGAAAGGGTCGTAAACGTTTCTGCTGAGAAGTTGCTCAGTAGGGCGTTGGTTTCTCCTTTGTTGTTTATATCCCCTGTGTGGTGTCAGTGTGACTGGCCCAGCAGATTTACCATGACACGACCCCTCAAACCCAGCCGTTCCAGCAGTAACAGCCATTCCAAGCACAGGGAATTAACGCACCTTTCCATTCATATCCTCGCTAAACCGGGCAGAATGGGCACAGCCCCTCTCCCTGTGACCCGGTATTCCTTCTGCTGCCTCAGGCACACCCACTCCTCATTTCCCTCTCGGCATTCCTTCTGCTGCCTCAGGCACACCCCCTCCTCATTTCCCCGGTATTCCTTCTGCTGCCTCAGGCACACCCCCTCCTCATTTCCCTCTCGGCAGGAACTGCTTGTTCCGGGCGCTGGGGGACCAGCTGGAGGGGCACTCCCGGAACCACCTGCGGCACCGCCAGGAGACCGTGGAGTTCATGGTGAGGCAGCGCGGGGACTTCGAGCCCTTCGTGGAGGATGATGTGCCCTTTGACAAACACGGTACGGGCTCTGTGGGACATCCTGGGAGAAATCACTGTGCCGTGGGGTTGCATCTCCTCGGAGGAGCTCCTTACTAACCACTTCCTCATCCCAGACCTACCTTAGGGCTCCTCTCTAGCTTACAGAAACAGGGATTTTACGTTTATGGATGTTGTGATGGTGTGGGAAGGTGAGCTGTTTAATCCGCATTGAGTTTGTCCTGGAAATTATTTAAATTCAGAAAAAATTTGGAGAAGGGAAGCAGTACCAAAAAGGCAAGGAGTAAAAATTAGGTGTTTTCAAGAGGAACTTAAGAAGAATTGTCTAGTTCTCCTTGAATACTGGTGGGGATTTGGGTGTTTTGGTGAGTGGCTGATTTCTTTGGGTTTCTTCCTCCTTGGCACTCAGTATTTCCTCCTGGGAACCGAGGGAAAGATCCAAACCAGAGGCAAATACAGCCTTTGATGTGCCAGGTACCGTGCAGATGATGCATGAAAGTGGTTTGATCACTCAGTGTGTGGCACTCCTCCTTCTGAGCTGGCAGAGCCAAGTGGCCTTGCTTAGTCTAAGGGTGTAGTGCCTTTTCTAGAGTTTTCTGTGATCATTTAAATGCATTAACTTGTGTTGCAGCCAAATTCTTGCCTCAGCACTCACTGTTTTACAAGTGGGATTTCCCTTCCAGAATCTTGGGCCTGTGTTGAAATCTCACCCCTTGTTACCCCTCTACTGCTTTTGGAAGTATCAGAAACTAGGTTTCAACTCTTGTGAATGTTTTTTTTTCCTTCAGTTGCCAATTTGGCCAAGCCTGGTACTTTTGCTGGCAACGATGCTATCGTGGCCTTTGCAAGGAACAATCAAATGAATGTGGTTATTCATCAGCTCAACACTCCACTGTGGCAGGTGAGAAACAAAGCTTCTACATTTTGGCCTAATTCGTACCTGAGGGATATAAATAGTGTGGAAAATTCCTGATTTATTAAAAAAGAGCAGTAGCTGCAATGATCTGGGCACGGTGCAGAGCTGTGCTTGGTTTTTGAAGAGGAGGAACACTCGAGATTTTGGCTAGGAGGAGATGGAAGGGAATAAAAACAGTGAGTGCATGAGAGATGTGTGTGTGGGGGCAGAGCAGCATGTTTTACTTGGGCTTTAAGCTGTGAGTTTCAGTGCCGTGCTCTGTTTCCTGAAGATCAGACTGCATTTGAGTTGAGTTTCCTGATAGGAATCCCAGAATGGGTCAGGTTGGAGGGGACCACGCTGGTGAAGCAGGGAACTTTTAAGATAAAGAGAGGTTGAGTTGAGAGCAACGTATTTTTTGACTAATATGGTTAATTACACATTTTTTGTTCATTTTGCTTAAGATGGCAGGTTATATACAGTTTATGTAGTTCATGGTTAGAGTGACACTTTTACTGGTATACAGCACAAGAAAAAACACAAACACACGTTGTTTAACTTATTTTTAAGGTGGTTAAAGTGTGCTCACTAATAATTGTTTTTAGTGACTTCTAGAAAATTTACTATTTCACTTTACTGCTTTAACATCTAATTTTTGCTGCGCCACAGCTTTAAGGCCTCAGGGCCTTCAAGGCCAAGCTTTAGCCAGGTGGGCCTCAGCTGGGTAGTTTATTGTCTTTATTTTAAGTACAAATTATGCCCTCTTTCTCTTAGAAAATTTGCTGTACACTGGATCATCTGGTCCTGCTCTTGAGGCTGACCAGCCCCAGCTCCCTCAGCCTTTCATGGGCAGGGGGATGTTCCTTCCTCATCTCTGCAGCCTTCACTGGCCCTGCTCCAGGAGCTCCCTGTTCCCCTGTCCTGGGGAGCCCAGGGCTGGACACAGCACTGCAGGTGTGTCCCAGGGCTGGGCAGAGGGGCAGGGTCACTCCCTGACCTGCTGCCAATGCTCCTCCCAGTGCACCCCAGAGCCTCACTGGCCTCTTGGCCCCCAGGACACTCTGCTGGGACAGCTCATTGTCCCTGGGACCCCCAGGTCCTTTCTGCAGAGATGCTCCAGCAGGTCACCCCTGCCTGTGCTGGTACCTGGGGCTGTTCCTCCCCAGGGGCAGGACCTCCATTTCCTTTGCTGAACTTCAGGCAGCTCTTCCCTGCCCATCTCTCCAGCCTGGTGAGTCCTTCTGAAGGGCTCCACAGCCCCCTGGAATTGGAGCTAGGCATGAGGAAACCTGTACAAGAAGATTCAGGAAGATGGAAATGAAGGTGTAGCAGGGCATGCACTGTGTTGGAGTGAAGCTCCATCAATTCTGCATGGCATGTGGAATGCCAAGGTTTCTGACAGGTGGAGGAACGAGCTTTAAAAGAAAATTTTAAAAGCTTAAAGTGGTGTTTAATCAGCTCCTTGAGAGGACTATGTGGTGTGGTTCCCTCTGACAAAGGGGCACTGAAACAACTAATCCATCATGTCCCTCGTTTTCTCTTTGTTGTTGTTTTTCCTTGGCAAGTCCACACTGGAATGGGTCCACGGTCAGTCTGCCTGGTCATTGAGCAAGTGAGAACCTGTATTTGGGTCAGGAGTGTTTCTGGCCTCTCTTTACAGACAGAACCAATGAAGTGTGTGGATTAAACAGGGCAATAAAGATAAAAAACCAGATGAAAGCTGTCAGTGACGTCTTAAATACATTTAAAATGGCATGACATGGATTCCTGAACTCAGATTTAAACTCTCATTTATAGGCAGCCATGGGCAGTGGGACATGTAGGTGAAGTACCTGTGCAGAGGCAGTGACCCTGCAGGGGAGGTCACAGGGGTGGTTTTCATGTGTTGTTCCTCAGGGTTATAATTTACTGAGATTTTTGATGTCCTTTTGAAAACCTCGGTTCTTTAATCTCCTCTCATGGACCACGTTAGGGTATCAGTGCAGAGTTTGTGATGAAGTTCTGTCTTGCCTGAGCAGTGTTGTTAGTAAAGGGTTGTCTCAGGCCCTTGAGAAGAGTGTGAGTTAAGAGAACTGTGAGTAGTTGTAACATCATGAAAAACTCTTTGCAGGTGGACATGGAATTTTTTAGTCTTTGAGCACCTTTAACTTTTTTGTTAGTGACTGCAAATTACAGAATTGTTAAAGTTGGAAAAGACCTTTACAACCATGGAGTCCAACTGTAGACTCAAGTTAGCTGAGATTTGTAGGTTATTGTGTTGTTTTTTTGGGTAACAGGCTGGCTTTTTTTCTCTGTGTTTTTAATCTGCAGCTCTCATTTACTTACCAGTTTCAGTGTGTTCATAGAATCAGAGAATCCCAGGTTGGTTTGGCTTGGGAGGGACCTTAAAGCTCATCCAGTGCCACCTCTGCCATGGGCAGAGACACCTTTTACTGTCCCGGGTTGCTCCAAGCCCCGTCCAACCTGGCCTTGGACACTGCCAGGGATCCAGGGGCAGCCACAGCTCCTCTGGGCACCCTGTGCTGGCTTCTGTCCCTGTCATAGGGAGCAATTCCTTCCCAGTATCCCATCTAACCCTGCCCTCTGGCAGTGGGAAGCCATTCCCTCTTCTCCTGGCACTCCAGGCCCTTGTAAATAGCCTCTCTCCATCTTTCCTGTCAGCTCCTTCAGGCTCTGGAAGGTCACAGTTAGGTGTCCCTGGAGCCTTCTCTTCTCCAAGCTGAACAATCCCAATTCTCCCAGCCTTTCCTCATAGGAGAGCTGCTCCATCCCTCTAAATCAATTTGGTGGCCTCCTCTGGGCCCACTCCAGAGTGGAAAGAGGCTTCTCTAATGAGAGCTAAATTGGCTAATTTTCAAATCTTTCAAGAGCTTTGGGATTTGTTAGATACCTATTCAAGCTCTGGCAGAGGAGAAATGTTTAAAATAAATCTTACCAAGTTTCAGCATTTTAATAATTTAATAGGATAGAAAGCAGGTGTTAAATAGAACCAGGTGTTGAGTTGGAACCTGAAGGTGAGCAAGTGTAAAGCAGAGGAATGGAGAATTATTTGTTGGAAAACCTGAAGTCATTAGTGCAGCACAGACCACAGCCAGAGCTGAAAGGTGACTTGGTGTGTGTTCTGGGAGCTGAGATAAGGCAATTCACAGACGTAAAAGGGTTGGGAAACTCTGGAGCCCTAAAGCAAGGAGTTCTGGTCCTTAGCTTGCTGACGTCTGCTCCAGCCCACATCTTTGAACTTGGGCTGGCAGGTCAAGCCAAGCTGGTCTGCAAGTGCAGTGGGATTTTCTGCATTCCTGGCAGGAGCTGGAACGCTGTGTAGCTCTTATCTAACAGTTTGAGATACTGATAATCAGGGTAGGAACTATTCTCACATCAGTACAGATAATACTCAGAGCAGGAATTTTCTGTGGAAACTGCTGTAACCCAGTTCTCACAAAGCAAAGCGACATTTGGTTGTTAACAGTGCTCCTGAATTGAGTTAATAACTTCCTTTTAAAAACAAAACACAGCTGCTTGGAATGCTGTTAAAACAGCATCTTGTCCCAGCTGCAGATCAAAATTTACTCTTGAGTGACTGTTTCCACTGTTGCTGTCACTTGAATGGCCTCTCTTCCCTCATATTTGAGGGTAAAATGACATGGGACATTCCCTGGGAGCTCTTGCTGAAGTTGGTTCTGGGAAGATGATCAGAAAACTGACAGCTCCTGTGGAAAGTTCAGGAAATAGTTCCGAGCTTTCCACAAAAATATTTTCATTCCTCGTTTTGTTTCTTCTGATGTAACCGCCCAACATTTTACATCTGGCTTTCAAACCTTCTTCTCCTTCCTGCTTCAAATGCTCCAGCAACCACCTACTTGCTTCCTTCACGGTGCTTGCCATCGCCGCAAAAAAAAAAAAAAAAAAAAAAAAANAAAAAAAAAAAAAAATGAATCCTGTGAAAAATCCTTTGCTGAAGCCGGTTCCAGATGCTGATTTGCAGTTTGTTTGTTTGTTTTGTTGAGATCCGGGGCACGGACAGGAGCGATGCCAGGGAGCTGCACATCGCCTACAGGCACGGCGAGCACTACGACAGCGTCCGCAGGGTCAGCGACGACTCGGAAACGCCGGCCTGCCTTCGGATGGAGGTGGGTTGTGGCACAGTGAGCCAGCCGTGGGTGACAAACAGAGCTGAGGAATGCTGCCAGTTGATTTCCAGTCTCGTTTGGGACGGAGGGAAGAGCCGTGTCTCTGTGTTGTGCTGGGAGAGCAAAGCGCTGAGGTCGTTGTAGCTCATGCTGCCGGCTCTCCTGGGAGGGGCTGTGAAGGGGGATGTCAGCAGCCTCTGGGCTGGAAATGAAGCCAAAGCTGATGCTGTGATGTGAGCTGTCAGGAAGCAACGTCATCTGAATGATGTAGCCATGCACCTCAAATGGAAAAACAAAGGGAAGGGAGGAAAGAGCTGGAAATGCAACAGCTGGATGTAGTTGTCCCCTTCGTGTCTCCCTTTTTGATGTTGAGGAGGAATTGTGCTGTGCTTGAGGTTCTCTGCACACAGCTGAGGTGTGGTATTGTATTAAAAAGAATCCATTTAAAAGCTTGTTTATTGTGTTTCATGATGTTGCAGTGCACTGGAGTTTGTTCAGCAGTGCAGGAGATGTGGGGAACTCTCAGTGATGGTGGAAGTTACACAGTTTCCAAGATGGTTTGACACAGGCTGTTCCCGAGAAAAGTGTGCCAGGATAACTACTTTTATTAGGATGTCAGACTTCTTTGGATTGCATGCTCGTGTGATCTGCTGGGCTTTGCTCTTCTTCAGATGCTCAGCAAGAACGATTTGAATAAGGCAGAGGAAGTGAAGCCACAGAAGGGCGACTCTGAAGATGAGACTGAAGTGGAGATGGAAGATGCTGTGCAAAAAGTGTGCGACGCAACTGGGTGTTCAGTAAGTATCGAGGAGTCTTTCTGTGCTTCATGTTCAAACCTCCTCAATACATGGAAGCAGTCCTGGGAAAAATTGTAAGAAACACTCACCTTGTACAAACTTGGGTACCACAGCTGCCAATCAGGGTGCATCTCATCCTAGAATCGACCCTTTAATGCAGGTGAAATACCAACTTTTTTTGTGCATGCCTAATAATTTTGGAAGGTTTGTCTCGCAGCTCTCCTAAAATTCACTTGGAAACAAATCCTATAAGTTCTGAAATCCTTTGGGGGTATTGAAGATCCCAGATAACTGGATAATCTGTGACTCTTGGCTCTTGGTGCTGTGCAGGTGCCTAGAACAGAAAGGGCCAGGAGGGAAAATTACACTGAAAACAGTGTATTTACACTGAAAACGGAAAAATTCCTTTTTTCTGATATCTTTAGGAATTTAATTCTTCCCCCTCACCCTTTCAGAAATGAAGCACAGACCAGTGATCATAAAAGCAGCAACTCCCTTTCACTTGTGCAGGTGTTGTTGAGTGAATGTAGGTCAGAGATTTGAACTTCTTCAGTGTTCTCCTTCCCCTCTTGTGGACAGGACATTGATTTGATAAGCCACGTTCTGGAAGTGGAGGACTACGACGTGGAATCTGCAATCCTTGCCATCTTGCAGGTGAAGGAAGGGGAAGGAATAGGTGAGTGCACAGTTTGTCACCTGGGGATTTGGGTGACCGTGATGTTGGTGTTGGGGACAGCAGCAGGACAGGTATGGTCTGTGTGCTGCCACCTCAGCCTTCTGCGCTCAGGAAGGTTGTTAGTGAGGGCAGCTTCAATCCAGCTTCCAAAAAACCCCAGGAGTTCTGGGAAAAGGAATTGGCTGACAGTGTGACAGCTCCTGGGTAGAACATGTCTGAGGAAAACCTCTGCTGTTGGCAGGTACTGAGGAGCAGCAGGAGCCCTCAGGCAGGGAGCAGAAATCCTGCAGCAGGACACTGTGGGAAGAGAATGGAACCGGTTCAAGAATCTTTGGAAATCAGAGCTTGCATCAAGGTGAAGCAGAAAACAACAAGGGAAAAGCTGGACCCAGGGAAGAGAACCGAGCCAGCAGAAACCCAAAGGTGTGTGAGGGGTTTGGCAGCAACGTGGGCACCCTTCAGTGATTGGGGGATGCCTCAGCATTGCTTGCTCAGCAGCTCTCTTCTCCTTTCAGTTAAAAAGAGCTTCTGCTCACAGCCTTTTGTCACTGCTGCAGCTGTGACTGCTCTGCCACAAACATTTCCTGGTGACATGCGGCACTTCCGAAAACAACTCGGAATAAAGTCCTGATAAATAGTTAGGAATGTCCTCTGGCAGTTGCACTGGTATCTGCTTGTCTCCTTTATTGCTCTTCCCCAGCTGAGCAGAGCACTCGTGGTTTGAACTTTGTGTTTTCATCCTTCCCTTCCAGGTAGCCAAGAAACAAAGGAAGGAGCAGCAGCGGCTGGAGAAGAAGAAGCGGCAGGAGGAGAGGCACAGGCAGAAGGTCCTGGCCACCAAGGGGGACAATGCAGACACCAGGACAGAGACAGACCCGGCCAACCACGTCACCCTGGTGAAGGCCATGGCAGCCCTGAACATATGACTCAATGCTCTGATGAGAAAAGCAAATAGAACTGATAAAGACAAAACACCCCCAGGAGAATTTCCAGGCAACCCATGGTTATCTTAAAATCCATCTCTGCTGGGATTTCCAAGCACAAGAGAACTTCCTCTTCTTTTGCTTGTGAGGATGACAATTGCTCATTGATTCTGCATCAGCCTGTGGTGAGAAGAGTTGTTTAAGCTTAACAGGAAATAGAGACTTGGGTCTATAATCTTGGAGTTAGATGAAGGTGAGAATCGGTTCTACACACAACGGTGTCAGATTTGTTATGACATATCTTGATGTGCCTGGTCTTTCTTTTTTTCTTCTTTTATTTGTTTATGCCTGGAGGAGCTTTATTTTACCTTGCTGTCAGGGAAAGCTTAACAAATCTCAACTCAGGAATCTCTCTGGTGGTAAATATTTTTCTATTTAAATTCAAATAAAATAAGGGAACAGAGTGCCAGAATCATTTCCAAAGCAAAGTGTGTCAGCCAGCGTTGTCTCAAACATGACATTCCCCT
Source organism: Cyanoderma ruficeps (assembly GCA_008694505.1). Taxonomy (NCBI): domain Eukaryota; kingdom Metazoa; phylum Chordata; class Aves; order Passeriformes; family Timaliidae; genus Cyanoderma; species Cyanoderma ruficeps. The sequence continues at coordinate 508,566 of VZDJ01000034.1, forward strand.
TTTGTTTGCCAGGCAGGAATGCAGAGACAAGTTTTAATCTCATGAGAACTGCTGGCAGTGCACTGGGCTGGTTCAGAAGTGATGAATACATGGAGGGAGATGGGGATTGCTGCAGCCATGCTTGCTGAGCTTTGGGATCAGCTCCTTTAAGATGAGACCTGTAGGGGGAAAAAAACCCACCTGAAACAATAATCCCAGTGGACTCATGAGGATGCACAGCTGATTCTTTCAATCTGATAAAATGGGACAGGAACAGGCTTGCAGTTTCTGGTACTTGGACACCTGAAATCTCATCCCCTTTGCCCTGTTCCAGAGTTTCTGGGCTACTCCAGGGCTTTAGTCCAAGCCAGGAGCTGGATAGGTTTTAGCCTCCAAATGAAATTAGTATAGCCAAAGGACCAAGAGTCCTGGGAAGAAGCTTCCAAGCAGCAGTGATCCCTGGGAAACCTGCCTGTTTCACTTTGTAAATCAAGTTTTTTTCAGGGCAGGATTTTTTCCATCTTAAATTCCATTTTGGTGAGGTCACCAAGTAGGATGCACAGCTTGTCTCCTGTGATGTTTTCCACTGTAGGACTGAGTTTGGATCGAGGTGAAAGGACTGTGGGACTCAGCCTTTGATTTATGGCTCGCAGTGTTTCAGCTCCACTCAGGTTTTTGGGCTTGTAACAAGCACTGGGCTTGAAGAAAGTACATGTGCACTTAGACACACAGGAGACACCTCATCAGCCAGGGCAGAGGTGAAAGGATTTTTTTTAAAAGTAAGGAGTGTTGCATTTGAAAAATTCGTCTGTGCTTTAAAGTTTATAAATCAGCATGGAAATATAAATAGTTTTGGGGGTTTTTTCTGAACTGTGAAGAATTGGGCTGGTACTTGGTGTGCTCTGCTGCTGTTACTTGAAGAATAAAAACAAAGGAGCTCTCCTGGAAGAGCTGGTGATGTAGGAATTCCTTTTTCTCCACGACAGTAATTTTTACAGTAGTGGAAAGAGAGGTGAGTCACAGCTTAGTGGGGAGAGAGTGCAAGTTCCTTCAGGGGGTGAGGAGTTGTGACAGCAGATTTGGCAAGGCAGTGTAGGTGTAGCTGTGTCACCTGTGTCCTGCCCTGTCCTGTATTTTGGTCTGAAAGGTAAGTCTGTTCTGCAGGTTTTAAATGATAAGAATTTGCAGTTGTGCACTGTGAATAAAAGGTTTGATCTTAATGAATTGGGGTTTTGTCCTCTGGAGCCAGAGCTGATAGAGATTTGTTGTTGGCTGGAGCCTGAGAGCTGTGAAGGGACTTTTCCTGGAGGCTGAGGAGGGAACTCAAACCTCATCCCATGGTGTGCAGGATGAAAGGGGGGCACTGCAACAGCAGCACCAACAGCACAGGGAGAGACTGGCCCTCAGCTCACGGCCTCTGATGCATGGAACAAAATCCGGGCCTTAAAATGCTTTCATTTACGAGTGTAATATGATTAAAATAAACAGTGTGCTGGGTTCATAGATCTTGACAAACCAGTCAAATCCCCTTTATCTTGCCAGGGTGGCTTTGTGCCTGCACAGCCATTCCATATCCAAAGGTGTTAAAACTGATTTTGTCTGTTTCACGTTTTTCCCATTGAAATTTCCACTTTCCCAATGTATATTTTTCTTCCCCCTAGGGAATCTTTGTGCAACATCTTCACAAAACTGAGTTTACGCAGCGAATTTGCTTTGTAAACAGGTCGTGGATTTTTCTGGGAGGAGGAAGGGAGGCAAGAACCAGGAGAACAACACCATGATTCATACATCGTGTGTGTTTACTCCTTGGTGGAGCTCAGTGCTCCGTCCAAGTGTCCAAGGATGGACAATGAGCACTGGATGTATTCCCCTGGGCTTTGAGGAGGATGACTGTTTGTTCTTGGCTGCTGGCTGACAAATTTGAGGGTGTTTTGGCTGTTTCTGCAGCAGGGTCACTGTGAGCCTCTCAGGGGTGAATACGCAGCAGGAAGATGTAGAAATCCACTTTTCCTGCAACCTGTTTCCCACCATCATCTTCCCTGGACTTATTTTCCCAAATCCTGCCCCTGCAGGTCAGGAATTCAGTTGAACTGGAAGTTTTAGGCATTTAGGCAGGTTCTGGCTGATCTCCATAAGCGTGTCTGTTTATGGGAAGGGTTTTCTGCCTGTGCTGCTCCGTGTCTCCTGTCCCTGTTCCTCCTTAGGAGCTGCCTTCTGGTTTATCTCACAGCTTTGCCACCTCACCCATGGTCTCCATGTCTGCAGAGCTTTGGGAACTGCAGAAAAGGAGTGAAATTGGGCATGAAGAACAAGCCATAATCCAGTATTGGAGGAAAGGAAGATGGTTTGTGCTGGTGTTGGGCTGTGGGGTGGTTTCTTGGAGCTTCCTGGGTGCAGGCAGCAGCCTTAGAAGGCAGCATTGGCTCTGTCTCAGCTTCTGGAATCATTACTGGCTGTAGAAAATGAGAAGAAATGAGTGGTTTGGAGTTATAAAGATACCACATTTATTGTAGGAACACGAGGTAGGGGTGTTGTTGCTTGTAACGAAACACTTAACACCAAGTCAGGCAGGAGCCCTCAGCACTGAGGTGGAAATCAAATAAATTACCCTTAAAACTCCTTTATTTTAGGCAGATCACATCTCCAGAGGCAGCATTACAGATGGAGATGCCTCCATGGAGGCCCAGGGTACAGCCAGCCCTGGCTTGTTAGAGGTAATTAGGGCTAATTTGGGATCATGTGCAATGTGGTGTGGGTTGAGGTGGCTGCAAGGAACAGCACCTTGAGGAGACATCTGCCTGCAAGAAAGAGCCACCCAAACCTCTGAGACCCCACCACTGGGCCCCCCCGTGCCCTCAGTGAGTATTAATTGCTTAAACAGTCATTAGAAGTGGGATGGGGCTGGATTGTGGATTGAGGCTGAGCTCCTGGGGAGAAGCTGGCCTTAGAGTCTGCTTTGGGGTTGGGATGCAGCAGCCACTTGCTGGTTCTGTGGGCTTTTTTTTTCCCTCTGGAGTTCATAAGATTTACTGGTTGGCTGGTAAAATGTCACTTCTGGTCATTTTCTGAGAAAAAATGTGTGCAGGAAGGAAAATTTTCTTCAAAAAATCAGATCTCAAGCTCCATGCCGTTACCTACCCCTTCCACCACTGATTGCCAAAACACAACACTGGTCACAATTTTAAAACATATCTTTATTTGCAGACTTTACATCATTTTTTATGAGTTATTTAATCATGGGAAAGTGTTTTTCTCTGTGCTAAGGCTCTGGGGAAAGGTGCTGGGTGCCTTTTCAGTGCCCTGGGGCTGTGCCAGGTCCTCCCTGGCCACGGGGAAGGCAGAACCCTCCCAGTTCTGATGGTTTCTGTCAGGTTTGGAGCCCTGGGGCTGTTCCATGTCCTGCCTGGCCACAGGGAAGGCAGAACCCTCCCAGTTCTGATGGTTTCTGTCAGGTTTGGAGCCCCAGGCAGGCAGGTGTGGTTGGCAGGAGGATGTTCCGCCCTTGCATTTGGATCTGGGGTAGTTGTAGTAGGATTTGCGGTAGGAGCTGGCTGCCCTCTGGAGGTAGGAGCTGGCTGCCCTCTGGAGGTAGGAGCTGGCTGCCCTCTGGAAGCACTGCACCGCCCTCTTGTCACATGTACAGGTCTCTCTTTGGCACCGATTCCCTGTTCCTGGAAGAAAATGGGGGGAGTGGAGGCAGGTGAAGGGTGTGAGGGTCAGGGAGTGTTTTCTGACCATCCCCACAGCCCCTCTGTTGAGTTTGGGATGTCTCAGGTGGTCTCCTGTGTGGGGTGTGGAGCCACCTGGCCCTGGAGGGAACATTTCCTTCACTTTCTCTCTGCTGTGTCTGTGGGTATCTGCCTGGATCGTGCTTTGCTTCAATCCCTGGAACAATGAGTTTGCTCTGGGGGAATCAGAAAGTGTGCCAGTTCCCCATCCAGGATGGGAGGGTAATCTCAAACCCTTGGTGTTTGGCCTCTTGGGAAGGACAAGGGAAGTCTCCAAGCTCGAAACTTCACCATAATCCAGCAGATACTTCTTTGCCTTATTCCTGGCACTTTTCCCTGTATTTCCACCCTCTTCACTGTGTGTGTGGCTTCCACGCCAGTCAAGCTCCCCAGGAGTGTGGGTGGCTGTGCCTCCCTGCTCAGAGCCCTGCCCCGCCCCACTCTCACCGCAGGTTATTGGGGTTCCTCGGAAGGAGTATTTGTAGGCGGCCGTTTTGGGGCTGCAGCCGGAGGAAACCAATTTCTTGTAGCAGCAGTCGTGGTCACGGCAGCACCTGGAGGCATGAGAGTCGAGGTCAGGGCAGGGGACAGTTGGGACAATACTGTAGGACATCAACAACGCGCCCCTTTGCTGTCAGCTGCTGCCACTGAACCACCTCTAAAGAGGCTTTAAGGACAAGCAACAATTCTCTCATTGCTATTTCCACCCCAGGAGCAGGAACAAGATTTCACTTGCTGTACCCAGGGAGGTGAGGAGGGCTGGGGGCACCTGCTCTGCCTTCACCCCATCCCAACATACCTGTCAGTGGCATCCAGGGGCTGCTTGGATCCCCCCGAGCCGCAGCGACAGCCGTATCCATTGTAAGCCAGCAGAGACTTCCCGGTCTTTTGCTTAATCAGCAGTGCAAACTGGGCCAAGTTGCAGCTGGCAAGGGCCAGTCCTAGGACTGGAGAAGTGGGGTTAGGAGCACCACGAGAAGCAGCCTCCCATTCCCACCTTTCCACAGCAAAAAAAGAGCATTTCACCCATTTCGCCCTCCCCACCTGTCTGTGGACAGGACCTGGGAGCTTTGCTGGGGGTACTCACAGAAGAGGAGCAGCGAGAGGAGCTTCATTCTGGTGGTGGCAGCTCTGGGGTTTGGTGAGCCCCAGATGCTGCTGGTCACACCTTTTATGGCCAAGCACCCTCAGCAGGGCCCCTCCTCCGGAGAACCCAAAGTGGGCAAATATTGACAATGCTCCCCATGCTGGTCCTGCTGCTGTGCAGGTCTCCTGGCACTGCTGGAGGCCCTGGTTGTGGGATGCCTTATGTGGTGGAGCTCTTGGCAGTAGGTTTAGGATGTGTGGGGCTGCCTGGGGTCGAGTCTGTGCGTGTCTCTGGGTGTCTCAGCGTCCCCAGTGCTTCCCTGAGTAAAATGAGAGAACTTGAGGGAGAACAGGAGCCACTTAGTAGTATAAGTTGTCCTTGCCCATGGCAGGGGGTGGAATGAGATTGTCTGAAGAGTCTATGATTCCATGATTCACTTTCTTCCTGGATGACAGTTTTTTTTGATGTCTTGGCTAGAAAACACCGTTCTGTATCTTTCTCTTTCCATCCTGACTTACCTGGGCACTCCAAAGTATCCTCCCCTTCCAGCTCTACCGAACGGGTGAGATGCAGCACTGGGGGTGGAGGAACATCCCGTGGTCTCCAGGTTGGCTGTGGCTGGAGATGGAGCTGAGCAGAGACCGTGTTTGGTGGTTTTCTTGGTAGTGGGGCTTTCTCAGTGCACAGATGACCCCTTCATGCTCCATCCCTCTCCCCATATGTGTTGGGCACTGTGTTTTGCTCTCAAATACCTCGTGGCATGAGGTGTGTGGTTCACCTTGATTTAGAGGCAAAATAAGGGAAGCGAAAAGGAAGAAAAAAATGCAAGTGATGTACGATGGAAGGTGGGGGGGAAAGAGGCTGCTTGTGTCATTTGCTCAGGGAGAATCTCTGATTAAATTGGTGGTACTGAGCAATCATTTAACAGGTATTTTCTGGCAGAGATTGCAGCTGCTCTGTGCTGCTTTTTGAGGAACCCCAGCACAGGCAGGCACTGAGGCAGGGGAGGAAATCCCCCCAGGGCTAGTAGAGAAATTGAGGCAAGGAACAAGGATACAACTTGTGTGGGAATCAGAGAGATGCTGAGAGAAGGGAACTCAGCTCAGCAAAATCTCTTCCCCCCTCTGGCATGGGCCCTTTGCTTCATCAGCTCTCTGGGCTATTTAAGTAGTCCTCTGAGATGGGGTTGAGTTAATTGGCTAAACCAGGATTTGCCATAATTCAAGATTTTCCAAGTCCACAACCAGTTTTATTATGGGAATAAGGGATATTGTCCATCAAACTGGCTGAGCTCCACTGAAAGCCTCTCCACCCCACCCCAGCCTCTCTACCTGTGGCAGATTTGCAGGATCAGTTCTCCAAATGGGAAATAAGGCCCCCAAAGCTAAATGCCTCGTGGGAAGCTGTGGGTTTTGTTTTATAGTATGAAAACCACAACTCTTGCAGCCCAGTTTACTGCAATGCTCTGAGGGGGTGCAGTATCTGAGCCAAACCATCAGCATTTGGAGGATTTATATTAATGGATTTGTACAGCCGGATGTCCAAGCAGGAAGACTCACAGGTGGTTAAAATTCACCAGAATTTACACAGGGAGAGTGTGATTCAGTTTATCCCAGCCTGCAATCTGTCCGGGCTATCCATCCTCGCAGTGAGGATTTGATCCTTGATATGTGCCCTGCAATCACCAGCTGCTGGGCAAAGGGCTCCTTCCCCATCTCCCCCAGGATTCCACATGGCCGTTGGAGGGTGGTAGGGCCTGATTCCCGGTGACAGCTGCCAGAGGCATCGCTCATTTCAGGGCTGTTTCCTGGTGCCGTTGGTTTCAGCTAGGGGGCAATCCAGGGTGGGCATCAGCCCCCAAGGAAATAGTGTTTCATTGCTGTTTCTGTGGTTTTATTTCACTGCTGAGCCCCCCTAGTAAGGAGGTTTGGAGCACGGAGACCTGCCGGGGTCAACATCCCAAGGCACAAAACCTGGGGATGCTGAAGTGGGGGGGAAGCAGCCACTGCCTGAACTGCCTTTTCCGAAGGGATGTGCTCAGGGTTGTTGCAGAACTGGGCCAAAACATTCTTTTCTGGTGAGAACTCTGTTTTGCTCAGCACTGGGTGTGAGGCAAGCTCCCGGCTGTCCTGTCACAGCAGAGATTTGGGGGATCACAGAATATCCCGAGCTGGAAGGAACCCACAAGGATCATCGAAGTCCAAGCCCGGCCCTCCCACGCCATCGTGCCTGCCCCCAGCCCTTCCAGCAGCTTCCACTTCTCCATCCCTCAGAAAAACTGGAAATTTTCAGAGCCTAAAGGTTTAGAGCTAACTTGGGACAGTTCAGGGGTGAGTTGTGTCACCTCTCAAGTGTCATTTTTGCTGAGTACTTCAACAGGAAACCTGTCTGCGAGGTGAGAGGTGATCTCTGGGCTCAGCTGAGTCACGGCACGCTGGGAACCGGTGCTTTGGGCTCTCAGGTTTTATTTTGGAGCAACAGGAGGGAATTTGCTGTGAAGCAGGAAGCGGAGGGAACGGCCAGGCTGCCAAGGGGGGACGCTTCCCATCCCGCCCCTCACGGGGACGAGGGGCAGGTGTCCACTCCTCCCTTGTTTTGCTGTGCTGGAACATCGCTGCTCCCCCTCCTCGGATCCCGTGACGCGACTTGACCGGAGCGTTGTTGTCCTCTCCTCGAAGCCGAAAGGCCCCGAGGAGGAGGCTCGCCAGGGCTGGGAAGCGCTGCCGACGCCGTCCCATCGCGGATCAGCCCGGAGATGGTTTTGCAAAGGGAGATTTTGCTTCAGCAGCGCCCGGCTCGTCCCCGGCACCGGGCACGGCGGCGGAGCTGAGCCCGGCACAGCCACGCCGCCCGCTCGCACCTGCAGGCGCCGCGCTGGCACCGCGTCCCCGACCCTGCGGGCACCGACAGCGCACCTGAGACCTTCCCCGAGACCCCCGGGACAGGGCGGCCTCGGGAAAGGGGCTGGTCTGGAAAGGGGCATCCCGAGCCCCCGGGGCCGAGCACTCACTGCAGGTGGGGATCCCTGCCCGGGGCGCAGAGAGGGGCTGCGCGGGTCCCACGCGGCACCGCCGCGCTGCCAGCTTGGCATAGCAGCAGGCTCGGAGCAGGCAGCACCTGCAGAGGGAAGAGAGCCTGGGCTCGCCGGGAATGTGGCACCGGCTGCTTCTGCCCCTCCTGACACAGGCTCTGCGAGCCGGGCGGGAAGAGCCGCCAGCTCTGCATCCTCCTGCTCTGGATCACCCAGAAGCTTCTCTGTCCTGCCCGTTCCCACGCCAAGCCCTGCCCCACATCCCGGCTTCAGAACCGTCCCTCTCCGCTGGTGCCATCCCCCGGACCAGCCGCTGGCACCACCCTGCTGACTCCGGAATGAATTTAGGGATGAGCGCTGCCTCACTTTCCTTGCCTCCCGAAAAGCCTATTCCTTCCTGCTGCTAAGCTCCTGATCTGCATTTTGCAAAGCTTACGGGGCGGCTGCTGGGGTTGTGCAGAGCCCCGGGGTTACCCTGGGGCCAGCGGGAGCGCCCTGGGACCAGCATTAGCCCTGTGGGGCGGCGTTGTCTGTACCGATCCACTGAAGCCCTCGAGGTGCCCCATCCCGAGTAGCATCCATGGGCAGTCAGGTTTCCTACGGTGCTTCCCTCGAGTCCCGGCGTGAAGGTGCGTGGGTGCTTCCCGTGGGCTGTGAACACACCTAGAGTGACAGTGAAATGTGATTTTTTTTTTTTTTGGTAAGTTATATGCAGAAATGAGGCCTGAGGAACTGGGGAGGGAAGGAAGCTTTGCTGGGAATCTCCCTGAGGAGTGCACAGGAGTTTGGGGATGAGCCTGGCTCCCCTCTGTGGGTCGGGGATGCACTTACTGCAGGCAAACAGCATCGTCAGCACCAGCAGGACCTTCATCATCCTCTCACCTGGGCCTGGGAGGAGAAACAGGGGACAGGCTCAGCCAGGCAGTGTGGCCAGTTTGACAGGAGCTGCCGTGAGAAGCTTCCTCCGAAATCGGATCAACCCCCAACATCTGGGGGGGGGGGGGAAAAGCAACTGTGCCCCCTCACATCACTGGTGCTGCCTCTTGGCTGCGAGCAGGTGATTTCTGAAGCTGCCCCAGCTCCTGCCCCACCCCTCCAGCATTTCTCACCTCCCGTCCCGCCGCTTTGGGCAGGCAGTGCCCCTCTCCCCGCGCCGCGCAGCCCCCCAGCTGTGTTCCCATTTGGAAGCGCTCACACTTTTCCTACAGGCACGGGCCGCTCCCGCTGCCTCCTCCCAACATCCCCCCGTGTTTTCCTTTCCACGGCAGCGGGGTGAGGGGGGGAGTTGCTCACCGAGGATCTTCCTCGCTGTCAGTCTGTCCTCCCGGGGAGAGCCTGCCCTCCGTGTCCAGCCCGCGAGGTCCGAGTGGAAGCTCCAAAATGACTCGTCTGTCCCAAACCCACGGACTGCTACGCCCCTTCCCCCCCGGCCAGCCCCCCTCTCCCCGTGGGCTGCAGCCTCGAGTGACGCAGGGGCCGAGACCGAATTCTTGGAAAGTTTTTGGGAAGATGTTGATTATTTACGGGGATTTCTCTCCCCTGCCCAGCAGCAGCAGCTCTCAGAGGACCGGAGAACAAGAACATTGTTTATTTCCGCGTTGATTTAATTTACAGCAGCTCTGGTGTGGTCAGCACAGGCAGGGATGAAGGGGCGATCCCGGCACCGACCCCCCCGCATGCTCCGGCCCGCATCCCCGCTCCCATCATCGGCACAGTTTGTTGGGATAGAACCGGTAGCGTTTCCTGTAGCTCCTGCGGTTCCTCCTCAGGCACAGCGCCAGGCTGCGGTCGCACTCACAGGACAAGTAGGAGCACCGGGAGCCCGGTCCTGCGGGACGAGGGGAGCCCAGGATCAGCCCCGGCTTTCGGGGAGGTGACACCCCATTTTCCAGGGCCCTACTCACTGCAGGAGAGCCGCCCACGGTGCCAGTTGTAGTGGTACAGCCGTGTCTTGGCATCACAGTGGTATTTTAGGAGGCTTTGGTAGCAAGTATCATGCAGCTGACAGCATCTGCACAGGAGATCAAAGCTTTAGGGGATGGAGTTTTCTCCCCCTCGCCCCAGAAATTTAAAAATATGCAAGAAGGTGTCTGGAAAGGGGGTTTTAAAGTGAATTCTCACCTGTCTGTGGCATCCTTGGGCTGCCCCTTGCCCCCCAGGCCGCAGTAGCAGCCGTAGAAGCCGTAATACAGAAGAGCATTTTTTCCTGTTGCCTCTGAGATCATCTGGTGCAGCTCCAAGAGGCTCCCGTGGGCTGGGGACATGCCTGGAGGGGGGGAAATCAGGGAGATCACATTGATTCCCTGCCCCCCAAACAGCAGCTCCATCCCTCCAGCCCCCAAATTGGCACCAGGGTGGTGATGTCTTAGAAATTACAATGCAACGGAGAGGAAATGTGTTCCCAGCTTGGCACAGGAGCGTTGTGGCATGTCTGGGAGAGCTGGTGATGGGGAGAGGTGAAGAAATCACCAGCCTGATTTCAATGGATGTAAGTGCACAGAGAGTCTGGGGACTGAGAGAACTTACCCCACCCAAACAGCACAGAGAGGCCAAGGAGAGCGTTCATCCATCTGACAGCTCTGGGGAGAAAACCAAACCATTCTCTGTTATACCAACCACCTTCTTCTTTCTCTCCTCATCATCCAGGAGCAGAGGTTCTCCCTCTCTCCAGGGACTAGGAGTGATGAGGAGGGGTAAAGATGTGCCAAAGTGCCAGGGATGGGATTCAGATGGGAGAGGGTGGGAAAAAACAAAATCAGGAGAAAGGGAGAAAAAAATTGGAGGGATGTTCAGCCCTCAAGGGCTGCACCCGTTGCTCTTCTTCTGGGCTGGTATCTCAGGCAGCATCTCCTTCAATCCTGCTTCCCCAGCTTGGCACTCACTCCCCACTTGCACCACAGCTTCTGGTGAAAGGAGGAAAAGAAGGAAACCAACCCTCCATCCCCACTTACCCTGGGAAAGCCATGATGGCTTGCAGTGCTCTGCAGCCAACTGGGCTTGCTTTATATAGTTTGTTCCCATCTGCCTGGAGAGCCTGGGGCTCCTTTGACCCAAATCTTGCTGACTGAGCTTCCCTGTAAAGGAGAAGGTGCCATCCTTCCCCTTCTGAGGAATGTCAAAAATCCCCTAACGCCCCAGCTCTGTACCCCACGCATGGGATGGGTGCTGGGTGGGATGAGGTGGTAAAGCAGTGTCACTTCCAGCCCGAGGAGGAAGCAAACACGCTCTGCCTCAGCCAGAGATGCCCAGGAGTTTTCCTGTGCCCTTCCCAGCCCCGAGGAGCTGTACTGGGGGGAAAGGACAGCTCTAGTTCAGGCTGGACATGGACATAACAAGTTTGGGGCTTTCAAGGAGGTGAAAGGTGGTTCAAGGAGAGTTATCACTTCTTTGGGAAAGTCTATGTGAAACACTGAAAACATCTCTAAATGTGCAGTTCACAGAGACACGAGGCTGGTCAGACACTGGATGATTACACCCTCACTCACCATGAGAAAACAGAAGCAAAATTAATATTCTGAGGTGAGAAAGTGCAACTTCCCTTTATGTCTCTCCTTGTGGTTTTCCCACCCCCTCATTATGCCCCACTGCAGAAACCATTCAGTCGTGGATTGCCCTCCTAAATTAGCACTTGAATAATGTGTCAAAACCTTCCTTCCTCTGTGGATGATTATCCTCCAGCCCTTATTTCCAAGAGTCATGACTAGACTGATATGGTTTGGGAGGGGCATTAAGGAAGGAAGGTGATCTGTCTGTCTTTCGTCTTACGTGCTGGAAAAACAGTTTTTTGTTGTCCTCCATTGACAAAGTTTCCAGCCAAGCCCTGATTCCAGCTCCACTTTGGTGTCATGAGTAATGCTCCCTGGCTGGCATGTGCCTCGTGCTTATCTGAATTGCTCATAGCCTATTAATACTCAGGCTAATTACTGCCTCATTAATCATTTGCAATTATTTATGTACTCATGCTGTTTTCCCTCTTTTAGTGTGTTGGCATAAGAAAATAGGTTTATATTAAATGCTTTGTATGGAATCGTTTATAGCAGGAAATAGATATAAAAGAGCAGTTGTGTCATTCCTAGTAAATCCTCATGTGCCAGAGGCCAAACATCCCAGAAGGTATTGGGGCTACTCCTGTGAGCTTCTCCCTGTGCTGAGCTGTGGGTCAGGTTGTCCTGACTCTGGACAAGAGGAACAGAAAAATGATTTACAACTTAAAACTCACTGTGATGTGAAGCCTCTTGTTGTATTCCTGGGACTGTTTTGTTAGTGTTCCTCACAAAGCTGTCTGGATGTGGCTTCTGAGCTAGGAATTAGAAATTCATAGAATCCCAGATTGGTTTGGGCTGGAGAGGATCTTAAAGCTCATCCAGTGCCCCCCCTGCCACAATGCAGGGACACCTTCCACTATCCCAGGCTGCTCCAAACCCCGTCCAGCCTGGCCTTGGACAATTCCAGGGATCCAGGGGCAGCCACAGCTTCTCTGGGTAACTTGTTCCCCAAGCCTATTGCTCCCCGTTGGGATAGATGTGTGAATTACAGCTCTGTCAGGACCATGGAAATGTTGGGGTGTCAGACAAACGGTGTGGCTGAGGTGTGGGATGCAGATGTGCTCCCCAAACTCAGCAGCCACCGTTGCAGTGCCTCAATCTCAGCAGCCCTTACAGAAAAATACCAAGGAGAACCAGTTTGCATCACCCTTTTATTGTATCTCTTTATTCTCTTTGCTGGGAAATGAAATCAAGAGGAGGAAGGCACAAAGAAGAGGAAGCTGGCGTGTCTTTGCAGGAACTGGTGGCTCTCCATCCACGGTGTGTGTGCCTTTCTCACCCTGGGCAGCACCTCACGGGGAGCCTCGGGGGCTTTCCCTTTTCTGAGCCCCCAACCCAGGCTTTTCTTGCTGGGGAAAAAACCGGCCAAAATCTGGAACTCTGTGTGCAGATTCCCCCTCCTCAGCACTGGAGCTTGCTTCCTTGGCATTTGAGCTTGAAGTAGAAGCGGTAGGAGTTGTTGTAGGAGTTCAGGGTGCTCGCGAAGCACGAGGCCACCGCGGTGTCACACAGGCACGTCTCTCTCTGGCACCAGCTCTGCTCGTCACCTGCGGGAGAGGGAGGGAAACACGGAGCCCTGCGGTGCCTTTCCTGGCCGGAGCCACCGCGGGGAAGGGCAAAGTGCAGCGTGTCCCGGTGCTTGCCCTCCCCCACCTCACCACATCCTCAACGCCCATTTTATTATCCCAGCCGGCCGGGAATGGGGCTGGATTCACCCAGGGGATGCTCTCCTGTGAATGGGACTGGATTCACCCAGGGGATGCTCCCCTGTGTGCCGCGCTCGGGGGATGGGGTGTCTCGGGGGGGTGGCAGTGCCGCTCAGGACTCACCGCAGGTGATGTGGCCGTCGCTGGAGGTGAAGCTGTACGGGGTGATCAGGGGGCTGCACTCGCCTGCCCTCAGCCTCCTGTAGCAGCAGTCGTGGGCTTGGCAGCACCTGCGGGGACACCACGTCAAACCGCGGCCCCCAAACCCTCCCTCGCCACACCTGGAGGGCAGGGGAAGCTCCTGCCTTAAATTTAAGGCGACCAAGAAGTGGAGGTGACAAGGCAACAGAGGGACTTGGCTGGGGAACGGTGCAAAACGCCCCCAGGCCCCAATCCCAGCGCTGGAAGGATGCCAGCGAGGGACTTTTAGGAACCCGGGGCTGGGAGCGGTGACGCCGTTCTGGGTACTCACTGGTCGGTGGGATCCACGGGGGTCCCGGAGCCGCCGATGCCGCAGAAACATCCGTACCAGCTGTAGGACAGCAGGGCGCTCCTGCCCGTGGCCGCCCAGATCATCCGCTCCAGCTCCAGGACGCTGCCGCCCGCCGGGAGCAGCCCTGCGGGGACACGGCACGGGCTGGGCCGGGGCAGAGCAGGGAGCCCCGGGGCATCCCCTGCACCGCGCACCAGGCAGGGCCATTAACTCGCTCTGGCATTGCACTTTCAGGATTTGAACCACGGGAAGCTTTATCCCCTCCTCCAGAATGATGGAATCTTAGAATTATGGGATCTTAGAATCATGGAATGGTTTGGGCTGGAAGGAACCTTAAAGGCTGTATTGTTCCACCCCCTGCCGTGGGCAGAGACACCTTCCACTATCCCAGGTTGCTCCAAGACCCATCCAACCTGGCTTTGGACACTTCTAGGATTGGGGCAGCCACAGCTTCTCTGGGCACCTTGTGCCAGGCCCGTCCTCTCAGGGAGAATGGCTTTTTCAGTCTGGCTTTTACAGCCTCTGGATATGGCCTGGCACAAGATATTTTGCCCTCTGGACTGGCTCTGCCATGCTGCAAGCTGCAATCCCCCATCACTACAATCAGCCACGTGCTTGGCACAGGCAGGAAAGGTGACAACAGGCTCCAGGGCCTCCCAAAATAAACATGGATCTCAGCATCCCAAAGCCTCCCCATCACCCAGCTCCCCAGGACTGCAGCGGTTCTACACGAAGCACTAGAGAGAAAGGGCCAGATTTAAACAAAAACCTGAATTGTGCAGAAAGACTCAGAGTCTGTCGGGGACAGCAGGGCACTTACCACAAGCCAGGAGCACGGCAAGGAGGAGATTCCTCATCCTGGGATTGCCCTGGAGAGGGAACAACAAGGATTGGTGATGATCCAGGGGCAGGACAGAAGCTTCTGCAGTGCCCACAGCAGGGAGATGGAAGCAGCTGGACAGTGCCTCAGGTGACATTTGCATCACTGTGGATACACGGCTCCCTGAGGCATCACCGAGGGAATCCCGAGGTTTCTGTATCCCGGTTTTGGGATGTGGGGCTTGGCAGGGATGCAGTGGCTTGTCCTGCCTGGAGCAGCTCAGGGCGTGCAGCCTCCCCCCCTGCCCTGAGGCGCCTGATGAGCACCAGGGCAGTGAAATCCCCTCTCCTTACCCCACCCGGACCTGCAGCTCAGTGCTGCTGGCTCAGTGGGGTGGGTTTATATCCCTGGGAGGCCCACCTCCTCCTTTATCTGTGCTGATGGTGTCAGCCGTCCTAAGCCAGGCTTGCCTGGAACAAGGAGCTGATTCCTGTCCTTCTCTTTCCCAAAAAACACGAGTTTTCCCACAGCAGTGGGCACCTCCATCATCTCACTCATCACTGGGCTCGAGGCCGTGTCCACCCCTGTGTGAGGCCAGTCAAGGCCTTGGCCATCACCATGGTTTTAAAATCCACGGGATTTGGTGGCTGGAGAAATGGGATAAAAGTGATTTACACCCAGGGTGGCACCTCAGAGGCTGCCAAATCCTTGTTCCAGGTGTAGAGGCAGCACTTTGGGCTCAGTGTTTCCTCGGTTTTGCCAGCTCTCCCCCTGAAGCCTCAAAGATGGCTCCCCTTGGCTCCTTCCTTCCAACTGCCCCCCCAAATCCATGGCTGCATTCAAATCCGGCTGTGCCAAATTGCAAGGAACAACAGCAAACACCAGGATTGCAGTTCCTGGGTCTGCAGTTTTCCTGTCCTGCCCTCAGATGCTCAAGGGGAAAGGGGTCTGTGAAATTAAACCAGCAGCAGCAAATGCTGGAAAAGCCATGAAAACCCGACTTGGAATGCTTTGGGAGTACAGTTTATTTAATTACCATAACCCAAACACGATACAGAGACACGGGGGAGACAGAAAACCAGAGGAGATAAGGAACAAAAGCTGTTGTTTTCCCTTGAAATCATGGGGGCAGGAGCAAACACAGACACAAATGCAGGTAATCGGGTGATATGCAGGGCCCCACCCTCAGGGATTAACCACGCTCCTGGGGAAGGGAATTTGGGGTTGGGAATTGTAAAGAAATGACTGATTTGTCTGGAGTCAAGAAGAGAAACCTGTGTTGAAATTCCCAAGAGCCGCCAAAGCTGGCACTGGAAGGGATGTCACCTCCTGGCTGCCCTCCAAGGTGGCAGAGCTGTCTGTCCCAGGGTTTTCCTTCCCTCTAACCTTTTATTTCCTGCTGCAAATGGAATAAAACCCCATCCAAACCTGTTAAGGGTGGGGAGGGACATCTCACCTGCCTCCCCGCTCACCATCTGCACAAGAAACCACTCCAAAATACCACAGTGACAGCCCCAACCCCTGCTTTCCCCTCCTGACTTTTAAAACCAGGGCATCCATAATAAATTAATTGTTGTAAATAGACACTGTATATTGATCTGGGCATGAGAAATTAAAGAATTGCAGGTTACAGGAATAGGCCAAAGACACATGAGGACCTGATGGACTGAGGAATGTTGCCTCAATCTGCATTTGAAGAGAGGACTTCAGCTGTGTCTCCAGGACCAAATCACCCAGACATCAGCTCCGAGACAGCTTCAGCTTCCAATACTCATCCCTGGGCTTCCAATAGCCATCCCTCAGCTTCCAATACCCATCCCGGGTTTCCAATACCCACCCCTGGGCTTCCAATACCCATCCCTGGGCTTCCAATACCCATCCCGGGCTTCCAATACCCACCCCTGGGCTTCCAATACCCATCCCTGGGCTTCCAA